>JBAMIG010000013.1:17673997-17710323 GCA_037177335.1 Kiunga ballochi | reverse complement strand
AAAAGGTTTGTTTGTTTGCTTTTTAATGTTTACAACCCCATCCCCTTTTCACTGGCGAGCCAGGGGTTTGTAACAATTTGCATTTGAAACTATTATGTAGTGAGGCTCCAGTCCCCCACGACCCCGTTAGGGACAAAGCGGTAGATAGTGGATGGATGGACTATTATGTAGTGGACAAATGTACATGTAACAGCTTTATCATTGTAGCTGAGCTAAAGAGTGATCTGCAACCTAAAGTTCATACAAGCAGGCTCAGAATGAAGGCACAATATAACAGAAGCTAAAACGCTTCTCACACATAAAAACCATGTGGCTTACCTGCGGACTCTGAGGTATCGCATGCAAATATAAAAATTAGCATTCACATTACTTAATGACCAATTGATCAGAATACGTATTTGATCAGAAAGGGCTCTAAGCAGTGTAATGAAAAATGCAAGAGCAGTCTGGCAGTAAACAAATCCAGGTAATGGTTGCTACAGTTAACATGTAGCATAACCGCGCTGCTGCTGATGCCTGTGTTCTTCTGTTTGATCGGCCAATGAAAACACGCACCTTACTACTGTCTTCCTAAGTGAATCTCTCTCTTGCTCAGGCTCCGTGTGCAGAGCTGCACACCTACCACATCTGGTAATGGGTATGACGAAATGAATGCACTCTTACAAGTTAATGAAGAAGCTCTATAAACGCTTATATACAATAGTTTTTCACAACAAATTATTGTTGCAGTCAAACTTTAATTATAAAAATAGTATCCACACCTTAGATTTGGTTGTTTTTGAGTGCTCTGTTCTGTGTTTGGGTGTGCTCACTGGCTCCCATGCTGCAATGCATTCTTTGGTTTACATGTTTTTGCTTTTAAAACTCTGAGGAGATAACGGTTAAATAGCTTGTAACTGGATATTTTCTGCAATGCAGTGCTTCGGTTGAGCGGTACAAACAAAAAGGCGATGTGTCCCAGCTCCCTGGATGGGTGGAGGTAGCTCATTCAAAGCAGACACTCTCAAATGTCTTTTGTTTTCTTGTGAAGAAAGGTAGGGGAATCTCTCGTGACTGCTAATCTGTGCTAATGATGCTATTAAACAGCATTCTGAATGGTTTTTGAGGCAATTGTTAAAAAAAAAAAAAAAAAGATTCAAATGCAGCTTATCTGAAGCCAGGGAGGATTGAGCCTGCAAACTGCATCTGCAAGTTTGTGTGTAATACCCAGAAACTCATTCAGGCAGGGCATCGGTTTGTTTACGTTTTTGCTCCTTATCTCTGCAGTCCTTTCAATGCACCGCTTGTCACAACCGGCATGTGGACTTTGTCATGTTTATGGTGATGTTCATGATATGAATCTATCTCTTCCAGGTTTACACAAGATATGGGAAATGTTACACTTTTAATGGCAACAAGACTACGTCCAGAAAATCCAAGCAGGGTGGAATGGGAAATGGTCTAGAGATCATGTTGGATATCCAGCAGGATGAGTATCTGCCCATCTGGCGAGAGACAAGTAAGCCTCACAACCATTTCTTTTCTGTAATCCTGTCCTATAACACTGCATGAGGTACTGTTATTGCAGTTTAAATAAAAAAGAACACGCTATTTCCACTTCTCTGCAGCACATAACATAAAATCATGTGAGAATGGAAGAACACTGATTTTAGGTGCATAAAATAAAAAATCTGGTTTTTATTAGACAAATAGAGATTCATATTAGAAACACTTTGTGGCACATTGCAATAAGTAAAATATTTCCATAAAAACTACGTCAAAATAAAAAAAGGAGTTTAACCATCTGTAAAAGCTACATTTATAGCAGCATTTGTGGAAAACCTTGGCCAACTCTGGTTAATGGAGGTTTGTAGATATTCTTTTATACACATCTCTTTGAGCCCTACATTACTTAAATAAGAACAAGGTCTGAACTGCAGCATCTTGATTCTTCTTATTTTCAGTCAGTCTGTTATAGATTTACTGCTGGGCTTGAATCAGCATCCTGTTGCATGACTTAATCCCAGCTAGCTGTCTGACAGATGGCCTCATATTTAACTCCAAAATACAAAGGAGGTCATGCTCACCCCAATTCATGTGATGTGTTCAGTCATGTGTTTGCAAAGCAATCCCAAATCATCACCCTTCCGCCACCGTGCTTAACAGCTGATATGAGATGTTTGTAGTGTTTTGTGTTCAAAGTTTTAACTGAAAATGTGAACATCTTCACATTAATCATGTCTGGTCTGAAGGGCCTGTGAGTTTTCATTCACCAATATCTTCTTATATCCTCTCCTCTTACGTTGTACTTAAGGTCAAAGACTAGTCTTTATATTTCCATTTAGATTAGTAAATGCCACTCTCATGACCCAACATTGGTTTTACAAAATTATTATGAATAGTAATAATAAAAATGAAAATAAGAATTTGAGTTATTAAATGACACATTCAAAGAGAGTTTCTGGGAGTCACAGATTTCTTGGGCATTAATGGAGTATTCATGTGTTTGTGAGAACTAATCTGTACTTTTATATCCATGCAGATTATTGTACTAATTGGTTTAAGGAATAAAACAATGTAAGGACTTGATCTGCAATTTCTGCTTCAAAATGATTAAATTCTTTGTAAATGACCAAAAACTTGCATAAATACTAGTTTAAATCTAACAGAATACAATGTAAAGATTATTATGGTCGAACATGTAGGAACAAAAATTCTCAAGAGAGTTTTCAGTATCCTTACATTGTCTTATAACCTTAAACTAAAGCAAGACACAAAGACTTTTGTGAGTCCTAATGAAAGATGTGAATAAGAGCCACTGTTGTATCAGTCTAGTAGTATGTTCAAATCTAACACTGCAAACTTCAGCTGTGATGGACCATCCTGCAACCCTTCCAACTATGTCCTACTTGTTCAGTCATTTTGTTACTGCATTGTCATGAATTTTAACATCCAACATGTTAGCAGAGGTTAGGCATAAATACTGGGACAGCCACTCCTAAGAGTAGTTTGCTGGACTCTAGGTTGCTCTGAAATGGTCTTTCTAACCCTTCATCTATGTGCACAAATTCTCTCTGATCAGAAAATTCAGCATTAGGCTTATTTAACCTCTTAAACCTTTTTGAGGCAGTTTGAGTGTATTTAGCTTTTAATCCTTTTTTTTATAGTGCATAAAACATTTCAATAAAACATGCACTTTTCTATTTCACCTGATCATAAAAAGTGTGTATTTTATTTCCTTGCTGCGGTCCTAAAAACCTGTAATTTTGAAAAAAGGATCCTCTGAATAAAAATAAAAAAAAACCCTTCCTCAGATCTCTGTATGTAATATTGCTGCCACGTAATATTAATCCCAGTGGGCTTATTTTTCAAACATGACTGAAATATGGTTTGCAGTTAGCATCAAACTAAGTCCAAACTGTCAGATGACGAAGACATCTGAAATCCCCTTGTACTCTTCCTTTGCTGTGTTCTGTGCTTGTGACTTATTTCATCCCGACGAAAAAGATGAGACGTCCCTGGAGGCCGGCATCCGAGTTCAGATCCACAGTCAGGATGAGCCTCCCTACATCCACCAGCTGGGCTTCGGTGTCTCCCCGGGCTTCCAGACCTTTGTTTCATGTCAGGAGCAGAGGGTAGGTTTTCTTCATCACACACCTCCCCTGCCCTCAGACCACCAGCACCACTATTTTACCCTGGTGGCTCAGACTGGTGTTCAATAAATCTCTGTGTGCCCAGCTGACCTACCTGCCCCAGCCCTGGGGGAACTGCCGATCCACCAGCAAGGAGAAGTTCCCAGGATATGAAACATATAGTATCAGCGGCTGCCGTTTGCTCTGTGAGACCAACGAGGTCCTGCGGGTGTGCAGCTGCAGAATGGTGCACATGCCTGGTAAGATCACTAGTATATGAACAGACCACATGTGTGAATTCAGCTATCATCATGAGGCGACATAAAGGTCATGACACTCCATACAGTAAATAATTTGTGCAAAAATGTGCAAATTTTCTAAACTATTGAACTCTCTGGGTTGTTTTTTTTACAATTTGACAATATGATGTGATCCACATAATAATACTGACCTTGATGCTTTATATATGGAGTGGGATTCTTTTCAGAAGTGCTTCCACCTTTCCGACCACTAACCAGTCAGATTAAAGTATCAATACATTTTGAATCCTGGAGCTCAGGGATATAAATCTGCTGGGAATGTTGTTTACCCTGTGGCATTACTGATGTTTCATGACTGACTGTCATTATACAGTAGATCATGGTGGTTCTTGCATTTGGTTTTTAGATGACTATGTCATGATTAGGACTGCTGCTTATACTGGATTATTTAAATCCACCATAATTTCACATTACCAGGAAAACAATGTTAAACCTTGTTTTCATTAAGAACATATCAAATATATTGAGACTGTTTGTACATTTGAATGCTGGTTTTTATTGAAACTGTATTGAACGCAGTTCATTGCAAAAAAATCTATTATTCTTATTATAGTTCCGTAAGGAATAAGATTAGTTATTGATGGCTTATATCTATAAGAAGAATGTGAAAGGCCTTTAAAGCACAGCTGTTCTATATATTAAACACTGCATTATAGTGATGTTTAACAGCTTCATTGTGTAACATAGTTATCCAGTCGTGTATTTATCTGAAGTATGCATAGTGCATTGCAGAGGTTCGGATACCATTGGCTTTTTACTGATGTGGTCATAAACAATATATGTCATGATGATGACACTATGAAAGGTGCAGACATGATTAAAGCTGTTGTAATTCATATTAATGAGAACAGTGTGCATCTGCATCACTTTACTCATCAGATGGTGGTGCATTAAAAGTCAAAGGGTCATCAAAATCACAGAGGCGTGTCCTGCGGAAAGAATGACTATGACTGCAAAATGTTCACGCAATTAATCTTTTGGTTGTCGCCACATGATGCAGACTTATATCTGTAGAAATTATCATCTTTCCATCGGAGCACTGATTGCTGTTGTAACACCATTCAAGCAGCCCCTTCACTGGGGATATGTTGCAGAGTTGCGTCTGACAAACTTACCCAGTGTGTGCGTCAACACAGCAGGAAGTTAGAGAGCTGAGTCACTGAATGCAAGCTGTTTGACTGATGTGGCTAACAGGCATCTTGAGCGGCAGCATTTAGAATTAAGGAAGGAAATTCACTGCATTTACACAGTGCAGCTGACACTCACCAATGAAATAATTAAGAATGACGTGTTTAATTGGCGCTAGCCAGTTTTAATACAATCTGAACCCCATAAAGCTTCTGCAGCTAAAACTGTTGTCAGACCTCAAATAAATCAGTCACAAAGCGACTGTTGTTCTCCTCCAAAACCAGCTGGGTATGTTCCTCTTATCTTTCATTTGTCTCATAACTGCATGTTCGGATACTGTGCAGTGTGGTTTGTTGCAAAATTAAACATGTAGCATTTGTTGGCTTTTTTTTTCTTCATGTATGTTTGATGTCAGAGTGTTGTACTTGAACAAAAAGACAAAAAAATTAGCGTGACCTCTTAATTTTTGCCGCTTCTTTTAGCAGAAGTGTTCGTTTTGTGGGTCCTGAGTGAGAAGCTGTTCACCTTTGTCTGACACTTATGCATTTTTTATCTGTCTTTCGTATAAAATTTTCTCCCCTGCAAACTAATTATTGCTTTTTCTGCTAATTTCAACTTTAAAAATCAGGATTTAAAAGCGCACTGCACAACTTTTGTAGGATTTCTCAGTGACATGCCCTCCATCTTCAGCTAACTTGGCGCCCTTTGTGTATCCTGCCTGTCTTGTGCACCCGGATCAAGACTCCTATTATCTTCCTTTACCTCTCTTTTTCTCTCTTCCTTTAATGGTGATCAGCTCAAAACATAACATGTCTAGCTTTGCACTGGTCTCGTATCTGCACAGAACATGTCATACAAACTACAGCAGGGTATCAGACACATCTGGGCCTAATCTGGGCTACTTTTGGCTCTGTTGTGGTATTGGTAACTGGGCTAGCGGTTGTCCAGATATGTTTAGCCTGCTTGGACACAGACTGCAGCATTTTCCATGTTGGCAGCCACACTCACATGGTATCAACACAGTTAAGTCAAGGCCAAACAGACCTGCAGATATGCACCATATTTGGGCCTAACTTTGTAGGGTTTAGCCTAAATGTCCCATATTGGAAAATGATTGTATGTTCTTGGAAAGCTTCCAGTGTATGTGTGTATTCTCCTTAAACACTTAAAACACTGACTTTGTCAGAGCTACTTACAGAATCCAGGATGAAAGTTTGGATTTGCTCAGGCAGTTCTGGATGAATAGACCATCATTACTTAATTTCTGGATCATTTCCTTTACAGTAAAATTTTTTTTTTAAAGTAATTTAATCATTTTAGCTCCTGTTGAGCGCAGAGGCAATCACAGCCTTTTTCTGAAAGCTTTACAGAGGTCTGTACATCTGGCATGAATACCACACTCTTTATGTCAGAGGTTTAAATAAAACAAGATGCGCTTGTCACTCTCCAATTAATAAAGATTTGCTAAATCATTTAGCTTTTTTTTAGTATGAATTTGGAGAAACATATAACTTCATGTGTATAACATTATGTTCAGTGCGTCACCATTCTGAGAGGGAGTGTTTGCTTATTCATTAGTACTAAAAAAACCTCTTATATTTAATGGGATGTGCTTATTATCTATCTGAAAAAGATACAGCAACTCTTCCGTTTCTGCAGTCAGTGTTCAGGAGAAATGAACTTTTCAGAAAATTCTCCATTTTAAATAGGAGTAGCACCAGATTGCCTGTTCTGATTAGGATTAGGTCAGCACAGCTTTAACAGAGTAAATGATGGCAAATGAATGTGTCTTCACTCAGAGTAAATTAACTTTATTTAATCTGTCTCATTTATTATTATCAGATAAATAAATAAAAGTATCTGTTTTGTCATCAGCCTCAGTCCCGTTTATCCCTGCTCAGGTTCTTCTCCTCTCTGGATTTTGTGTTCGTCTCCTGTCTCTTATGGCGTTTTTTGCTTTTTTAGCTGCTGTTTACATCCACCAGGTAGACTGCACTATCACATTTACTCAGTTATGCTCAGCAGATATGAATTCTGAAGTGATTGCATCAACTCTGGCAACAGACAACTTCAACTCCACACTGACTCCAACCAACAGATCAGGAAGCAACATTTCATCTCGCCGTCCTTTATCTCAACTCTGCACTTACTCTGGATTCTTCAGGGCAAATGCATTTTGTAGGTTTGTTTGTATAGTTTTCATATAAAAAAAAAAGAATAAATAAATAACTTCAGACGTCTACAGTTTAGCTGTAAAAGTAGGAAGGACTTTTCCACCATGAGGTTGTTTAGAAGGCTCATGAATCTCAAACAGAAATAGGTAGAAGGTAAATTGTGTTTTTCCCGTTTTGTCTGGCCAAAGATTAATAATTCAGTGTTTCAGTCTATTTCTATTTGGGTGACTACCTAAAAAAGCTATTAAGTTGTTCTTATTCACGATGTGTGGACAGCACACAGAGACCTGTTTTTGCCTGACACTCAGACTTTCGAAAAGTAAAGAGACTGGGGAAATGAAATAATTATTTTAAATCATGATTAAAGTTTGATGAAGATTCTTCAAATCTCAGCAGGCTGGCTTTACCTTTTGAGAAAAAGTTATAACCTCAAATCTCCCCAGAATCCTCTGACAGTGGCCGAGCAACGACTTTTCTGGTGATTAACATGATTTCTTTTTTCCTTTCTTTGAGACTGGGAAGTCGACTTCCACAAAACATTAGCTCCATGAACATAGCACAGATAGAAAAACACACCTCTGCTAATTAATTGTGCTGCTGAGGAATACCTGTCATTAATGGCCTGGGCAGTATGTTTGTCTGCAAAGGGGAAGCGTCTCATTGATTGGTTTTTAAAGACTTTCTAAATATGCCTGGCGGGTGGGGCCAGCATGCTCCATTTCTCCATGCAATCAAGGACAGACGGCCAAGATGGCCCATGTTATGTGGCTGGAAGTCACCTTCTGCCCGCCTGCTTTCGTTTGGAGATGAATGATAAGCTGCGGTGTGTTGTTTACAGCCACACTTTTTCGTCACAGCAGACGCAGGTCACTGATCATTTTGTTTCTGATTGATCAGACTCATATTGCGCTCTCCTTTCCAGGAACTGCAGATATCTGCCCTCCCAGTAAAATCAGCTGTGTTGACAAAGCACTCGGTAAGGAACAATTTCCCTTCATTTCTTTTCTCATTACAACAGACTCCCCCAAAGGGAAATGGAAACACAATCAGTAAATATGATAAGGATTTTTCCCGCCCTGCTACAGAGATACCTGGAGGCAGAATGGATATTTTGAAATGACTTTTTTTTTTTATTATTTCATTGTGATTTACTCACTTTAAAGCTTGATAGCTGTCCTGCTTCCATTGTTATAATGGTAATACTACACCTGGTTCGTTCCCTCATATCGTCATCCTCCACCCTCACCCCCCCTCTCTGTGCAGAAACCTTGGTTTCAATAAAATTCCAATAACAAAAAAAAAACATTTTTATTATAAAATAGCAGCACAATTATCATTTCTCATCCAAATAACCTAGAAATTTAATTACGTCTCTCTATGCTGAATTTGAGCCCTGTTTAAAGTGAGGCTGAATAAGATCTAAGATATATCTTACATGAATGGACCATATTCATGGAGCCATTTTCCTGAATCTCACAATATGAATAGATTCAATTTCCATCAAAGGTAAAACATTAAAATCTCATTTCTATATTTATATTGTAAAAGATGTTTTGTTTGTTCCCACATCAGACTGAATTTATGACATCCTGCTCCTGCATACAAATAACCTTATTGTTAGTGCCGTATGATACAGAAATAATCAAATTATAATTACTGCTTTCACTTCTCTCTCCACCCATTTTTGTCTGCTCTGAATACATTTTTAATTTTGAAAGAGAGACTGAGGAAAGACATTTACTCTCCTGGCACTGTTGTGTTACTTTAGAGTTAGGATCATAAATATGGATTTGTTAATATGAGAGTGACTTCTCTGGGTGAAATGTACCGTGAAAAAAGTCCTCAGTGGCATTTACTGCTCTTCATCATTTCATTTCCAAGTAATAATTATTACAGCATTATTGTAAACAGTGTGACAGTTGTGTCTTAGATAAAATAGCCATTCTATCATGTTATTTATGGGCTGTGCAGATCACTGGTGGGTATGTTCATTTGTTTTGCTTCTAATACCTGAACAGGAACGAGTCTGGGAAATTAATTTTCTGGGATTTTTTTTCCTCTGTGTTTTTATGAGCCTTAAAGCAGACGGACCACATAAACAAACAATATTACCACTTTCTAGTAAAATGTTTTATTTAAAGGATGACAAAGTTTTCATTCAATTTGAAGGTTTTTTTAGTTCTTATATTTAAAAACACAAATAAAGCTAAAAAAGTGAGTTTGAGTCTAAACCGAATGATGTTTTTAACAAGTGTTAACATGTAATATAGCAATATATTACTCTGTGAGGATGTTTTGACATGTATTTATAGCTGTAAAATGAGCGGCTGTCTAAAGTATCCTGATGTTATGAATGCATACAAGCCAGCAATGGAATAGTATTACAGCACTTGCTTTGCATCATGCCTGTATTTCTGTTAAGGCAACTGCACTGAAAGTAACCCAGTCTAAAATCTGTCAAACTCCTGTTGCCACTGTGTCTGCAGCACAGCTACAGAAGAACAGCGGGGATATCTGTCCATGCGAGACGCCCTGTAATCTCACCCGCTACGGTAAAGAGCTCTCCATGGTCAAAATCCCCAGCAAAGGTTCGGCTCGCTACCTCTCCAGGAAATACGACAAGTCAGAGGACTACATAAGGTACGGCTGGGAACCTTCAACATTTAGTTCACCTATGAGCAATGAAGTGAATCATGACATTCAGTCTGTTCTACAATAATCATAAATAACAGCAAAATCAAAAATATTTTCATGAAATCATTTTTTATGTTTAGTCTGGTGCGAGGATACTGACTGTCTCTGCATGTCTTTTTGCTCTAAAGAGTGGTAAATATTACCTGCAATATATATTATTTTGAGTTTATTGACAATATTAAGAAACTGGGGGGGAAACTCTTTGTCCTGAGAACGCCGGATGCAGAATAAACCATGCTGACAATTAAATCAGCCCAAGATCAAGGAAAGCATTCAATTTTTCTCCAAGTTTTCTTTGAAAAGCCAGCAAACTGTGTTTGGATTATCGTGTCGATTGTCATTAGATCATTTCTACTGGGAGCTTTTCATTTTTAATGTGGTTCTACAGTAAGCTTGGTGGAACACTGGCGGATATGTTGAACGAATCTGGTGCAGCGGCAGTCTGTAATTCCTCTCAGAGCCTAATCATCAGGGACATGGTGGAGGGTAAACATGCCTAAACCAAAGAGTGCATGGTGGCTCACAACATTTAATTTTACCAGACTTTATAAATCCAGGGAGAACAGAGGAGTGGCAGTGACTAAGCATGCTGTCGTTCACATTCTGCTCATCTCAGTTAAACCCTGAAAGACCTCATTATCTCACAATAGCTGGTTGGATCTATTCAAAGCACTGTAGAGATAACACAGAGCATAAAGATGACTTGATTTATTTGACCAAATTATGGCGTATTGGTAGTGGAATATTTAGAAATAAAAAGCTTGTATGTTTCTTGCATTTTCTTTTCTGTCTTTTATGCTTCACTTCTTTCTCCAGGGACAACTTTTTGGTGCTGGATGTCTTCTTTGAAGCTCTGAATTATGAAACAATTGAGCAAAAGAGAGCATATGATGTTGCAGGTCTATTAGGTGAGATTTATGTGTATTTTCCTCTGTTTTATTAATATTAGGTTTTTTGCAGCACAGTGGTGTTTTTTACTTAGTTTTGATAAACCCTAGCAGCAAATAAAACCAGCCTTCTTATAGTGTCCATTATTTTTTCCGGTATTTTGTATTTCTTTACTTTCTTTTTAGGTGACATTGGTGGACAGATGGGCTTATTCATTGGAGCCAGCATCCTGACTTTCTTAGAAATATTGGACTACATCTACGAGGTGCAGTAATACACATCAACCAATCACTACATAAATGTAGCAAAAATGTTGTAGCTAAAGCATTTTAGTTATAATTAGCAGATACTGTTTACCTAAATGCATTAGTGTGTCACTGATTGTTTTTTCTCAATGTTAAAACTGAAATTCTCCCACAGAAGTGTGAACATTTATGGAAGTGGTTGGCACTCTAAATCTTATAAATTCACTTATCATGCATGTGAGAAGATGTATTTGATTCCCATGTAGGACAACTTAATATCCGTTAAGGTCTGTGCTCAGAAAAATGCTACAAATGGTGATCATAAAATGAGCTCTGGTTTTATCTGTATCCCCTCCAAGCTTTGCAGCCAGCTGCACGCTGACTGCCAAACATGTACGAGTAAAGCAAAATCTAGGAGAAGGAATGTAACATGCACATCATGTGTGATGTCTTAACGCTGCATTTTTCCCCTCTCCCCTCATCTCTGCTCTTTAACCCTCCCTGCTGCTCTGGACTTGGTGAAACCAGGTCATCAAGCATCGGCTACAGCGTCTGCTGAGGCCGCAGAAAGAGGAGGAGAAAAAGAGCAAGCAGCCGGCCAGCACAGTAGCAACAGTCAGTCTAGAGGAAATGAAAACAAAGGTATCATATGTACTGCACAGTAAATTGCATTTACTCTGTTTTTGTGCTCACTATACAACTCAGCCTGCAGCATTTTAACTGCATTACAAAACAACAAAGGGTATAAGTAAGGGAGAGGCAGATTAATAGTTTTTCCATTCCTAAAAGAATGAAGAGTGTAATGTTCTTAATTAGTCTTAACCACTGTGCAAAGCACAACATCCCCTGGAGCTCTGATTTTGTATTATTGCACAACTTCATCTTGAAGTTGGTTAATTCTGCTCAATAGAGCTTTTAATTTGGTATCTAACCACAACTGTCATAACTTGACTCCTCACACTGTAAGTATGAGCGATGGGGAGATTTACAGTTAGAGTATTTTTCCTCTGGGAGGTGGGTGAGCGTCTGTGAAATGTTACATTTACTGCCATATAAGTTGCACAGTACCGATGACACAGAATAGTCTGTCTGTGAGATGTATATTAAAAAGAAAATAAGACTGTTTAGGGGAACGCTGACCCCTGATCTTCCACGCTTTGCAGAATAGGACTCACTTATGTGTGAAACTGCATGTCTTGAAGAAAACTTGAGCTAACCTGGAAGTGAGTTATGGGCTGAACACATGCACCTTTGCTGCTTTACCAGCTGTGAGTTGCCAGATTGTAATAAAAATACTTTAGTCTCTCTTTGGCTGTGAGTGTGAATGGCTCAGATCAGGGCTCACAACTCCACACCTCCTGGGCAAATGTCCTGAACATGTTTCCCTGCTACAACAAACCTGATTCAAACTGGTGCTTTATTGTGAAACTGCTGCAGCGGTTGACAAGAAGCATTGGAACAACTATTTTATCAGAATATGGTGGGTTGCAGCATGGAAACACCTAAACTGTGCAGGACTCTGGACCTTTAGGGATCCACAGTTGGTGATCCCTGTATTATATTACCATTAAGGCAAAGCAAGCTGAAGCTAAAGAGTGTGAAGTTGTTTACTTATCTAATTGTTTTTACCTTTTTGTTTATCTCAACTTAACGTTGGAGAAAAAGAAATGTTTTAGGGGGAGATATATGGAGACGTCTGCAAAGTAGTTTGTAGAAGATCCAGTTCATTTGACTCAGCTCCCATAGAAGAACTGGTTAATGGATCCCAAATTGCTTTTCATTTAGAAGCACTTTGAGCCTTCTGTGTAAGCCTTTATGTGTGTGATTGACCTTGTTCATTTATCACAGAAATGCAACCAGATGATCCGTCCATTTTCAGTTTCCTGCAGTTTGATTCACTTTTTCTCAACATACTTCTATTTAATTACTTCCCATAGCTTTATGATAGTCTGTCCTCGCATGAGTGTATATTGTTTGCACATGAAAACAACGTCCCATCACATAAAAAATGCAAACATGTTATTTGTGGTTCAGTTTTCCTCCTTTATTTCCTGTAATTTCTCCTGTAAGCCCAAAAATAATTTGTCTTCACCTTTCTTTTAAACCAAATCAGATCAAGCTTTATTTATAAAGCACTTTTCAGATAACTGTAGGTCAAAGGTAAAGCAACATTCATTTGATCACAGAGTCATAGGCTGGTTTTACATAAATGTTCCTCTGAGCGTTGTGTGACTTACCTGCCTGCAAGAATGAACTGTATACCAACTAAATGTTCACAACAAACTTTCACACAAGAGTTGTTCAACAATGTCTCACTCTCAGGACTGTGCATGAAACTAATCAGCAGTGGATGTGAATTGCTGAAAATCTTTCTTTTTTGTGTTTCTGACGTTGTTATTTGAGAAAAGATTATGAAGTACTTTGAAATTTAAATGCTGCTGCAAATGCAAGTGTACAAAGATGTGTGTTTCACTTTTAATTTACTGTCTCCAACACTATTGTGTTTACTTACTAGCACGTGTATGCATAAGACAAACCAAAACACTGAAAAATAAATAAACAAAAAGGAAGAAATGTTGGAAACATATGTTTTTTACAAGGTTGAGTCAGCCTGTCATTTGAACTTTTCTGGAAAATTACGAGTGTGCTCATTCAAACATGACACTGGTACTTTCAGCTGCCATTAAATAATGGAAAGGAGGGCATGTCTTACAGACTCTCTCTTACAGAGTGACAGACAGCAGCTGACAGGGACATAAATGAGATGTTCGTATGCGAGCAGCTTTGCCAGATGGAAGCAGTGTACTGCGTGCAGAAAAAATTAAGACATTATCATCTCTGACTTTCTCAGAGGGAATTGTTTACAAAGACATAAAACTAAAACCAGCACAACCATTGGGTATACCTTCCATTCAGGATGATTTTGTCAAGGTGTTTCAGCAACTGAGTATCTTTAAAGTGTTTTTTTTCCCAGTGTGTTCTCAGTGTTTGGCATGTCAGGATGATGTCAATTCAATAAAAGCAGTTTAATAGGCATGTCTTGTTGAACCAAACATTTTAGCATTAAAAGTGCAGATTCTATCCCACTCCTGACAATATAAAGAGTAAGACAAAAAGAGGGAAATCATATTTGTAGGATTTTCTGGAAACAGAATTTGTCTTGTAAATGTTTTGCTAGTGATGCCAAAAGCAGTTTAGCTAACAAGACCATTGTCAGAAAGTTAAACTCTTGTTTTCACCAAAGCTTTACCGAGTATAATTATGTTTAAGCCACAAAAAAGGCTTTTACAGTGTTTCTTAGGTATTTATTACAAATAATCCAGCTTGTTCCAACAATTTCTAGTTGTGAAGCTAAGCGATGCTAACGGTTGCTCCAGCCTACCTTCCAAAAAGGAGGTTTTCATTGTGTTTAAGTCAACAAGCCCACATATGTTTGGTTATTTTATTATATTTATGATATAACACCAAAGCCCCACATCAAAGTATCCGTCTAAAATGAATTGAGTAATAGTCACTGTGTTAAGGTGATTTTCAGTGACTATCTTTAGGATAAGATAAAGTACACATGGTTTTTTGGCACGCACTTGATTTTAACTTTGCTTACTCTGCCTTCAACAGGAGCCCAATGACACAACAAGAAGTCACCCAGAGGGCGCATATGCCAACACAATGCTCCCCAACCACCACCACCCTCATCCTCACCCGCACCCTCACCCCCACCTTCATCGTCCTGGACATCATGGGGTGTTTGAGGACTTTGCCTGCTAAAGCCAACCATTGTGTTCAGCCCTGGTGACAACAAAAGATAACGTCTGCATTGAGATCACAACAGACCCCTGTGATTTTCTGTAATTCCTTTGCTGTCACCAGTGAAAAGCTACGGCCAAAGTCAAACAGCAAACTCGTGCTGCTAACAAACCACTTGTACGTACAGTGTGTAGGCACAAATCGGACACGGCTTTTTGTCTTCTTCTTCTCTTTGTCTTGATTTGGATGGGATCCCTGCTCAACTCTGTCCTGTTTCACTTTGGTTCCAGACACTTTGTGACAACAGGACTCTTTTTTTTTGGTACATAATTACTACAATAAGGATTAACAAGAGGACTGCATGTCATCTTGATCCAGTTTGTTCTCCAAAAAGAGAAAAATACAACTTAATCGCTCAGTTTTTCCCTGCTTTCTCTCTTTCTCTCGCCATATTTCTCCATTTATCACTCCTTAAAGTACTCCTCTTACTTCTTAGAGCTGTACCATGTCAAGTCATTACACTGGATAAATTATGTAATTATTTAAATTGAAACTGTTATTTACTGTATATGTTCTATATTGTATACAAAATAACTTCGGTAAGCAAAACTTATTCGTGTCACATCATCCAAAGTGTAAAGGGATTTATTTAGGCTGAAATATACTTACTATCTCGGTCAAACCACACTTTGTCGGGTTTGTGGTTAAGGTGTTAGAGAGTAGCAGTGTACTTGTACATAAATGCCAACCTAAAATCAGAGTCTTTAAAGTTCTGTTTCAATGGATGTTGTTTATATTTAGTTAATATATAACTTGTGTAATATTAACTTTAGTTATTTATACATTTTAGAGAAGTTTTTATATGACAATAGCAAACACGATTGTAGCAATTACTGTACACTCACACTGCAGATACAACAGACTGCCAAACATTAGCACATTTATCCAACTAACAAGAGTGGACTGTACGGTCATGACTATCTTCTTCATTATCTCCTTTTATAAATGTCTCGCAATTCATTAGACAAAATGCAAACCTTTGCATTAGCAGATGTAGTTGTGACACACTTGGACTGGATGTATTTTTATTCTGATTCTTGCCAACCGTTCACTTTGCATTTCAGTTAGCATCACAACTTGCAGCTGACATAAGCAATAAGAGACAGATTTTTTTTTTATTCCTTTGCCTCATTATCTCCTTCTGATGTGGGAGCCACTGCAAAAGCACAGCAGCTATTTACAGAGTGAGCCTGGCACCAGTGTGTGCACGTGAGTGGGTTTGTGTTCGCATGTGCACTCCAACATTTTGCACATCTAACTGAGCACATAAGAGGGACAGAGCTCAGCTAAATCAATTCATGAAAAAATAGGAAGGATTAGAATCAGAGCAGTTAGCAAGAAATCTGGGTGAGCATTTATGCAGTGGGGAGGTTTTTATCCTCTAAAGCAGCTCTGGAGAGGCCAAGAAAGTAATAAATTGTTCTAGAGGCTGTTCTGGAGGCTCTAGATTTGTGTTGGTTTGAGGGAAACAAGATTGTGACCAATTTTAAGAGCACAAGTTACAAGAGTGGGAATGAGAATAAAAATTAAGACTCTTACGTGGATTTAGTCATATTTACGTTTAAGGCTGTCATAGCAGGTCCGATTAGTTACGTTCAGCCTTTCCCACTCCAAACATAACATGACCAGTGCTTCTAGGAAAAGTAGACATGATTGGATTTGAAGTTATTTCTCCTAGTTTCAATAAAATCAAGGACTAATATTAGAGAACATGTGTCCTGAAGTGTATAGTCTACTTCAAAATGGGTAGTTTTATCTTTTTCATATTTTTTTTACATCTTTCCTTCTTTGTTTGGCTTTTTACTTCATTTTGAGTTGTTTTAAATGCCCAATTTTTCAGGAAAAAATCCTGGAAAAAAATGACTTGATTTATTCTTTTCTTCCTGTTGTGTTCATTAGGCTACATAAGACACAGCAGTGAAATGGCAGTCATAGGGTAAAAAGCTGCCATATTAAATGTCTTAAATGTACTGTTGCTCTGGACACCCGGTCAAATAAATTGTGAAAGCTTCATCCAGGAGACTTCCACTTGGAAAAATGGTTTCAACAAAGAATTAAAATATCTGCTTTATTACAGAGATCTAAAGAACTGAATTTCAGTGTTTTGGTGGATCAACTTCATTGTATTTAAAAAACATGAATAAATCTATAATTTGATGCCAGCAGCAGCTTCAAACAATTTTATTTAAAATTGTATCACATCACAGGCTTTTATATTACACCTGTTTGGGAACTGAGAATACATTTTTCAGATTTGTAATACCATCAGATTTTTCTCCTGATAATCCTGGAGGGCTTTTTCAACAGCAGGCAAGCCCGACAAAGACACACTTTGTTTCTATGAAGCTGGACTTTTGTGAATTGTACAGGAAAAAGTTCAGCATTATCCTGCTTAAATCCCCCTGAAAACACCTGATATGTTAAACTGTTCATTGGTGAAGGTTTTTAAAGGTTTTGCCTTTGGGGCATTCTGGTTCCTATATGTTTTAGTTCCTTCCATCTCCAGCACACCTAATTCAGGTTAACTAAACTGCTCATCGAGTTCCCTGCAACTCTACCAATGAGCCATTTATTTGAGTCAGATGTGGGGAAATAGGGTTACCTCTGCGTCATTCAGGGCGGTATTTCCTTAAGACCAGGATTGAGAAATGCTGCCTCATAGGGACACATTCAGCAGTGGTTCCTGCTGGCTTTAGTATTTATATATATATTTAGATATAGACTTAGAGAGAGAGAGAGAGAGAGAGAGAGGCTGAGCCTAATCCCATATTTTACGTAGACTGAGGTTTTGTTGAATGGCTTATTTTTTGCCCAGACTCGGCACCCTCACCTGTGATCATCTGCTGATTGTAAAAAAAGTCATTCTTTCCCACACTCCTAACATGTTGCTGACATCAAATTTTAGATTTGTAAACAGTATATTTAATAAATACAATAAAGTTGCTCAGTGAAGACTCATTTTATTTGCATTTGGGCCTCCTTCATAAATAATTTAGTGACAGTTTGTTGACCCAAAGGTAAATACAAATAAGGATTTACTAAAACTGCTACAAAATTAGATTAATTAGATTCTTTTTCCTTTGTTTTTTCGTTGGTTTTATTCTGAATTGTTGTCACAAAAGATCTTTTTGCAAATTGTAATCAAACATGCCAGATCAAATGCTTGAAGCTACCTTAAAGCCATCCTGCACTGTGTCCAAATTCAGCTTCGGAGTACTTTAAGACCCAAGGTCAAAACATTGGTGTGTGAGGTGAGCTACATTATGCTTGATTGATTAAGTTCTTGCAGTGGAAATGACTAAATAACAGGCTAACCTTGATTATCAGCTATTAATAAGCAAACAAGAGAAACAATCTACCCTTGCATGGCTGACACCAGTGTTTATTTGGCCTTCTTCATTTCAATCACTTCTGCCTTGGGCTACTAAGGGTACTGTCCTTTGTAGTGAATTGCACAAATGAATGTTTTTGGTTTGATGATACTTGTTTATGATACAGATTTGTGTTTCATGTTTTATCAGTGTATTCTAATTGCTGAAGCTAAATATTAGAAGGCATGCAGCTGGTGCCAGCTCAGCATGTTGTAACATGACTAAATGTGGCTTTTTACTCTGCAAACTTTCCCTGATGAGGATTTATACCACAGAGTTTCAACATTGTGGTTTAATGTCTATGAGTCATAAGAAATATTGTGAGAACCATACAGTCTATGGTGAGAACATATGTTGTCTGGCATAACTGTGGTGGTGAGCAATTCACAACTAAAATTTCTGAGAGATTCATGAAATACTTTTCAGGATTTCATGTGAAGCAACAGCAGCATGCAGCCTTTTTTTTCTGCTGCCATTTGTATTTTCTCATGTTGCAATTTTGCCATATATCACTTTAGCTTGCAAAGAGATTCCACAGTCTCCATCTGTCAAATCCCCTCCCCCTTTAAAGTAATCATGGGCTATACATGGCTGTTTAATATTCATAATCATGTGTCACTTTGACATTTTCAAAAGGTTCCCAATCACAGTCTCTGATGGCATCCTGTACAGGCTATGCATAACAATCTTCTCCTCTGTCATCAATAATTGTAGCTATCCTCAGAAGTCACACAGAGCCCGGTGTTGAGCTGAATACAAGGCTGAATTATCACTGTAGAGGGTTTTTTTAAACAGCAGATCCTGCAATCGATGTGCAAAGGCCCTTTCTCTTTACAATGGTCTGTTTTGGACCTCTATAAAACACAACTTAGTTTATTGTGTGACCAAAAGCTTTCAAACAGACAGATAATCATCCATTAAGAGCTGTCTGTGTGACATGCCACAGGGCTGTAAGTCTGGACTATAGCAGACACCTTCCCCGATGACAAGTAGCTCACATAGCTGGAATTCCTCAAGCCACTTATCTGAGCTCGCATCTCGCACCTACCTTTTTATAGCCCCATAGCATGGCATCGAGCCTGTACAATACAATTCATGACATTAATATAGGCCAAACAGCCACAGATTTAGCATTTTAATCCTTTTTAGGCTCATGCTTGTGAGAATATAAGTTAAGGATGATGAAAGCTGCTGTCCAGAATCAGAAATCCCATCTCATATATGAGACTGAAACTCGGGTAGAAATGCAACATGCTTACATTTTGTACATAGTGTGACCTTGTGATGATTTCCTCTGTTAAAACACATTTTATAAATGTTACATATGAGAAATACTATGACTATTAAAGTTTAGATATAAAAACAGTGCCTCTTAAACGCACTTGTGTTGTCTACATTTTTCTTTGCAACACACACACACACACAAAATATGTCTCACATTCCTTGTAAGTAAAGGATGCCCTGACTGAGACAAGGTTTTAACAAAATGACATTTATTTTTAAAGTTTTTAGGTTTAAAACAAAAATAAGTGCTTCTTAAAGTGTGATTCTGGGAAAGCTACGTGGCACTGAGAAGAAACCCTGAGTATAAAAGGATCTTTTTTTTTGCTCATGCCACAAATTGTGCGATTATGTTTTAAAAATCCCAGCAGGTGAAGATATTTTAAAAAGAAGAGAAAAAAAACACATGAATGGGCAAAAAAGGAAAACAGACTTTTATAGTGCCAGTGTCTGCAGGACTTGAAACAACCGTGTCCCCACGAGGGAGGAGAAAGTCCTGGAATTGAGCATAAAACAAAGTACAAAATGATGACTTACAATTAAATCCCAGCTGCTCTGTAGTTATGTGGTTTCACATCATGCCTAAGGGTACTGCACATGGACCCTCGAAATAACTAAAGCTGTAATTAAGGTTGCAGCATTTTCCCTGCTTTTACCCGACCCAGACATCAGGAATACCTCGGGTCTAACATGAGCAGGAATTTTAACAGCAGTGTTTCTGGGAAAATACTGCAACTCTGAATGCGACCGAATCCAAGCTAACATGTTCTCCGTGTTGGAAATGCGAGTTCTCCACACTGGTGAGCTACATTGCACAGCATATCAGCCAAGCACTCTGCCGGTCTGCAACCTGTGGTGCAGAAAGAAAACATGTTCTTGTGCTGACACCTAAAGGACAAAACTGAGCCTTGTAGCAGCAACACACACAAAGAGGAAAAACAGCATTTATTACTGGTTTTTAAGTATAAACACAAGAAACAGGCAGAAAATGTATAATCAAATATTCTTTATTTAAAAATTACAACAATTCACAGTTTATTGACGATTACAGCAATCAATTCCATGCCATGTGTATGAACTATGACGTTCTGCTTCGGAAGTACACATGTGCATGAAACAATGTAAACCAGTGGGCTCAAACAGGAAAGGGAAACTGGAAAATGAATGCTTTTTTTGTCATCTGATCAGATTTTTGCAATCATTTAATATAAACAGAAAATGCATAATTTTGGACCACGACATATAAAATAAGAAAGGATGTGTTTGATTCTGTCACAAAAAAATAATAAAAATATAACTTGCTGTGTAAAAGCTAGAAAACATTTAAAAAATAGAGTGTCTATAAAATATTTATACATGTCCAGAGAAGGTCACAAAAGCCTCTGTTAGTGCAGGAGTATCAACAATCCGCGCGATTCAGGAGATCTGACGGGAAAATAAATTATAGGCGAAATAGTTGGAGCCTTCGCTCAGCGATGTAGGCGTTGTTAACAACACAGGACAATTATATGCCCTCTCCTTTAACTTTAGGCCTCTTATGTCGACAGAAGGCAAAGACGTCTCGTCTCAGCAACTTCATATCATAATCTCAGCCCTCCTTCTTTCACAGTGATTCTTTTTTTTTCTTTTTTGGAAGACTCACTTTCAGAAATAAACATTTTTTCAGCATCACATTTATCAAAAGAACATTCATACTAGGTAAACTGGTTCAGCTTCACTGTAAAAAACTGCTCTCATTAAGACAAAACCAGCGAGATGAGCTTTTTTGTTTGTTTGGTTAAAAAAAAAAAAAAAAAATGTAAAAAGTCAGCAAAAAACTGACCTAAGTGCTTTGTGCGCACCAGGCCAGATAAAAACAGCACAAACACTGTTCTGGACCACCACCGCAGATGTAGTGTTTCCAACATATACATTAAACCCGATTACAGTTAAATAAAAGGACTCGTCTCCTTTTTTTGTCTTTCAAAGTGAAGATGAAAACAAAACGTGTCTGGCGAAAGTAAAACACATAAAAAAGGTCCTTTCATATAAATTACAGTGTATTTACTTTGCATCAAACAGAAAGCATGAGACATGAACAGTACTGTGACACTGCTGTATTTGAGGCAAATATCTTTAAAGTCAAGCGTCCCATCTTCTGATCGTCGCCTGTCCACCATTATCATCTGTAATATTGCACAATATGTCATACTAATAAGTTAAATCTGTTCAGTACCGTTACATCCGCTTCTACTCCCACTGTGTTTCCCAACAGCTGAGCTCACTAAACGGACAACAAGGACACCAACATATTCCAACAATACAATCCAAAGTACTTTGGAGCAGCTACATTGTTGATGTGAAACAAATGTTTTTGACCTACATATTTTAAAATCTGAAGTACTTTACTTCAATAAAAGCCTCTGCAACCGCTTCAGACATTCACCAAGATGATCTTCCCACAATTATTTATTAGTCTGCTTCATCTCTGGCTTGTTTCTTGTGACTTTCCCAAGGTTTCCAAAGAGAAACAAGCTAAAGTCTTCATGTTTTTCATGTGGAACACTAAGAGATACTTTCCAGAGAAGTCCTTCCTGCCTTGAGGCACGTGCACAGGCTGTAGATGGGTGGGACAGCAATGTGTCCGAGAGTGTTTAATACGACCAAAAAAATCCCACCTCAGCCTCCCAGATGGAACAGGCAATATCCACTGTGAAAGGGTGCATCTCTTATCCTTTCAAAATAAAAGTTGCAACAGTACCATATTTCTAATGTTATAAGAAAAAGATCTGGTGTGCATCACTCGAACCAGTGAAATGCAAAACCAAACATAAAAAATAGTCAACAGATTAAATGTCTGTGAAGGCACAGAATATAAAGTCACACTTTTGCAAATACTCAAACCAGTTAAGTATCAAAAGTGCAATACTGGAGTGAATGCCCTCAGTGCCAGGGCACACAAACAGTGGTGCAATATATCAGTCCTACGGAGCTCAACGAGGAGCTCCAGTTTAAAATACTTCTTATATCAATGTTAAAGGACACTCTCATAACGTGAAGATGTTGCTTATTAATCTGATCCCACAGAAAAGCAACAACCCACTAAAGCTTTTTTATCCCTAGCCACTGATTGTTTTGGTTTATTGGTTTAACTACCCACCCCCGAGCAAAATCACGAGCCGCTGTCACCGGTACATTAGCTCACATAAGTCCATTACACGCAAAATTACAGAGCGTGAAGCATTTCTCCCAACAGCTCACAAACCAAACTTGTGATCAAATCCGAGTGAGTACTGGCTCTATGTAGCCCTTTTTTTTGCTGCATGTGTGGCAGATGGGAATTTTCTTTTTCAGAGTGGCATAGTTATGATCTGCCATACTTTGCCTCTGACTGAAAACCCTGACATTTTCCTCCAGACTGTAACCAACCCCGGATATTAACCCTAACCCTAACGAATCACAGTCCTCTGCAGCCAATCTAATGCCAGGCAAACAAAGAGTTTCCTTAGCAAACGCATAAAAACTATGAAACAAATAAAAATATCAATAAAACGCATATCTATTGCAGAATTTCTGCCTTCAAGTGGTCAAAAATTGCTTGATGCAATTTCTAAAACATGTCAGCGTCGCAAAAACATTTGGTTTCGGCAATTTATCTGCGAGAAGTTTTGTATGAAACAGTTTTCTTAATATCAAAATTAGGTCAACCAATTAGCCCTTAATGCATGCAAAGTAGGGTTTTAGCTCATCTGTGACAGACTTTTAACAGAGAAATGGATATAAAAACCATCAGGATCAGACGTTCATCTGTCACGTTCAAGTATTGTTTCCTTGCTCTCGCTCAAACAACAGCATGGCAAGCTGAGACTGAGACCCAAGGCCCTCCATGTTGCTCTGAACACACCTGTGATAGAGGTCTTCGCTTAATTTTGGGTTACAGGACTGGTATCGGTATTGCTGGTGTAGTGCTGGCTCAACTGCCCTAAAAATATGTAGTCCTGAATACTTTACGAACATGTCGTAGATATCCAGGCTTTCGAGAATATCCTCATTCTCTTGGACATCGGCTACCATTCGAGAGCGCGTCGTCATGTAGTCCGAGTTGTAAAAGCACGCTTCATCAAAAGACCTGCAGTCGAAATGTCCCGCATCCTTGACCAGGTCGACGGTGGCTGGGCGTGGCTGGCTGTGATAGGCTATGTCAGGGTTGTACTCCTGGAAATGGATGGGAAAAAACACCTGCCAGTTGTTTATGGAGTTCATGCGGCAGCGGTTCAGAAATTCGGCATTGATGTTTGTGTTGACGTGAGCCAGAAAGAACAAAGTGTCAACGGGGTGCTTCTTTGAGATGATGTCCATGAACTTGATCTGGGATGGTATTTCCGTCTTGACGCTTATCCACGGGATTTTCACGGTCGGGTATTTGCGCTCATATGAATTTATCTGAGTCTTCACTCCGGAAAATATATCATTCTGGTTGACGTGTTGTGCTTCGACTGGGTCGTATATGAATAAAAACGTAAGGATTGCGTTTTCGCTAGTCTCAAAGGCATTTGAGGCAAAGACTTCGAGGAAATGGTTGACATAACTGCGGTCCTCCATCATAAGCGGTATAATGATGTGAACCCGTGTTGCTTCGGTGACATAGGGCATAGGAATGATCTCTATGAGGCTTAAAGGTCGTACCAGGTGAACTCTCTTGACGATGGACCGGCTGTGACCTTTCTGATTAATAACCTCAAGCTGGAGGTCTAACGTGTACTCCATACCCCTGGTAGGGTCGAAGCGGCGGTAACCATTAATCAGCTGTTGTTTCTTAAGGTGCAACACTGGCGTGTACTTCTTATTCAGCTCTTCCATGGCTGTGTCTATGACATCGGCTACATCCATTTTGTCAACACCGCGCAGTTCGCACTTGGGGGCACCATCCATGCAAGAATATATTTCCTCCTCTGTAAAATACTCCCACTTCAGAACCTCAAACCGAGACTTAGGTTCAAAAGGAGGATTGACGCCCACTGGCCACTGAGCACTTCGGTTGCCCTCAAAGGCAACCACGCTCACGTTCTTAATCTCTGCCTGCAGAAACATAAGAAGCAATGGAAACTTTACATCCTGCAATGTATGCAACAAGTACTGTGTACCAAGAATAATGGTTACCAAGCCAAAGAAAGGCTCCTATTTCTGACTGATCTGACTGACTTTGTGACTCTTGGCAATCTGCTTACCTGCAGCTTAGTAATCTCATCATATATCTTCTGGAGTTCAATCTCAGAGAAGTATCTGTGCAGCCGGTACATTTGTTCAGGGTCAGACACTGGATGAACAGTCAATGCTTTCTTCAGCTTTTCGTCCTGTTCTTTACTGGGATCGGAATTTTTTCCCAACTCATAATGGTGGTACACAAGTCCCTGAAAAAGAAACAGAGAGGACTCTTCATGAGGCGTGATGGCATGACAGAAACAAGCTAAATGTTATAGCAAACTCAGATGTTATGGTGCATTACTTCCTGCATGCCATCTTGGGTCATCCCTACATTTGCATAATGAAACGAAGCATCGAGAATTAAATGATGGTTTAAAAAATAAGTTATAAAACGACTAACTTTGTTGCTTTTTTGTTCCTTCCTGCAACAGAATCTCACTTTCAGCCAGCTGACAACAGAGTAACCCCTTAAAGAGCCAAAGCTATACAAAAAGGTAACCCAATCTGATCAGGCTATTAATAGAACAATGAGTGGAGACACTGCTTAACAAAGCAGAGAAGACACTCCATTACAAATGTTTGCCAACAGCTCATAGCCTCTAGTTGTACATTTAGCGAAGCATTGTCCGTGCCTAATTGCCATCAGTGCTCTTTTAAAAGAAAGAAAATTATATCTGGCAGTGTGTTCAAAGTGTCTCCCCTTACCATTTTAGCCCTGTTAACGCCACCCCTCGCTCTTCTCCTTTATCTGGCTCTACTGGAGCTGCTCTGACTCAGGGCCCTTCAGATAGACAAGTAACCCACTCTAAATTGTGCAACAAGATGGTTTCCTGCTCTGGTTTGAAGTTAAGGGGGTTAAAATGGAGGCAAGAAGCATTTAAAGATCTAAGGAATGAGTCAACAACTACATCTAAGCTCATGTCAATGTATTTTTTTTCTCTGAAAAGACATTTTCATGCGTTTGAATACAGAGCTTCACATTTTAACAGGAGGAAAGCAAACTGAGCTGAAGGACAAACAATCCCTTGAAAAGCAGTGGGACAAAGCTTGTATGACCCTAAATGCTAATGACATTATAAGAGCAGAGCATGTTGACCCACAGGGGATTTTCACACCATTGAACCTAAGCTGAACTCTCAGATGTCTGTTTACCTATTCCATATTGCCCCTGGTGTTGTCCCGCTACTCTGTAATATGAAAACCATCTCTTTTCTAGCACTGTAATTACAGATCTATAAGGCTGTTTGTCAGTTTTAAGTGCTGCCCCTGAGGCAAAGCATCATTTCTGCAGGGATAGTTTTGGTTTTTTTGAGAACCCCTGCTGTTACTGTCACACAGCTGTTCTGGATGACAGTCTTCCAGCATGTTTTTCATTGCGTCTCAGCATTCATTTAAACCATTAGCTGTTTCCTTTGATTTCCTCTCAGCCTGAGACAGCTCCTCTAAAGAGAGAAGATTTATACATTAAAATAGATTCGTAGTAATTGTGAATCCAGTCGAGTAATACTTACCTCATATTCACCAACACAGTTTGTGTGAGTGTAATCAATGAGACATCTTCCTAGCCATTCGTCAGGCCTGGAACTCTGGATGTCATTCCTACAGTTTTCCAGGAAGGGTTGAAGTCGTAGGAGCAGGCTGCGTGATAGGAGGTAGCCAAACCCTCCATAGCAGTACTTCCCTTCCATCTCCCCACCTATGAACTCCTCAGGGCTGCCCATGTAAAGCTCTCGGTCCATACTCAAATGCTCCACCAAGCCTTTGATCCGGTCGGCTTCTGTGTAGGCATCGTCTTGGACAAAATAGAACCAGTCATATTCATTGATGTAATGTTCATAGATGTATCTGATGGTCTGAAACATGTTCCATATCAGTCTGTCGTCTCCGTGAGAAACAACAAACATGCCGTGAGGGGCTTTGCGGTTGCGCGAACCGGTGAAGAAAACCACGGTGTCCAAGTGGTGGCTGATGGTGCGATTAACGGCCACGGCCAGAGTGTTGATGGTGTTTTGGGACGTCAGTACCCCGACAAACAGACGCTCTCGCATCCCCAACTCTGTGCTGATGTATTTCGCCCTGAAAGGATAAAATTTTAAATGTCACAAAGATGCCAAATCGTTTCTGCTCTGATGAAAAACTGACACAAAGTAGCACCAGAAAACCTTTCCAAAGACGTCTAGGCTCAATTTAATGGGGTAACTGGAAATGATCATGTTATTAATCACACCTATTTCAATGAAAACCCCGTTTTAAACATTGTGACGGAGACTAACTCGTAAAACAATAACCTTAGAGGAAATATAAATGAATAGACTTGCATTGTGATTCAGCACAACCCACAAAGAGACTCAACTTTCATTTCCTTCTTATGACATGCATGGCATTAATAATGGCTCTTATTACAACTGAGTTAACAAGCAGAAAACTTACCGTTAAGTAAACAGCAAAAATACTCCCACACAGCATCATTATATATTAATTCAATAAATAAATAAAATGATAACTTTTATTAAATATAACAGAGCTTTTATAGCTCAATTAGACATGTGACATTATGTGACTCTTACATATTATGCAAACCAGGTAATCAAGAAAACAAACAAATGATAAATAAAAAAACAGTCACAACTAAATTAGTTTATACTAATATGATTAATAACTAATATTAGACACTGTGAGTGAGAAGGTTCACATTCACACAGGGAAATATTTACAATTTCTTAAATAAGTTAAGACATCTTTCAGTATGAGGCATAGAGAAGCACCTTCCCAGCATCAGAATAAACCAGCTGAGGAAGGCGGGGAATAAACTAGCCTATATGTAGCCTACTATAAATAAACTATCAACTTTAGAAGGATTAATTACGTCTAATTTGCTACATGCATCGTGCTTTTAGTTTAAAATGTCATAGGTAGAAAGCCCGTAACACCTTTTACACCTGCTTTTTGAGAGGAAACAATGATTGATTGAATTATGATCAGTAAATGATCACTTAGTGCGGCTTCCACTGCCGCACTCTGCGCTGCAGCAGCGGGGGATAATAACCTGACTTTTATTGTCTGCTTAAATAATGTGTTCACAAGTTACAGTGAAAAAGTAACTCAGAACTTACCGGAAAACTTTCTTTGGAGCACTAGGCTGGACTTGTTTGTATGGGACTACTCTTGGCTGAAAATCCTCCTCGGACTCCACATCATTGTGAGTGGAAATAGAGTTGGGTTTCCTCGCTCCTTTGAGCAGTCCATCCTGACCTGAAGTCACATCTTCCCCATCTTTACCAGCAAGAGGGCAAGCTTCCTCCGTCCAGCTTACACTCAGTAAACTCAACGTGAACCCTAAAGAAATGCCGATTACCACCGGGCCGAGCGACCGCAGGACAGAAATAAACACTGAAAATCTCATTTTAAGCGTCGGCTCTCTCTGTCTCTCAGTCCTGCGCTTCGGGTCGCGTCCGAAGCGCTCAAACAAGGGCTTCTCGTATGGGACAGCTCAACTATTCATCAAGTCTGGGGAGAGGCAGTAGTCTCCAAATTCAGGTCAGGGAAAAGATGCAGCTTCTTCCTTAAATTTTACGCAGGGCTCTTACGTGTCAGTCTAGCCGCTACCTGGCTCCTCCCCGCCTGGTGTTAGCATCAGGGGCGGGGCTACCCGGGCCGGGTGCGCAGGGCGGAGGGATATCCGGCGTGAGGAGGCCACAGATGACAGGTAACGGTGGATATAAAGAGCAGCCGCTTAGTGCCACATCGGTTTGCTCCTGGTGATGGTCTGTCAATAGAAAACAGTGTTACTTTATGTCTTTGCAAACTTATATATTTTGTTTAACCAGCGCAAAAATAGGTAAATAGAAGCAGCTTAAAGTTAAACTCTGTTCTGATACTAGCTTGCATTATTTTCAATATTTCCACTAAGTGTAAATATATCCTTACAAGTTTCTGTATTTTTATCTTGAATTCTGAGAAACTATCAGATCTGTACATTTATACATCTTAAGAAAAAAATCCTTATTAATTACTTATTAATACATTAGTATTATGGTCGCACTGCAGGTATTTTGGCTTTGTTTACCTAAAATGTATGTTGTGTTATTTGTACTCTCAGTGAAAACAGCTGTCACATTCCTTTATAAATATCTCAAATTAAGCTGCTAAAGAAAATTGCAATTATAAAGAACATAATTCAACAAGTTTAGTTTACCCAACACTTAATTTTCTTCATTTTGACAGTTAATGTCACTAGTTATATAGTGACTGTCACATTTCCACTTTAACCAGTTTTTTTTTGTTTTTGTGTTTGTTTGTTTGTTTTTTTTTTGCAATATCTTTCACAAAGTTCTAGGGATGTTTTTTTGTGTATGTTTATTTGTTTTGCTTTATTTTTTGGTGGTTTTTGTGTGTTTTTAAAATGTTTTGCAACTCAATCTGTCTCCCTGCAAACTATAGGAACAGCTTCATAAATCATCAGCAAGGTGTAGCTACTAAATGCTTCTGCTGGCTTTTTCCCCTGACTGTCAGCTGTAGCTTTAACAGCTCAACACTGTTATTCCTATTACTCATGGATTATTACCCCGTACTATCGTCATAAACCTTAAACGCAATCCTCCAATCCTCTTGAACTGTGTGATACTGACTCCATTAATACACTTTGAATCTGGTCACATTTTACTGCCCAATCTATTATTCTTTTTTGGGGGGAGATTTTTCCAGACTTTATGATAATTAAAAGTGCACTGACACACATCAATCTTCAGCTTACTGTTTGAACACGGTTGATAACAAGCAAGAAAAGTAGTCAGTCTGTTTCAGAACTTTTCCTCTGCAGCTGCTCCAAGTGTGTTTGACTGATGATCCACCTGGTCGGCACTCGTCTCTGTGCAGCCTCTATGCTTCACACCCAGGTGTGAGGGGCAGCAGGCTTTGTGGTCTGCTCAGCTGCATCTTTCTAATACTTCTTGCAACATCTCACAGACAGCCTTTTCTTTCCCAGAGCCTCAAAACCAACAGCAGAATAAGATAACTCATCACTGTTTGATAATGGCTCATCAGATTGCTTCACTTTCAGGCCCAGCTCGTTTTGAATTAAAGAGACGTCTTCTGTGGGTTGCTGTTTAAACAAGCTGAAGTGCCTGATGTGAATCAGTGCTGTCTCTGCGCTCGTGAGATTGTGCAGAGTGCTATGAGCTGGGGAACTATTTCCTCTGTACACAATCATCTCATGAAATCCCAGCTGTGCACATAAAAGGGTTTGAATTATAGACAGACCCATAAGGACACACATATTGCTTTAAAGGGAGAGGTTTATTTGACTGTATATATTCAAGTTTGTGTGGATAAAACTGTTGTTTTCTTTTTTCTCTTCATGACTAATGTTCTTTCTTTATTAATAAGTATATATAAACAAATATAAAGTGTTTCCTTCATTACATTGTTACTGGGATTTTCCATATTAACTCAAGAGAAAATCTTTGCTCTCTTCTGCCCTCTAGTGGTAACTAAAAGAGAGGCCATCATTCACAGCATTTACTGTTTGTTTAGGAAATCTACATGTACTTTCAATTGAGGTGATTCAACAATAAAGTCACTTTCAGTTGATTTATTGCTAGTTATTCAGTCTTTTTTCATTGATTAATAAATAAAAATAAAGAGAAGCATTTTAGCAGTTTAGAGTAGACGTATAAACAGAGATCCTGAACTACTTTGAACAAATTGTGAATATCTGCTCAGTAAACTATTAGAAACATTTTAGATAATATCTGATATTGGATCATTTAGGTATGTTTTAAAAATACTGGCCAATCATCAAAGTTTGGTGTTAGATTACATCGGCCTGACAGTCACTGCTTTGAGATTAGATAAGTAACAGTCTGCAAGTTGAGTCAAAACGGGAACAAGCTGCACAGGAAGGTCGTGTTTGGCCGTGTCTTACACAAGAAGGGGAGTGGACTTGTGGAGGGATGTGGATCAACGTACTAATCATTCAACTGGAATAATCTATCCACTGAACTTCCACTGCTCTGAGTGATCAGGAACAATGCTGAGCTTCAAAACGATGGTTCACACAATCAGATGACAGGATTCTGTCCATTTTTATATCCTATATTTCCTAACCCAAGACATAATTGTCAGAATGGGTCTAAAATAAAGATATAAATAAATAGACCAAAAAAATGCATAAATTGTCATGATGTTGTGAATGGTATCCAGTAGGGTGCAGAAGACAAGTCTTAGACTGTACACAACAGGATAGGAGTCCAGTTTTTACCATAAAGTGTTACAACAGGCCTCACACAATGTATTAAATACATGGAAGGATGGATGGCTGAGGCTACGTGGACTCAGCACAAAGCTACTAAAAATAGATTTCTGAACATTTAATGCAACTCAAACTCCTGCATTTTCACATAGGAGTTTAAATGCTGTCATTGTTTCTTCTAATACCAGCATTGAAAGCAAACCAATTAGATTAAAACGACTAAACCTTGTAGCAACAGGAGCATTTTCCAGGTAAATGTTGCAGCAAAGCAAATTACTCTGATGTAATGTGAGGTTTGCATTTTCTAAATGTTTGAGTTTTTTATATTAATTGACCCATGTAGGCATTACTAAAAGCTATTTATATGTTTTTTAAATACATGCAAGTGAAAATGGTACATTGGGAAAGTAAACTTAACTGGACCTTAACACTATGCCAGTCACACAAACACTGCCTGGCCATAAACTAGTTGCTGCGTGGATTCAGATAAGCAGGTACGAGCCTCCTACTGGATTATTACTGCATGGGTAAATCATTGGCAGCCATCAAGTAAAGAAAACAGCGAAGGATATTGCAGAAACAACTGTTGGGAAATTTTCACTGTATTTTATATTATAAAATAGTCAGTATTACAAGTCCCAACTCTCGTATCAGAAGGATGTTCATTTACCCCGGAGAGTATTAGTGTTAGGAACGTGGACTCAGGATTAATATTTTGCTCACACATATCTGACTCACTCTGTTAATAACTCACGTTTTAGAGTCCCCTTTTGCTCTGCGGTCAATCTCAGGCAGACGGACACCCCTCACGATGCATATGAGGAAAATGAGCCCTCGCGCTCAGAACCATCGAGTGTACTCAAAAAAGAGGACCGTAAAGGTTGAATGTAGGTTTAATTAGTAGTAGGATTCTCTCTCACACAGGACAGGAAAGGTACAAAAATCAATCCTCTGTACTTTCACTCTTCAGTATTTATACAGTTATGACTTAGAATTTATGACCCATCTTTTACTGGCTGTTTCCTCTCACCACCCATTCACCATCCAATAACAAGTTTATGATACACATACTTTAAACTCACTGTCACATGTTTTTTAGTAGCCTGGAAGTCTGAATATGGGCTTCCGAATAACCCTTAGCCGGATAATTACTGTGGTCAGCAGATGTGAAAACTAGAACACATCAAGATGACATTTCAAGAGACCTACACACTTATTAATCTACCCAATGTAACAACATGGCAGTTTAGAATCAGTTTATATCAGTATTTATGGATAGATGATCAATAAGGATGCTGATCACAGCTATGTCAAGGTGTTCTGGAGGGTGCATGCATGCACCATTTACAGCATTAATGGAGCTTTCACAGATTCCTCTTTTGTCAGACCGCAGCACTTTTCCACTTTGCATCAGTCCATCTCAGATTAACTCAGGCCTAAAGAAGCTGGGTTACTAGGCGTTAATTATATATGGATTTTGCTTCATGTGGTTGAGTTTTAACTTCACAAACTTGACTTGATTTGACAAACTGTGCTAGTTGACAGTAATTTCCTGATGCTAATACCGTTTAAACAGTGGATTTCTTCAGATTTTCTGAGTCCTGTGATGATATAATACACTGTAGATGATGAAATTTCTAAATACCTACAATTTACAATAAGAAATATTGACATTACCTTTTTTTTTTTTTTACCTGAAACTCAGATCTCTCAGTTTGATTCAAATTATCCTTAAACAGATCCTGAAAGTGATGTTTTGCTCGTTCCTATCATTAATAGAAAGCCCATCAAACTAAGAGATAGAAGACACAGTCACATGACTTTAAATAAATGAACAAAAGCTGCATATAATTGGTTAAGAAACATAAAATGACTCCAGCTTCATCAGTAAAATACATTTTGTGAGGATTTATTTGAATAAACTAAGTGCTCATTTCCCATTAAAATCTTTAATCAAACATAAGTATATCTTTATACAGCTCAAATACCTGAATGTCTTCACCAGGAGTGATTCTTACTTTGTGTTCAACACTGTATGAAATCAATTATATCTTCTGTTTTTGTTATGTAGGTTAGCCAAATCCAGGTTTTTAATAAATGAATGAATTAAAAGCAGAACAATATACAGACCTGTTGATTCTCATAAGTGAAAAATGTTTGTTTCATATTCTTTCTACCTGAGAAATTAATTTTCAAGAAAAAATATTTGTATTAATCATTATGTGACTTATTTTACATACAACGTAGTGTCCGCAAACTCCATTTTAGTTAAGTATTAAAACACTTGTTAGCTCCAACAATTATAACGAAAAGGTTGTCCAGTTTTTCCTATGTTCTTGCTATTCATTGAATGCAGCACTTTAGGTGTCTTTTCTTGTGCCTGAAGAAAATCTGTGAAGGTTCCAATCAGCAACGCCGCTTCTGCCCTTCAGCGCGAGACCTACTCTTGCTAACTTTCAATGTGTAAGAGCGGCACACAATTTTAATGTGGGTTTCAGGATAAATCCCGTCCGCTGTCTCAGTAATTTACCCGCAAACTGCCGTAATGGAGTGTCGCGTGCTGTCCATTCAGAGTCATGTTGTCAGGGGATACGTAGGGAACAAGTCGGCAACATTCCCGCTGCAGGTGAGTAAAAAGCATTTTTTTTTTTTTTGTGGTGATTATACAGTCAACTAAATATTTGTAAAGAGGAAGGAAAACTGGGCAGGAACCATGAGGAAAAGCTTGTAAACAATCTGTATGGTTTTGAATGCGACTTCCTGATTTGTGCAATTAAATTAGTGCAACGTACCGTTAGCAATCCGTGACAATTAAGTCACATGTTTTTCAAGTTTAACAGCTAAACACGATGCCCAATTAAAAAAAGTGTTTGGCTTGCTCTGAATGCACTTAAATGTCATTGACATTCAATCTAAAGTCACGTTGATGTTTAACATGCTCTTGACATTCTCAGCATACTTACGCATTCAGCTACAGGTATGAAATAGTTCTGTGAAAGTTGCACGTATCGCTAAGATGCGTCTTAATTTCCTTTAAACACGAAAGCGAGAGTTCACTGCTTGTCATAGTTGACTGCATATTTATTTTAATCATTTTGCAATAAAGATATGTTATCATTTTAGTTAAGAGAGCTGCAGATTGCAAATGTGATGCGTTCAATGGCATGCAGAGTGGACCTGTTGAAACTAAACATGATTATGTCATGTATCCTAACTCATTGCTTAATCAGAAAACAGTGCCCCATTTAGATGGATTAAAGGATCACTGATTGGTTTGATGAGGGTGGAAGAAATTTCTTTCACTTTACTTTATTTTCTTTATTTGGTTACTTTTATTTTTTGTGGATGGACTCACAATAGGGAGGGGTTAGTCTAGTCTGCTTTGGTATAGATATTAAAGTTTGTTTTCACATCTGTTTCATTTTCCTGTTTCAGGTGCTGGGCTTTGAAGTGGACTCCATTAACTCTGTGCAGTTCTCCAATCACACAGGTCTGCTCAGGATTTTCTATTATCATTAAAATGTATTAGATTTGTTTACGACTGGAAAGTACATTAATTTAGCTCTGAGCATCATTTTTAACTACGTTCTCCCTCACGGTACTTGTGTAATTTAATGATTGTGAGCATCAGTGTACACTAATTCATCACATTAAGTATAAGTATAGAAGCCTCAGCCAAACTCCTGAAGAAAAATACTATTTACTAATTTTTCACTTGTTAGTATGTGTACACAAATAACTTTAGATGTACCCTACATTAATTGTATTTTTTTTATGTGAGTCAGAAAAATAGATTTCTCTGTCAGTCAGGGTCAAACAGGCGTACTCTGATAAAACTTGGGAGTTAACGTTTATCCAACACGCCTTCACCTCTCATGGTTAACTCCCAATGATAGTTAGACTTTATTACCTAATCTAAAGACTTTATGTCACACTAAACTCTTGCATAATCAAATTGAATTGAAAACAACACAAAATAAATAAAATCAACATGAGTTTTCTTTTTTATTCTATCAAGAACAGCATTTTAGTAAAATAGATTTCTAAAATAGATGCAACATGACCCAGATTTCTGATACAAATGGTCAAAGATTCCTGCATTTTGTGGGCTGGACTTGGGACTTGTTTCCAAAGAGACAGTGCAGATTGTCTGGTAGGGATAAGCATGAAGACTTAAATCACCGGAGCCTGTTAACATTTCTCTTTATGTCTTTCTGAAGTCAATCATTGAGAAGGTGTTGGGTCTGTTAGCCATGCTGGCTGTGCTTTTGGCCTGAACTGAAACGTATATTTTTCCATTTTAAAACCATTATTGAACTTTTTGAGTGTGTATATGATAGTTTGCAGAAGGTTTTAGTCTTTGTTTACGTGATATAGAATAAGGGAGAAATGAGGGACTGATATCCAGTAAAATAGCTCAGCTACCGAACCCAGGACCCAGAACTGATCCGGTTGACCCTCTGATTAAAGTATGTTGTGGTTTGGAGAAAGATTACATCTGTAATGCTGTGGCAGTGAACTTATGCAGTAGACAGCAGTCAGAAAGCTCTGTTCAGAGGATCTGAGCTTTTCAAACAAATGGGTGTCTGACACTACTTTTACTCTCCCTAAAATGTGTGTGTTGCTCCACACCATTCCCTGCATCAGGGCTCTGCAGTGCATCCTGCTGCTGATCATCATGACTGGGATTTGTGAAGCAACATGGATGTTCTTAGTGTGAGGGAGTACAGCATGGTAGCTTAATAAGAGCTGATATGGAAAATGGTGTGGGCTGAAACAAGTCATTTGTGGGTAGCTCTTTAACTTAAACATGACCATCAGGAAAACGTGTGATTCTCCTAAGTTGGAGTTTTCTGATAGCTGTATGCTGCAGGTAGTACACCTTTCCTAAATGATATCTAAAAAACCCCAAATAGACTAACAAAACCAATCTCTTTAAGGTTTCTGTGCCAGAATAATCACATTTGTTTAAGTTTTCCTTTACTATTTGTTTTTTTAGTGACTTTATTTGAAATGAAATGTTGTAATGTTCAGTTTTATTAAAGCATGCCTTAAATTATCAGTTATTATGTCACTATTACTAAAAATGTTAGTTATAGTAATCTTAAATCTTGTGGAAGGGAAAAAACCTGCCATAAGTGGACCTTTTAATGTCTCTCACATCATTCTCTAATTAATGCACTAAAGACAAGTCCTCTGCAGAGCACATTGTCCTTAATGTTGCCTGGCAACAGGGCACGCATAGCTAACACGCTAATATGCTAAGACCCCTCAAACTCAACATGCACTCATTCAGCTCCCCAAAAAGACTTTAATCAGTCATATGAATGATTTCCTACAGGACATTTAAAGACATGAACCCTTTTTAATGGG
>JBAMIG010000013.1:17646317-17673897 GCA_037177335.1 Kiunga ballochi | reverse complement strand
CTCCCCAAAAAGACTTTAATCAGTCATATGAATGATTTCCTACAGGACATTTAAAGACATGAACCCTTTTTAATGGGATCTATTGATTATTACAAGTTTTTATTGTTATGCCTGTACTTTCAGATAAAAAGGCCATCATACTGAGATGGGATTCATTTTCCTGATTTATGGTTAACTTAGAAAAGACCTCCTGGGTTTCCTAAACAAGGCTCGGTGGTTAACTTTCAGGAAAAATACAAATGTTTATTGATGGACAGAAAATGAGTCCATCCTTAATCCACGGATATCTGGTATCACTGTAACGCTGTCGGAAAGCGCAAATGCCTCTCGCTGCCCCATTAGGGAAAACAATAACACAGTGATGCTAGTGGGGGGCTGAAGACACATGCAGAGATGATAGGATTATTATCTTGGGTTCATGTGTTAAAGTATGTGAAGAATGTGCTTCCGCTGCGGGGGCAGGAGGCATTTACAAAAAGCAATCATTCGAGTCATTTTAAACTTCGGCTCTTTGGGAACAAGAGGCTAATTAGTTTAGAAGATTTGACCTTAATGACAAAAGTGAGACTATAATCCTGTGTGTAGCTTCAAAAGCATCTGTTAATATTTATATTCCTAAATGTCCACTTTTAGTGGAGGTAGTGGTAATGTACGGCCCCCCGCCCCCCTCAGGCACACCACATGCTTCTACTTTGCTGCCAGCTTTCATCTGGAGGTGCATTAAGGGTAAAACTTGATCTCTGAATGAACTCAATCCTCTCTCCTCTGAATTGTATTTGCATGAACGTTTTGTGTCCCGTCATTTGCAGTCAGAACAACTTCTGCGGGTTTATTCTGCTCTAAGGGTGAAAGGGAGACAAAGAAAAGAGGGTGCTGGCAGCTAGGATACAAGGTTACTATTCAGTCTGTGGAGGCCTCTTGGCTCTCAGCCGCATAGAAAGAGTGTGTGTGTGTGTGTGTTTGTGTGTGTGTGTGTGTTGGGGGGGGGGGGGGGGGGGGGGGGGAACAAACCAAAAGAGAAAAAAACCCCTTTGGGCTTTTCCCCCACCCCCCCCCCCACAAACCAAAAAAAGAACACATCCATTTGGAAATATTACACAACACTGATGCAGAAAAAGGTTGAAAAGAGTTCATATTTGTGCCATTTAAAGTTACTGAATTTCTATGTTGCATCAGAATGAAAGAACATGCTTTTATTTGAACCCATTAAACATTTAAATGGTCCTGTTTGCTCTGTTCTCAGGCTACGCCCACTGGAAAGGACAGGTACTGACTGCAGAGGAGCTCACTGTGCTGTATGAGGGCATCAAACTCAATAAAGTGAACCACTATGACTACATTCTTACAGGTGGGTTTAAGACTAGCTATATAATCCATATACCCATGTTTAGTGCAGTTTTCTCCACTCCTGCAGACTGTATCTCTGCAGGTCCAAACTGAATGGATCCTTCAACAGCTGCTGTTTGCTCGCAGTCCTTGTGTTGATGCAGTACTTCTGTATCTGAAAAGGCTTTTGATTCTGTAAACCACCTGTTTTTATCATCCAAACTCATTCAGTTTAATATCTCTGAACATGCGTTTAAGTCATGCTTATAACATTATACATTGTGTCGGTGGAGGACATTAAATCTCATTCTGCTGCAGACGGTGCCGTTCTGCAGAGCAAGTCTTATTTAATTTGTACAATCTCTTGCCTTAATGTTTGTACATAGGTGTTCGTGGATGATGCTGTTATCTGTATTCAAGTAAAAGATGCTTATGGAGCTGGTGGTATCCTCACACAAGCATTTTTCTCTGTGTATTATTGGCTCATGGCCAATGCATGCATGCACTTTACTTAACCATATATAGCTTTAATATGGTCTAGCATCTTTGTAAGTGGGGTGTAAAGTTAGATATAAATATCTGATTAAAAAACAAAAAAAAAAACTGTTTTAATCTTTAAATTATTTGTTGTGTGAGAAACAACGCAGTGAAAATATTCCTCCATGGTTTTTTTTGCACATGTTGAACGTGACCTGATGCTTTTGTTCTATTACAGTGTGACTTTTATAAGCTATCACCCGCTGTGTTTACATTCATATTTGATCAACTTTTCATTAAATCACATTGTCCGGTCCAAACGGATGAAGTTGAAATTGAAACGGTTTGTTTTTAAGCTCTACACAAACCTGACAGCGGCACAGAAACACAAACGCAGTGAGATACGGTTAGAAAACGCTGCTACACGCATGCAAAACATGATCTGATCACTAGCAAAACCTTGATGGCATAAAAGATCAATAGTTACTTATCAGCTGCTTCCTGATTCCAGAGGTGAAACTCTTAATTTGCAGCAACGTGCATGAAATGCACACAGTTTCACTGCTGTCTGATCTCCTCGGGTTCTTGTGCTTTAGGGTACAGCAGAGACACCTCCTTCTTGGAGAGGGTGGTTGATATTATCCAGGAGCTGAAGAAGGCCAATCCCAGCTTGGTATATGGTAGGTGTTGGATTAGATGTTTTCTTTTTGCTTTAAACTGGTTTTAAAATAAGACAAAGAAACAGCAGTAGTTAAATGGAAATGGGAAATTTTAAGTGTCTTTATTGCTCTACAGTTTGTGATCCTGTAATGGGAGACCAAGGTGCTATGGTAAGCATGCTGTATCTGATTCACATATTTAACATTTAAACAACATAAAGTGTATTTATCTAAGGATTGTATTATTTAGTTAAGTTTACCATTTTTCTCAATGATTATCATTTCTTTAAAGAGTTTGATTTATTTGTTAAAGTGGAGGAAATGCTTCTTGTTTCAGTACGTCCCAGAAAATTTGCTGCCAGTCTACAAGAAGAAAGTAGTGCCTTTGGCCGACATTCTCACCCCGAACCAGTTTGAAGCAGAGTGAGTGCATCTTTCAATTAGTTTATAAAGGATAAAGGAGTGAAAGAAATGTGTCGGTTTAGTGAAATAATGTGGAAATATGCTGGAACTTGGGTTTTCTCCAGGCTGCTAACTGGTAGGAAAATCGGCACGCAGGCCGATGCTGTTCAGGTACGTATGAAAAACGTAGCTTCTTGGTGGATTTAGATCTGAAAGGATGCTTCAGAAGATTTTCTTTCAGGTGATGGACTTGCTCCATGAAATGGGCCCAGAGACAGTGGTCCTTACGAGTACAGACCTGCCTTCCAAACGCGGGGACGCATTCCTGGTGGCGCTTGGCAGCCAAAAAATAAGTAAAGTAGCAACTTTTCTTCACGCATCCTGCCTCTCATATTAACAGTTTATCATTTGCTTTAGCTTCACTTGAAGAGTTGATTAAAAATTAAAAATCTGGGGTTGAAGTCATGTTCTGTCTTTTTCCTGCAGAGAAACCTGATGGGACCAGTACAAGCCTAAAAATCTCCCTGGACATCCCCAAAGTGGACGCTGTGTTTGTGGGGACTGGGGACCTATTTGCTGCCATGTTGTTAGCCTGGACTCACCATCACCCTAAGGACCTAAAGGTTAGTGCCACATGGGCATTTTTTAGTGAAAATGTAATTAAATACTTCCGTTTTCCACTTATGTTGTTACTCTTTTTGTTCATCTTTTCTTTTTCTTCACAGACTGCCTGTGAGAAAACCGTTTCAGTCTTGCACCATGTCATTAAGCGGACCATCACTTATGCCAATGGTAGGTTCTGTGTGTGTCTGGGCACCAATCTGCTGCTTTCTGTAATCATATTGTTAACAGAAAACATGTTAATACAGTAACTGATGTAAACATTATGTAGAGCGGCTGCTGTCCCGGGTGCTTGTGTTTTCACTGTAGTGAAAAGAAATAATTTAATGTCATGTTTGCTTCTCTTATATGACCCTAAATTCAACTGGTGCATGAACCGCTGTCCTTTCTCTCCTGACTTTCAGACATGGCTGGCCCTGGAAAGAAACCCAGTCCTGCACAGCTTGAGCTGAGGATGGTCCAGAGCAAAGGTGACATTGAGAGTCCTGTCAGAGTAGTGGAAGCGACGCTTCTCCAAAACCCGTCGCACTGAAAACGCCGATTTCTGGGAACCTTCGCTTTGTGTTGGTACCAACCTGGCCAATCAGCCGGACACCGGTAGTCTTTCATATAAAAGATAATCACATGTCTCTGCCTTACGTAACCTCTGAGGAAGGATAACAGTGTATAAGTAGTGGTCAGGAGGCTAAGTTGTATTTTCTATCTGCTCACAAACACACTAGTATCACTGCTTTATTTGTCTGTAGACTGTAGACACCCTCTGCCCTTTATTAAAAACGAATCCAGTGTTTAGGTAAAATGGTGGCTTAAATGTACCTGAATCCACCTTAAAACTGTAAAAATAAACCAACTCATTCCAGTTTCACTAAAAAGAAAACAATGTGTGCATGACCGTGCATCTGCTTGTTGTGACTGCAGTAAGTTGGGACTAGTCACAGAGCAACATAAGCACACTAGTATACTATATGCAGTGGCATTAACACTGCTGTGTTCATGTGCATTTGACCTACATTGTTTTCATGAAACCTAATGAATGCATGCACTGTGCTTTAAATGCACTTGGGTGTTTTATCACTTCAAAAAGTGTCACCACCACATGTGATTAGATCATTTAAAATGCTGACACCTGTAAGTCTCAAAATGTTGAACATCATATGCAACCGGCCCACGCTCCGGTTTTACTGTTTTATCGTCCCAGGGGATTTCCCTGTTTCATTTTAGAGAAATTGTAACTACTAATTATCAAGGTTATGATAGATTACATAACATGATGTTTCTTAATCAGTTTTCTTTTTAAATCACCTGTTTTTTTAATTATGCAATGTGTTCTTAAACCAGCAGGTGTGTAACATGTTAGATTCATGTCCTGAGCATCTGAAATTGAGGTATTTGCACAGATAATCTTTAATAAAAATGACTAATGTTCACAGTTTTTTATTTTCGACTGTTGTCATATCTCAAGTCTGTACAAGCGACAGCGCTGTGTAGCCTTAATGGTTAGAAATGCAAAACATTGGCTGTGAATGTTTTTGTGCTCACATAGTGTTAGAGAGCCAAGTGCCAAACCTTGAACTGCTGCTCTGTTAGAGTATTATATGAACAAATGATAATAAATGATTGATCTTTTACTGAAACTGTTGTTTGTTATTTGTATTTTTATTCTGACACTTTGATTTGGAACACTATAATATTGATTTATATAAATCCATATCTGGCTGTTGCATGCAATTGTCATTGTTTGTACACATGTTCACAGGAGTGACATGTGCCTTGATATCTTTTTACACCTGCATAGAAATAAGAGATGTATAATACAGATTTGAAATCCTCACATCAATTAAAGAGGTGTAAATAAATAAGGTTATAGGAGAAAAATCTCAGTTTACCTTGAGTATATACCACCTTTTAGACTAAAGTTACAGATTTAGCATGTACCACGTGTATATTGGAGCATTTTTCAATATCTTTATTTTAACTGTTATTTTATTACTCATTTTTCCTCAAAATAAAAAAAAGGTAGATGGCAAAGTCTCTGTTATGCCAGATGCCTAGTGTATAGTGCGATTAGAGCTGGGTGACACAGCACTAATCCACAATAAGAAGAGCCAGCATTAGCCCAGATAACCAGAAAGACCAGTCTGTCTGGCCAGCTGCAGTCTGAATACAGCATCTAAGTTTGGACCTGTTAATAATTTGAGGTTAGCATGCAGGTGGTAATATGAAATGGGTGAAGCCAGTTATTTCTGAGAATATTTGCATTATTTTGTTGAAGCAAATTGTTCACGTTTGTTCAGTCAGGCGGAATAAAGCAATATGCCGTCAGCAAGACCTCTCACAGATAACCACAGAGGAAGTGTCTCAAAAAGAAGCGGATGATGTCCCCGTGCAGCCTCCGGGTTTAGGTGCAGCTCCGCGTGCACACCAGCAGGGGGCAGCAGACAGTCTGAGGATTGTGATGTCATCCAGGCTGCAGACTGAACTGTGAAAGGCTGGGGTTCAATAAATAAATAAATAAATAAAAGGCTGAGGTTCAATAAATAAATAAAAGGCTGAGGTTCAATAAATAAATAAATAAATAAAAGGCTGGGGTTCAATAAATAAATAAATAAATACATAAAAAGCTGGGGTTCAATAAATAAATAATAAATAAATAAAAGGCTGGGGTTCAATAAATAAATAATAAATAAATAAAAGGCTGGGGTTCAATAAATATATAAATAAATAAATAAATAAAGGCTGGGTTTCAATAAATAAATAATAAATAAATAAAAGGCTGGGGTTCAATAAATAAATTATAAATTAAAAAAAGGCTGGGGTTCAATAAATATATAAAATAAATAAAGGCTGGGGTTCAATAAATAAATAAATAAATAAAAGGCTGGGGTTCAATAAATAAATAAATAAATACAAGGGTGGGGTTCAATAAATAAATAAATAAAAGGCTGGGGTTCAATAACTAACTAAATAAATAAATAAAAGGCTGGGGTTCAATAAATAAACAAATAAATAAAAGACTGGGGTTCAATAAACAAATAAATAAAAGGCTGGGGTTCAATAAACAAACAAATAAATAAATAAATAAAAGGCTGGGATTCAATAAACAAATAAATAAAAGGTTGGGGTTCAATAAATAAATAAATACATAAATAAATAAAGGCTGGAGTTCAGGAAAAATTAAAGTAGACTTAGAAAATAATTAGTTTCATACGCTAATAATAATGATGAATAATAAAAAGAGCTACAGCTAAAACAGAAAAACAAAACGGTTAAAAGCAATTGAGCAACTTGGTTTAACACCTAATTAAAGGGAATAAAGTAAAGAAAAGTACTGTATAGGGTACATGTTTTAACCTGTGGCGTCAAATTTAAATTAGAATTATTAGAATATTTTTTTATCAAACAGCACTTTGATCTGTGCATTTTAAAAGTGATCCAGTAAAATTAGACACAAACAAAACACATTAAAAGGAGACTACTAACAAATGTATACAACTATTACATGCAATATGAGTTGCAGACCGGTGCGGGGCTGCAGAGGTCCATCGTTTCATGCTGATTGCATACAGTATTTATCTGTGAAATAAATGAGGGGCTGGACCGGATGTAGGACCTGCCACCTTCAGATGGGATCGGAGGAAATGTGGGGCTTTAACAGACAAACAATAGCGCTCGTGCAAATCGCATTACCTTAAGTTTTTATTGCATTTACAAAACGGACAAAGCGAGGCTGCTTGACAGATTTTTTTTACGTCCCCAGAAGACAGAAAAACCTAAAACAAAGTAAATTTACCGACTCGTCTGACTCCCAAGTGAATTATCCTCAGGTAAGACCAGAGTATCGTTACTGAAACTGGAAGCTAACGTGAGCAGGTTCGCTAGCATAGTTCAGACCCAGTCTCCCATTTAACCGAGGAGTTAGTCAATGTGGGGAAAGTTGTCCTTCGTAAGCACTAAATCAGTCCAGTAGACCGGCTCCGCCCTTTCTCTAAAAGCTACTTTTATCCTTGGTGAACTGAATTAGCTAAGTTAGCATGCTAACGGTTACCGCTAGCTGCGCACGCTGCCATTACGCTGCCCCACTCTGTTGTTCCAATGTTAGGTTTATGGAGACTAGCCTTTGCTCATGCATCGCTACCAACAGGACTAGCTGGACATGTGCATATATTTTCCAAAGCATACACTTGTGTCTGCAACTTTAGGTTCGCCGGGGTTCTAGCTCACAACTCCGGCCGCATTTAAGCCATGTGTGTAAAAAGATAAGGAGTGTCAGTGTTTGGGAAGAAGGGATAAACTGTCTCGTTGGTTACTGAGCTTTTACAATGCCTGAACTGCCGCATTGGGGCAAATAGTCCAGCTATTTTTAAGCACTTTGACAGCATTTTTGCTCCAGAACAAAAGCAAGCAGACTAAAATAACACAGTTGGGTATGCTAGCTCTGATCAAATGGTATTTATTTGTTAATAATTTATATTTTTTGCACTCTGTCGCTGTACGTCATGCGTGACAGCTGCCTTTTAGTTGACCTACGCGCCGCTGTTACACCACATTGTAGGTTTAAGGTTACTGGAGTTCATCTCAGTGTTAAGCTAAAGCTAACTTCAGTCTCGCGACACAATTGCTGTAAACGTAATTATTTATAACTTCACATTAACTCTTTCTTTCTTCTTCTGTTACTTTTATTTATTTAAACTGTTAAACTTAATATTGTGTTATTTGTGCACGTTTATGTGCAATGAGTGCATGCTATATTGAATAAGCTGTTTGACAGCCACATGTTTTTATGCATAAACATTACAGAAACTGAATTTGACAGTGGAATATGAACACTGCATTGCTGGTTAGCAGGCATTAACGTTTTAGATTAAAAACAGGTGGGTTATAAATGACTCAAACTGGAGCAATCTTTGTCATAGGTGGTTATTGGATAATTGTAACTTTATTGCATAATCATATAAGCTTTCTTAATGATCTTATCCCTGTCATACTGATTATAGAGAGCACAAATGGCTGCTGTAGATAAATTGATCCAATAAAATAGAATTGGTTATATTGTGAAGTAAAATGAATTCACTGAAATAAAGCTTCGGTATCCCAGTCTGCAGCTGTTTCCAGCTAAAAGGCCTTTTACCAAACTATACAATATTTTTTGTTTCTGCCTACATGTTTTACAATTTAGACCTCATTTAACTTTAAATGTAAACCTAAAAGCAAATCCAAAGGGTGATTTGTAAAAGCAAAAGCTTGTCACAGTCGTGTTTCTTAATCCAGGCCTTTAGGATCTGCTTCCCTGTTCCTGTGTACTACTCGACACGCCTTATTCAGATAAATAAACTTCCTTTTTAATTTGGAGTTTTAAAAGTAGGTTAAACTTGCAGGGTGTTGCGTCCTGAGGACCAGGATTGAGAAATACTGTTTTCTTTTTGATAATCTTTATGAAGATCTCTTCCTGTGTTTGTACAAAGTGCAGTCACATGCCTACACGTAGTAAACCAATGATCTCCATTATCTGCTTGTCAAGCATCGGTTTGCCCTGTAGGACTTAGAAGCATTATGATGAAGGCTTTGTCTGAGCAGTGACGTCTCAGATGGACATTCTTGTAGTATTGTAGAGTGTTATTGTAGTACTACTCGCTGCTGTGATGGTGTAGTTTTAAATAAAAACATGTAGCATTTATATCTAGTTTTCTTTTATACAAAGTAGCTGAAAATTGTCTTTTGCTTAGCTTTTAGTTAATGTAATGCCTGTGGCAATAAAAACCTATGGTATGTTTAAGTCCTATTAGTTTGAAATGTATTAGATTGTTCACCTCTACATATTTGTTTCATACTTTTATATTATGTTAACTTTATCCCAATTACTTAGGCGAAGTATCTGATTCGTTCATTGCATTTAGACTTTTTTCTATGTTATATTAAACCCCATTGTTTTTTTTTCAGACATGGATTTTTTAAAATGTACTTAATAACATTGTTTTTGTACACAAGCATTTAAAAAGTGACTTTAGCTTTATGAATTGAATTCAGTCTTTGATTTTGAGTATAGTAGTGAGGGTATAAGAGCACTGAGAGCTTTGAAACATGAACGACCTTCATCGCTGATCCAGTGTATTTTTATCTCCATTTATGGTTGGTTTTATGACTGTGAGGAAGGCCTCAGGTCTACACTTTAACCTTCGGCCTACTTGCTTTGGTTAGCCCTTCACACTTGTCATGTGGGATATCGTTATAAGCTTTCTAGTCATGCATTCAGGATGACTCCTGGAAACCATTTTCTATGCAGCTTACTGTCAAAAACAGAAAACATGGCAACAAAATCTGACATCCAGACTTCGGATAATGTATCCCTAATTACACTTCACCAGTCAGAAGGCGCAGTGTGTTAATCATTCCTTGGAGCTCACCACTTAGCTCATTTAAGGCGTCACCAACAGGTGGTTAATGGCAAGGTGAATCAGGAAAATCTACATTGTGACTGGTCTCTTCGGCGTACCAGATGCTAACTTCACCTGTGGCTAGAGAGAACCAGGCCCGCTCTCTGTTAATGTTAACGAACTGTGACGTATCCAGGGTGCACATAGCCTGCTAATCAGCGCTAATCTAATCCACTGGATTAAGAGGATGTGAATCCAGGCAAGACCCTGCTTGCAGTACGTGAACCTACTTCCTTCCAGAAGTGAGACGTCTTCCAAGCCATCCTCCTTTGCATTCATGGTCGCTTTCTAATAATTAGTTTCCTGCATGCTCTTGCTTACAATGGCAATGCTTTCTTGTTAAATTTTTCTTATGATCATTACTTTGTTACTTTACAGAGACGTTTTTTGCTGGTCAGGCAGTTCGTCCAACAGGTCTGAGATCTGATTGTATTCTGCTGTCATCATCATAATCTCCCGCTTTCTTTCTGTGGGATTATCATGGCTATGAAGCAGGCCAGCCTGTGACCGTCCACTGCTCTCTGCAGACCTTTACTTTTTATATATATTTTTTATTCTGGCTTTAAATTGGTGGGATACCAGGAGCCAAAATGCTGAACCAGAGTGCTGTCATGATCTTCACTGGGATTTGTGGGGCTATGGTGTTCATGGCCATGGCCTACTATGTGTACTGGTAAGTGAGGGATGGTTTGGCTTGTTTATGCAGCGATGCTGATAAGTCCGCTGTGTTTCATGAGGAACTTGATGAAGTTGTTGCAGAATATTTAGGGCCTAGCATTAGCATTAGCATGTGTAACGGAGCCCTTTGATAACCACAGGAAGTGTTTAGAATAAAATGTCCTAAAAACAAGGCAGCTATGAAGCACAACTAACTTTTTTTTTTTTTTCTTTTTGTGTAGTTTAGCTGTTTGAAAATGTCCCTTTGAGCATTATTTTGTTAATTGCTAGTTTGTTTAAAGCAGGGGTTATTTGTTTGTGTAGAAGCTGCATTAAGATGCAGGGCAGAAGCAGCTGTCTCTAAGCAGCTTTAACTCAGTCAGCACTGCTAATCTTTCCACCAGTTGGGCCTACACACGTTATGTAGGCATATTTATCACACGCATTACCTGTGAACTTTTTAAGAAACCAACTATAGTTTCAATACTACATAAATTTCTTTTGTAATTTTATGTTAAGCTAAAAACTTGCCATAAATTTCTCAGTGAACTCAGTCAGGTTTATGAGCATTTGGATCAAAAATAGGTTTTACCTTCTTTTTTCACATACTGACATAATAACCAGACCTGGAACGTCGATCCAAACAATCACACATCACATGGGTGATGTTTACTTAAATTATGTTAAGGTTGTTTTTAATTTGTGTGTGTGTTTGTATAAACCTCACAGCCGGTCAGATATCAGGATTAAAAAAATTATATTTTAAAAGGTGAGTCAGGAGGTAAACTTAGATAATCACACAAAAAGAAAATTGTGACATTGAGGTGTAGAAGGCATGTGTGAAAATGTGGTTTTAATAAGAGTTCTGGCCTTTCCTGATTTGTGTTTAAGTGACTTGAATCCAGCATCACATCAGATCCAGTTGCTGTTGATTCACAGGTCAGTCTGATCTCAGGACGTTGTTGTTCTTTAGATTTTCCCTTTTTGAAAAGTCAAAACCTTTTAATTAAGGTGTTTTAAATATATGAGTTAGCTCTGGTTTTGTTGTACGTTTTGCCTTGACTTGCTGCTTAAAATAAATTTTAACCTAAAAAGGGTTTGTGGCTGGTTGTAGTTAAATGTAGAGATGAGGGAGCAGAGTGGGAAGTTGTGTGTGTGTGTGTGTGTGTGTGTGTGTGTGTGAGTAGCCTCATGTTGGTTCCTGTTTGGTGCCGGGGAACTTCCCTACATGATGCCAGTATAAACCACAACCAGAGTGGCTAATTGTGCCAATGTGTTTAGTAATTTATAGATTTTTTCCTGATCAAACTAGAACTAATAACCCTAAACCGTCTTTCAAACCTAGTTAATGATCGCAGTTGCAGCTAGTTTATCACCAGAAAGGAATTTGGGGGAGGGTGGAAAATGCGCACAAATGTGTGTTTTATGACTTGTTTACACTGTTTTATCACAAATTTATCCTTCAGGTTGCTAAATTAATCTGATGTGAGGCTCAAGGTGGAAATCTGTCTAATCTACACAGTCTCTTCTTAAGTACACAGGCCTGCCTTAGAAACAGCAGCGAAAATAAAAATCAGATTTCGTATGCAGCAGCCCCAAATAAAACATAACCGAATTAGGTTCACTCTCGCTCCATATGAGCAAAGGTCATACCTGAAAGCACATCTGTGCATCTGATAACCTCTGCTCGCACACGAGACACACACAGAGAGACACACACAGAGACACACAGCTCCTATTTCAAAGCCTCTGAGGTACCAAAATTTGGGTCTTTTTGTTGATTGAACTTTAGTAGATTTAAATGTAAGCTTTTTCTTTTTTTGCAGCTTCCTTAGTGTTTGTATTATTACTGTGTAAGAGAGAGGCCGTTACTATGAAATGACTTGCCTTCCTACTTTCATCTGCTCTTTATAAACTAGGTTTTAATTTCAGCATGCTTTATTTAGGAAGTAAAAATGTTGCAGAGGGGAGATGAAAGTGGAAGTGTTTTATTCCTTGTGGTGTATAATGAACGCATATTATTCATGTGGGGTTTATGTTCCTCGGCTGTGTGTTCGGTGCATATTGTGATGTTTGAAATAAAGTCAGAAGTTATTTAAGACACTGAGACTTTGTCTGAGCTCAAGTGTTGCTACTGCAAAACACAACAGTTGCACAACGTGCACAACAATCATGATCTTTCCCTTTTGTTTTTGTTTTTTTAATATAAATGTTATTTGTTGGGATTTCTTGTTGATGTGGACTTAATGTAATAATATTTACATTTATTTTAGCCTTTATAGTGCATTAAATGTATTCATACGAAATGTAAAAGGTAAAGTAGAGCGAAGCAGGTGGAGATTTGGCCAACAGTCCACAGGTTGCAGATTAGAAATGATCATCAGAACTGCACTAAAACGGGCTTGACCTACACTCTAATGGGCTTTGGTGTCATTGTGGGAACAGTACATTTAGGACTTCTTGATCTGTTGCCATGCTAACAAACCGTATTTGATCTTACACACACATGCCAGCTATTATTATAATGACAGTTTGATGCGTTGTGTGGAATAACCCATAAACCAGGGTGGACAACATCCAGTTTGGGTTCCTGCTGTTTGTAAAGTGTGGTATTGAAATTCAGCCTTCTCCAGCTAGACTGGGGTCTCCAGCTCACCTGCAATAGGAAAACAGGGATTTTATAAGCTCCGACGACCACGGAGGATATGCGCATAACAACACTTCAGCAGAGATGGTGGACTTTTCTTTGCTTCTGCATGTTGTCACATTCAAATGTTATCTCTGTTGGAATAAAGTTTGAGCTGAGTGTGTGCATTAGATATAACTAACAAAGGTGTTTTCCTACATTGCATAGATTTAAAAAACAAACTGTGCTGCTCGGATCATAATCAGCTCAACTGAAAAAGAAAAACCTGTCCTTCAAGCATCTTTTTGCATCATGCATATTGCCACATTACGCTGCAAGACGTTCTATTAGGTGGCCACCCACACAGGCTGATCCAAGGCTGCTTCTAATCTACCATCGCTGCTGTCTTTATCTGGTGACATCATTCAAACTCTTGTGTGAAACACCCACAGATCATTAAACGAGGACACGTTGCTGCAGCTAACTTCTTTACTTTCTGTTGCAGGTCCGTGGTGTTGGCCGAAGGACCGTGTAAACGCGGCTTGTAAAGAAATTCCACCGTGGTAAGAACGACACGTCTTTTTGGGTTTTCACTGAAGCATAGCAGAGTTAAATGGGCCAACGCTGCTATCAACATGTTGTTCCCTCGCTCTCTTTTCTTCATATATGCTATTAGCACACGTTAGCTGAGTGGTAATCATCTGTATGCTCTTTGTCAGGTTGGTCGTGGTGTATAGAGGAGCCTCCTCAGCCCTCCAGGCTCCTCAGTCATGGCTCTGCTAGCCTACCTGAAGAGCCTGTTCATACTACAGCTGCTGATGGGCTTTGTGTTTGTGGTGAGCGGCCTCATCATAAACTTTATTCAGCTGTGCACCTGCGTCCTCTGGCCGATCAACAAGCAGCTCTATCGCAGGATTAACTGCCGGCTCTCCTACTCCCTCTGGAGCCGTGAGTAGATGATCGTCCTTTCCTTTCTGTGGATTTCATTTTTTAAACTGTTAAAATGAGAAATGGCTGCAGATAGTGATGCATTTGTGCACAAATTAAGCCCATTTTTAATGCTCTTTGCCAAAAGGCATTGCAGCGTCCTGCATATTTCATTTGTCACATGCGCCACAGCGACTCTTGCAGATGAACTTTTACCTACTTGTGCTCTAAACTTCATGACATAAGCAGCTGTTGCTCTTACTCACTCACTGGTTATTTAAAAATAAAGGCATACAAATACAAGAGACATGTTTTAAACTCTATTGATCCCCTCTGTGGGGTTATCACTGGATATTTTCCACCCAGTTAGTGCCATAAAAATGTTTTATTGCAGCTGCTTCTGGGTGATGACTTGTCAGCATCTTTCTGATCTGTGCAGAGCTGGTGATGCTGCTGGAGTGGTGGTCGGGCACAGAATGCACCCTATACACCGACCAGGCTACGGTGGACAAGTTTGGCAAGGAGCACGTCATCATCATCCTCAACCATAACTTTGAAATTGACTTCCTCTGTGGGTGGACCATGTGTGAAAGATACGGTGTCTTGGGGGTCAGTTGAGTAGTTAAATAAAAGTTTTGTTAAGTGCTAGAGGAAATAGTCATTTACTTCATGGTCTTCATTGCTGGTAGTAACTCCTCATTATTAAAACATGTACATTTCCTCCTGTAGAGTTCAAAAGTGCTGGCCAAGCATGAGTTACTGAAGGTTCCTCTTATTGGCTGGACCTGGTACTTCCTAGAAATAGTTTTCTGCAAAAGAAAGTGGGAGGAGGACCGAGACACTGTATACACAGGCCTACACAGACTCCGAGACTATCCTGAGTACATGTGGGTAAGTACAGTCAGACGGTTTAGGAGTCCTGCATCTCACCAGCCTTTTGCTTCACCTGCATTCAGGTCTAACCCAGTTAAACAGACAGGATTGTATCACAGCCTCCCAGAAGAATCTGCTTCTGATTCTTACTGTGATAAAGTTTATTATAAAGTTGGTGGTAAAAAATGCATACAAGCTGCTTTGTTTAAATTCCTTTAGCTTCACAGGAAAACAATTTATCCTTGCTGTAAAAATGATCCTGCTGCTGTTTTTTTGTCCCAGTTTCTCAGAGCTTTGTCTGGGCAGTGATACAGTGTTCAGCACAGCAGCTGTTTGACATCTCTCCACGGCAATGTTTCTGTTTTTTCCCACTTTGAACCTAATATGCTATTTGCTTCTTTGACGATTAAAAAAAAAAAGTGTTTTTTCATCTCTTCTGATGACGTCTTCTTCGTTTGTTCACCTTCATCTCAGTGTTAATGTTAGTGATTTTCACTCTGACTCATTAAATCCCTCCCTGACATCTGCAATCGGTTTAGTTGCTGCTTATTACATGTATATTTAGTCTTAATTGCAATCCATCGTCTACTTTTGCACACCTGAGTTGAGATAGTTCTTTTATTTTTGTTTAATGCTTCGGGTTATTTCCATCGGTACTTTCACCAAGCAAAGCGGATGGGAGAAGAGAAAAGAGCCTGCACTTGGGTTTTATGTTTCCTTGTTATGCATCTGTGTGTGAATCTATAAGCACAACTCTCTTTCTCACCGTAGTTCCTGCTGTACTGCGAGGGAACCCGCTTTACAGAGAAGAAACACCAAATCAGTATGCAGGTTGCAGAGAGTAAAGGCCTGCCCAAGCTCAAGTATCACCTGTTACCCCGGACCAAAGGATTCACCACCACGCTGCAGTGTCTTAAGGGCACAGGTACAGTTTAAAGTCACACACATTATCCTCACTGTGCTTCATGGGGAAAAAAGCACTTTTAAAAATGCTTTTAACCTGCTTGTCTCTCCATTACAGTTACTGCTGTTTATGATGTGACTCTTAACTTCAAAGACAACCAGACACCCACTCTCCTGGGCATCGTCAACGGCAAGAAATACAAAGCTGACATGAGAATCACGTGGGTATCACTTATACACCCTTTTTTCCTGTTAAATAATCTGTGTTTTACAAACAATTAAAGGATTAATAACGTTCTGCTTTTTGTAATTTGTGAGTGAATCTGGCAGACTGGAAACCAGCACCTCTTCAGACTCTGACACACAAAGTATTAGTGATTCAGAGGACAAAGAGAGACGGCTCACTTGTTTGTGTTGACTGAATATAGTTTATTTTTTTATTCTGATTAGATTAGTAAAGATGTTTGAAGGCTCTTTATTTTAGTTTGGAGATCAGATCAGCGTGTAGCAGCGTCACCAGAGGCCCCTCTGGTGGTGAGAAGCTGCCAGTACAGTCCCAACGTGCCCTGCAGTATTTTATCCAACATTTTCAGTTTTGCTCTGAAATTTAGAAAAGTAAAGGTATTAGTAAATATGACTTTTAAAAGAAGTCTTTTTTTCCATCAAATGAATGTGAAAGGGCTGGTAAGCCATAATTTCTTGCTTAAGATGTTTTTCTAAATGAAATTATTGATAACTTTTTTAGCTCTAAAAATGTAGTTTTTCTCTTTTCTGTGTAAATTATACAAAAGTTCAGAGAGTGTGTGGGTAATTTGTTGCACACAATGATGAGTTTATCTGCTTTCTGTACAACAGTTGTACTAAAAAAAGGATAAAGTTGGATAGAAGGAAATAACCACACAACCTTTTTACATCTCAGTAATTGATTATATGCTTGTTTATGTAAAACTGTTTTGGTTCCATAACTCTGAAACCTCGTCTCCAGCTCATTGAAATGTGCACGTTTGACACTCTTCTATTAACATTTGCTTCATCCCATCCAGGAGATTTCCTGTGGAGGATATTCCGGATGATGAGCAGGAGTGTGCCATCTGGCTGCATAAGCTCTACCAGGAGAAAGTAAGTGGACGTTGATGTGATCATTCAGAGTCTGAACAGAAGCTACCAGAAAAACCTTTGGTCAGCAGAGCTCCCTGCGAGTTAAATGAACTTATAACATTCATACCATTCACTATAATCACAATGAAAGGATATTACATGTCAGCTAGTAAAGGAAAACCTTTTGGATTTAAGCAATGGCAGAAGGGACGGTATTGACATTAATTCCCTTCTTTGGAGAAACTCTGCACAGTATTTTAAATTTGGAAGAACTATATTCATTAGCTCTAGATAAAACTGCTCTCTCTCTCTTTCTCTCTCTCTCTTTCTTTCTCTCTCTCTCTCTCTCTTTCTTTCTCTCTCTCTTTCTTTCTCTCTCTCTCTCTCTCTCACTCTTTCTTTCTCTCTTTCTTTCTTTCTTTCTTTCTTTCTTTCCTTCTTTCCTTCTTTCCACCCATCAGGATGCCTTACAAGAAATGTACAGTAAGGAAGGCAAATTCCCTGGACCCACCATTATCCCCCCTCGACGCCCATGGACACTGCTCAACTTCCTGTTTTGGGCCACCCTCCTGCTTTCCCCCCTCATCAACTTTGCTTGTGGAGTGGTTGTCAGCGGCTCCCCTCTTCTCATCATTGGCTTCATCATCTTCCTCATCATAGGTAAGTCAAAGCAGCAGCTGTTGGATGAAAACGGATGCAGCGGTTTTCACATTTAATCAAAAAGAGAAAAGCCTTGTTTTTATGCACTCCTTCTTTTTGTGCCCCAGCCTCCATAGCTATCCGTCGTCTCATCGGAGTAACCGAGGTGAAGAAAACAGGCTCCAGTTACGGCAACCAGGAGGCCAAGAAACAAAACTAAAACTGTGTAACCCTCCCCCCTCCCCTGTCAGGCTGTCTGTGTACGACCACCCTGCGGTGTCTCACCCCTACCCAGCTCCATTCTCCTCCTACTGTAGGGTCAGTCGGTAGGCCAGGGTGGGAGACCAAATGTGAAAAGATAAGACACCAGAGTGGAAAATCTCTAACAGCACTAGAAAATAATAAAGGGTGTTGTGTCCAAGCACTGGTGTCGCACAGAACATGAGCGGAGATGCAGTACTGTAATCCTTGCATCTTTCTTAATCCACATGACCACCATTCAAGTCCCAGTAAATCTCTAACACCCAAGATTAAGCTCCTAACATGTCTGAGGTCACATGGACCACCATTCAGCCCATTTTCTGAGCTGCACCACCTACCTCCGCTTCCTGTCATTCATCAACCAATCAGGGAGCGGTAACACGATCCAATCCATATAAGATCTTTTTCTAATTCTAAATCTCCATCCAGGGGTAGTTTGACCCCTCTTAAAGCAGTCTTCATCTCGCAAGATGTTGTCGTCGTCCCCCCCCCCCCTTTACTCTTTTCTTACTAAGAGGGACTTGTAATGGAAATCGGTGCCTTGAGGCTCAGCCTGGCTCTCCCTAATTGGGTCACTTCACTCAGATCATGCAGAATTTTGCCTAATTTTTCCAGATGGGTACTGGTTTTGTATTTGCAGCATCTCAGATTTGCACTGCTTCACCTAAACAAAGCTTTACTTTTGTTTATGGTACTGAAACTATAATAGTGGAATGTAAAAAGGGAAGTGATGTCCAACCAGCCAGCACGTGGTTCCTGGAAAGGGTCATCATGGATGTCTTTAATTATTTTAACTCCAGCAGTGAAAACTGAAATATTCATGGAAAGATCTGTAAATATAAACTCGCATCATGGATTGCGAGGCGATTACGATAAGCTAACTCTTGTGATCTTGGTGTAATGACCCTCTAACATCTTGGGCTCAAACAGGCTGGTGTCTGTTTAACTACAGCAAGGGCTTTGATTGTGAAAACTGTCCTATTTCAGGGACACCTACCATCTGTTACAGGTCTCATTTGTTGCCCACAGCACCAGAGCACATGGTTACATTTTGATTCTTATTTCCAGTCTCTCCATCTCCCAAATCCAGCTTTTACTTTCTGTACACATTCAGGAGTTTATGTTCATATCTTCATTCATTTCTAACCAGACCATCTCCTAAATGTGGTGTTAATTAAGCCCCTCTGATGCTGGTTCAAACGCTACTCGCTGTTGGATGTGACTGTTGTGCTGCTGCCTTTCGAAAAGCAGCGGAGTCAGATTTCTGGATAGAGGTCACCAAACTGTCTTCATGTAGCCGCACAACTGTTAGCATAGCCTGTAGTAGTGATATTTCAACCTTTGCCTTAAAACAAGCTTGCTCAGGCAAGGGATTGCTTATTTGCCACCCCTTTTTTAAAGGAAAAAATAGTTTAAAAAAATATCACTTGTGTTTAACTACTTGTCCTCTTCTTCTTATTACAGCAATGCATGATGGAGTAGCATGCATTCATTTGGTTTGATTACCAAAATGAGTGAATAATCTATAGGGATAAACACTTTATTAAGCAGCATCCCTGCAACTGCACACACAGACGCTAGGTAAAGGATGTGCAGCCACTTCCACCCAGGCTGTTGCTGTCTGCCGGTAAATGTTGGCTGCTGCAGTATAGGAGAAGGTCTTTTCCCTCTCTGACATAAGCCACATTTTCTGATCCATATTTGTAGCAAAAATGTGGAGTGGGATGTGTGTGTGCTTTCTGAGGCATTTGCTTTACTCCCCCTTCTGTTGCCACATCACAGCGACGCGTGTTGTACGTCCTCCTTAGTCATCTCTTACCAGACAGATTTCATGCAAGCCTTAATTAGTGCTGCTTAAATGTTTCTTTGTATGTGAAATGTAGAGGCTAGTCCACGTGTTAGGGAAGGTTTGAACGTTTTTACCATAAAAGGACCAGAAGCAGGTTTTTGGGATTAGTTGCCAAGTAACTCATGACGTTTTAACCTAAAGAAATAGAGCCAGGTTGCTTGTAAGGAATTCTGTTAAATCTTCTTTTACACAAGGATAGGTTGAGTTGCGTCATTTCAAGTTTGAGACCTTCAGGATTGAGATCCGTTTCCACTGAATTTCATGTATAAATCATATTCCACATCTCAGAAAGGTTCAGATCCGTATTCGTTAGTTTGTTTTTTGTTTTACTTGGTAAAGAAACAACCTATGATCATCTCTCCCCTCCCTCTCCTGATTTCTGTGAAGTAACTCTGCACACTGAGACTACTTTAGACAAACCACTTTTTAAAGCCTCCAGGAATCTTAGTGGCCCCTCTTGCATCAGCTTATGTTCTGTTTTCTACAGCTATTTTTATGTTTTCTTCAATTTAAACACTTTGAGAATATTAAAGGATTTAATCACAAAGCAAACTCTTACTCTTTTGGACTTATTTGGTTTTGTGTGAGTCTCTTTGCATGCAGGGGAAAGAAGCGCTGTTCTCTCTTTCCATGTCGTCTTCATCAACAAAGCCATTTTCCACACTGCATTCATTTATCATGATTACCTCTGAGACACTGTTTCAAGTTGCAACCATTGGAATTCAGCTGTATAAATATAAATATGTACATATCCTGCTGTAAATGATTGTCACGCTCACTTTTAGAGGCTGTAGAGATGTACGTAGCTGCTAGATCGTTTGAATGACATGTTTGTGTTATTCTAGCATACATCCACAGAGTTGTGGATATATTATTGCTGGACATGGGAACTCTACAACTTTTATTTTAATGGTTTATATGTCTTCTGAGTAAGCCATGATTTAAGGCTATGACCAAATGTACCACCGATGGACCGCAGGAGGGGGAAGATTTGCAGTGAGCCGTCCTGCAGCTGCAGTTTACAAATAATATCACACTCGACATGGTGGAGCTGTAAACGCCTCCAGCAACGCCGTTCTGATTAAATCTACCACAGAACTACTGTCAATGCTAACTATGCTTACAGAGCATTTTCAGACTTTGTAAATAATCATTGTTTCTTACTGTAGTCACGTTTTGCATGATGTGTGTTATCGCACAGACGCTGAATTGAGTTAATTCTGACTCAGGGATTCTTTTACAGGTTGGCAATGCAACAGCTGTGGCATTAAAACTGCATCTGAATAAAGAGGCTTTCTGGGGAAGATCAGTAATGGTTTGATTTTTGCAGCTTTTACCATAAATTATTTTAATTAGGTAACTTATGAGACATTTAATAAGTGATTGTGCTGTCATTTTTTTAGAAGTTCATTTAAAGGCAAATATAAATGGGTGTAGGTAGTTAAACTGAATGAGGAAACTTATAGCCTACTAGTCAACAACAAAGGTAAAAACTGATTACTGATAAATACAGTCTGAGTTAGGCTTTTATATTAATGGGATTTTTTTATTTAATGTGGAAATAATGTTTTTTTTAATCAGTCCTGTAATTGGGAGTAAAAAGCAGTCCAAATGGACATGTTTGTGTGTGACTGTATTTTACAAATCTTTGGGTTTGAGATTTCTGACCAGACTTGTGTGATGGTGACTGAATGGATTTTAAACCCCAGGTAAGTTTACATGACTGTAAAAATGTCTTCTTTGGTGATGAAAACCCACCAGGAAGGTGTTACATAAATGTCATTTACTTAGTGTAAATGTCTACATTGGATTTATAGATAATCTAAACATCTTTAAGTTATGAAAAAAATGATATGAAATTATTTTCAGAAGCAATGGCGCACTAAATTTACATCAGAAATGAAAATTACAATATGTTTTATGAGTCCTGTGGTTCAGCATTCACTCGCTCATTCATTGGCCTAACAATTACAGTGTCATGGAGATCAGGGACACAATGGATCTCCGGTTCATCGCAGGGTGCGCTGTATTTAAATATCCTTTATCAGGTGGTACTGAATGAACAAAACAGTGAAAATGAACTTGTCTGGCCAGGCGGCTCTCTGGAGGCTCGGCACTCCCAAACCTCTGGGATATTTAAAATATTATTTGAACCATTTTAAAATAAATGCATCCTTGACTTTACTAGATACATTTTTTTAAATCTATTTTTGAATTTAGTTATCCAATAATAAACAATAACATGTTTGTGGCAAATTAAGCTGTGCAATAAAAATTAGATTCATAAAAATGACTTACAAAGTCTGAAATTAATCTATACACACACTGAGTATGTGTCTGTACATGGGGGAAAGATCTGCTCCAGTGGTGTCACTATCGGTTCCCGCTGTGACCCTCAGGTACCGCCCATGTTTCAGACGTTTGGGTCTGTTTTGGCAACACAATGAGGACAGATAACATGTTTTCCATCAGTAGCAGAAAAGGTTTTAAAATGCCTCCATGATGATGCACATACTAAACTCAGGCTTCGTGATATAAAGACTACTTGATGTAATCACACTGTCACAAAGCTGCTTTGTGTGTTAATAACATGATATTTCTCCTCAGCAGTCACACTGGCTGGACTTTGACCACTGGTGGGACAGAGAGCCGAATCAACCTTTAAAGCTGAGGTTTACCTTGAACACTTGGTCTGGTCTGGGTAAACTCACTGGATTGGTATATAATGGCTCAGTTTTAAGTCAATATTTTGGCTGAGCAAAAGATTGAAGTTATGATGGCAAGCACGATACACACAGAAAAAGGTAAGCTGCTGAGCTACACTGAGCTCTTTCAGGCTATACTGAGAATAACCAGTGGCACCAAAGTAAACCGTATTGATTCTGGACATTTCATAAATATTCAAGCTGCATGTTAATATTTTTCAAAGACAGACTTTTCTCCTTAAAGGTCTTTTACTTAAAACTATTTTATTCATGTATTTATTTTTTTAAATAAGACACTGGCAGTATGGATGATTTTGTGACTTATTGCTGTTTGACAATCCAACAGGGGACAAATGTCTTCGTGAGGTCAGGATTGTCCTCCTGGGGCATGACTGGCTCGAGAAGAATATGACAGGAAACACCATATTTGGCCAAAATATGTTTGACACCAGCAGAGATGTGAAGATGTGCGTCAAGAGGCAAGGTGTTCTCCATGATGGCCGGAAAATCGTTGTGGTCAGCACCCCTGAAAGATGGATCCACTACTCTGTCCAAGACCCCAGCCTGATTAACATTAACATGGCATCCTGCATGGCCATGTGTCCACCAGGCCCTCACGCCTTCCTCCTGGTCATACCCATCAGCTCTCACAGAGGCAGGGAGTGGACGGTCGAGGGACCCCTTGAGCTGTTAAATGCCACTCTGTGGAGGAGCACAGTTGTAATGTTCACCAGAAGTGAGCGGCTGAAAGGGACGTCTGTGGAAAGCTTTGTTGAAAAATACGATTTTCTTAAGACCGTTTTAGAGAAGTGTGCCAACAGATACCACCTTTTAGACACAAGCATGTGGCGAGAGGATGATGGAGCTCAGGCTGCAGAACTTTTAGAGAAGATTGATGTCATGGTGGGAAGAATCAAAAAGGCAGGAGGAGCTGGGTATGTTACCGCAGATCAAGTTGTCACTAAAATCACTGAGAGCGAGAAGAAAGCTGTAGAAGAGAGGGCGACGTTAAGGAGAAGGAGAGTAAAGATGGGTCGAAGTACCCTCAGATCTCTGAGAGGTAAGCATCCCTGTTCCTTCAGAATGAGTCCATTTCACATCATGGTTATATTTCTGTTTGGTTCATAGATTTGCTCAAATGTCAATGTTTTCTATCGCTAACTCAATAAGTGACAGATGTTTAAGAAAAAATGAGGACAGAGTTGATCATGTGTGCTTGATATCACCAGTAACATTTCATGTAAACCTTTAAAGCCGAACACTGGAAGGTTTTTTTCTAAAGTTAATGAGCAGCTAAAAACATCTGGAGAACTCAGAACTCAAAATAAAGTTAGATCTTACATATCATTTATTCATTTTCTCTACATGCTTCCTCAATTCATTATTGGAAAGGATAGGTACAAGTTGTATACTGTAAATACCTCACATTTACCCTAATCCAGATTACGTAACTTGTAAAGTATGCAGTAATCCATTCACTTTGTAGGATCGATTCATATAACCGTACTGATGAATGCTGTTACCAAAATCCTTCATTATACTCATGTATATGTCCTCCTTAAGACTCAGGAGGAGCTCCTTCAACATCTGTGCTTCGGATTCTAGTTGTTGGACCAAAGCAGGTTGGAAAGAGCTCAACTGGGAACTCTATTCTGGGTCGTAAAGGTTTTACTGCGGGACATCCAACATCACACTGCAGTGAGAGCCGGGGTCGCATTGGCAAAAAGCGAGTGTCTGTTGTTGACACTCCTGGCTGGCATGGACGATACTGCCATGAAGACACTCCACAGGAAGTGAAACAGGAGATTACCCACGGTGCATCTCTGTGTGCTCCCATTCCTCACGCCGTCCTGCTAGTCGTTCGCAGTGATGAGACCTTCACTGATACTGACAGGAGACAAGTGGAAGAACACTTGGGTTTGCTTGGATTTTGGGTGTGGGCTCGAACCATTGTGCTGTTCACGTGGGGAGACAAGCTTGGAGGCACTGCCATCGAGAAACACATTGAGACGTGGCCCGCTCTCCTGTGGCTGCTGGACAGATGTGGAAACAGGTATCATGTGTTTGATAACTCAAACAAAGCAGGAAACATTCAGGTTAGGGAACTATTGGAGAGGATTGAAGAGACAGTCATTGAGAATGATACTGAATGTTTGTTGAAGAATATTATTAACATGCAGCAAATCAGAAACCTTGATCACAACTCGAAAAAGGCTGCGAGGCAGAACAAGAGAGCCAAAGCCGAGAAGGACGTCCTCATTGTTGAGGAAAAAGAAACGGTAGTAAAAGACATGGTTGAGCCATCTAAAGATGAGCATTTTGAAGCCTTAAAAACAACAATGGACACAGAGAGGATGAGAGATGCAAGGCAAAAGACAGAACATGAAGAGGTTCGTGTGAGATCATTGGAGGGTGATCAGGAGAGCGACCATCTGATAGAGGTTGTAAAGGAGAAAGATGTCATCATAAGAGGTTTGAGGGGAAGGTGTGCTGAAAAAAATGAGGTTTTACAAGCAAAAAAGCAAAAGATTGAGATGGATAAGGAAACACGAGGGGTCAAACTGAAGGAGCAGGACCGAGAGGCAGCAGCCCAGAAGACAAAGAATGAGAAGAAAGCTGAAGACCTCCATCAAATGATGGCTGATCATAAAAGGAAAGCAGAAGAACTCAAACAGGAAAATGAACAACTGAGGAGAGAAAACAGAGAATTAAAGAAAACGCTGCAAGTATACATCGAAGAGGTGCAAGTGTGCCATACCTTGGGTCAGAAAACACAAACAACAGAGAGCAGCTGGGATACCCACCACAACCAAAGGAAAGATATTACTGACATCAAGTTCCTGGAGGAACTCCACAGACGATCAAAGTGGGCATTCACAATCACATCAAGTCACTATAAAGACATGAAACCCAGTGAGTATGGTCCAACCAGCATGCTTACTGTAAACAAAGTGATGCGCTGTTCACACAGGACTTACACCTCTTATCCTCTAAGTTACAGAAAGCGAACAGGAAAGCAGAGCAGCAGCAGCGAATGGCATCGAGCCCCATGAGAAGGTGAGCAAAATGACAAGTTTACCTGCAGAGGTGGATTTTTTAAAGCTAGTTGTAAAAGAGAGAGCCATTAAAATGTGTTCCAGCTTGACTGTTTTATATACAGTGTAAGGAAAGAATAACTGGTCCTTGTGTGAAGAAGATGAACAGAGATCTACTCTTTCCAATGCAACCTCAGTTCAATGATTTGTTGCTGTGCTTGGTGTTTTTCTCCTGTTGCAAAACCCAATTTCAGCTAAAATGAGCTCAGCACACACTAGTGGTGCCTTTCCCTTTCATAGCACAGTGTGGTTTGTTAATGAAAGATATGTTTCTGCATGTAGGCAAACATTTACACTTTATCATGTCAGTAAAGTTTCTGGTTTTCAGAGCCATTTCATACTTAATGGATTAGCTTGATTCACAGGATATGAGCGTGTTTCACCCTTTTTTTTCAAGTCTAGCATTTATAGCAAACACAAGGTTTAGCAATCATTTTGTGATTACAAATCAGAAACAACATTCATCAAAGTCATTTGATTAATCCTGATCTTTGTTTACAGTATTGCTAGCTTTATATTGGTCAGATTATACAACTGCCTTGTCAACAGGTTGTGCAAAAAAGTGTGGTATATTAATAAAGTATGTTTCTTCTTCTGGGTCCACAGAGAGAGCTTGTAAACCATGTGTGGCAGCTTGAAACCAGTTGGAAATCATTGTGTCTAAGAAGTGGAGGAGCTGCACTGGGAGCAGCAGTCGGTGCTGTGGTTGCTTCCTGCAGGTTGCCAACAGGAATCAGCCCCAGATCAGCTGGCTGGGCAGCAGTTGGTGCAGCGCTGGGGAGCTTACTAGTACAGGGATCCCAGTCCCAGCAGAATAAGAATGAGGAATTAAAATAAGATGCGTGAAATACAGCTGCTTTTACAAATACTTCTGACTACTGGGATAAGGGGTAATACTCTCATAAGCACTGTAAACAGGTGTAAGTTAACTTAGAAGAGGTGTTTATATTCAGTCTCTGTAAATTGTAGTTTTTATGTGACGGTTTGAGCAAATGTCCTACTCGTTAATCTTCCAGATATGAACTTTTTTTTTGTCTTTGTACTTGAAGCAGCCTTGAATATTTTATTTTGAAGTAGTAAAAATGCACATTTTAGGATTGTAAATTAAACGGAATGTACATTCACAGGAAGTGGATCAAAGCTTTACTAAGCACCAGATGACACTATAAGCATGTCAGCTGTTGCATCTGACGCCTTCACATGCAACAGCAGACATGCCTCCACTCTGAGCAGGACCTTTTTCAGGCAGGACAGGCAACATGTGCAAACAGCATTATTTGTCTGAGATGGCAAACTGAAACCTCTCTGGATTATTTGCACAAAGGTCTCTGATCAGTGATGTTGATCAGCATATTTAATAAACAACCTTGTTGCGTTTGCAGTTGAAAGGTGCAATAATTCTACAATACTGTGAAGACTGTGGAATAAAGTTGTAGATTAAAACCTTCATTCTGTATTATTTATAGTTTAAGTCATTTTTAGAAACAGGTATCTTTCATTTCCTATATCACTTAGTCCAGTCATCCAGCGAGAGGATGGGTAAATCCTGGACAGAACACCTGGTGCAAGTGAATGGGTCATAAGGAAGGACTTTGCAGAACTTACAAATAATCTATTGTAGAACCATTTCATTCAAATAAGGTGTGTTGAACCAGGATGTCTGCAGGTATTAGGCATGTTAATACTAAATCTGCAGGACACAAGACATGCTGAGCTGGTGATTGCTGTTCTGTAATGTAATCGGTTATCAATAACAAGCAGGCCCGGAGTGGCTGATCGGGAGGACCGGGATAATTCCTGGTGGGCCGGACTAATGTGTGGGCTGCTAGGACCGGTAATTTCACTCTTTTTTAAAAAAAATGATTTATTTATACAATAATTTGGGCTGGAGTTCACTCATAGGACTGGTAAATTTAATCACGAATAGGTTACTGCCACCACTCTCCCTCTGCGTCGCCTCCGCCTTCCCTACTGGCAGCTTGGTGAAAAGGTCTCTATCTCCTCTCCTATTTATTTCCTCTGCAGCAGCCA
>JBAMIG010000013.1:17607663-17628318 GCA_037177335.1 Kiunga ballochi | reverse complement strand
ACCTTCACCAGGCAGCTCATTTTCACATATTTTCTGAAACATATTGTGGACAATTCCTCACAGATAATGCAATTAAACGTCAACCAAGACCTGTTCTTAGAAAAAATATAAAGATCTGCCGCATAGTTTTAGCGTAAAATTGCTAATAAACAGACACCGTGACAGAGGTGACGGCTGAAGTGGAATATTTCTGAAACCACTAAGCAAAACCTGGAACTAAAAGCAGGGTTGGTTTGATGCTGGTGCCTGAAAGTTTCCAGATGTTTCTACCTTTTTACTAAGGCTGCTTTCAGTGGTAAAAATCCCCAACAGAAATTATCTAACAGCTTAATGTTTTTATTCAACATAATTGTATTTATACATTTATTTATATAGATCATTATATCCCATCAGATCCAAATGGAGACTGAAAACTTTAAAAAATACTGTGTGGTTTCTTTACATTGTTGTATGTTTATCATTGTGTGCGCTCTGGTGTCCTTCACTGTTCAGCAGAAGATGTGCTTCAGGGAGATGTTGTAACTGAACCTGGCTGCGTGTAAGGAGCAGCTGAACCAAACACCGCTCCTGCATGAGCATTCAACTTTCCACTTCCCAACCACCTCAAGAGGAAAAGCTGTAGCTTTGAGGTGAAGCAGAAACAAGACCGAGAAGAGCTGTTCGGACTTTAAAGCTATAAATAGTTTAATCTGCTCCATGCTGTGTCTCTCTCTCCTCTCTTTTGCTCGACCATTCATGTTGCTCTTTTAACACAACGCTGTAAACATCTCCATTTCTGCACATTGACATTAACTCTCACAGTCAGTTTCTATTAAATTATTTGGCAGACCATGTATTATTGTCGGCCAGCCACCGTTTATTCTAAGAAAAGCAAATTCTTTACACCAGGAGGTTTAAAATTAAAAACCCATGAGGCAGGAAGTATTGTGTGTTAATGTGAAGCAAAAACAACAGCGCCCCTAACACCCAATAATTATTTAATTATTAATAATTATTAGTAATTGATAATGATAAATATGCTTTACAACATACTGGTTTTAGATTAGCGAATAGCTGAATAAGGTATCTGTCATTACAATAAAAATGCATCTTCTAAGATGCAGAATCTGCAAAAACATCAAGAAAAGTAACAAGAGAAATTATGTAATGAGCAGAGCGTCACATGATTAAACATTTCAGCCTGATTAATCTAATCCGTACCATACGAATTATTATGGAGTCATTATTAATTCTAACAGAAAGAGCAAGTCAGTGCTTAACTAACCTTAATTTGGGTCTTTTTTTTTACCCAATTAAAAGATATAAAGATCTATATTTGCCCATCAAAGCTTTTCTTGACTCACTCTGCATCACTGAAGTATAAATCTTCCAATCTGCCCAAACATCCAGCCCTGTGTCCAGGATCTGCAAAGCCCCACTGCTTTAGAGAAGCTGCTGCCTCGCTTCCTTTGCTGTCTCACTCCATTAGACATCCTAATGTGATCTTCTTTCATAGATGTGTGCATGACTGAACCCAAAACTGCTACATTTTATTACTGTTAGTGCATCCGAAAACAATACATGGGGTAAAGTGTGACTATATGTACAATGAGCTGCTTCTTTCTTTCTCCTCAGGTGAATGAACATGATGAGAAACAGATTCACAAACAGGAGAGAGAGGAGAGGCAGTGCAGACACCGAGGACCACAGCAGTGTCATCTGCAGGTCTGCAGTTTTTCTTTGTTTTTTATGTGATCAAAGCCACAATTTTTCATTCTTTCAAGCAGGGTGTGTTTTCTTTTTTATGTTAAAAATGTTAACACTGTTCATGATTTTCAAAAAGAATGAAAATAAAATGTTTAGTCTGACTGTAGAACAGCTTTTCACTTTGGCCTTGTTCCAGTCCAGATGAGCTTTGTCTCAAAGACGACAGCTTTAAATGCAGTGCCTGAACAGGGACTGAAGATCCTGATGTCCTCTTGTCCCATCATAAATATTCCTCCTGATAGATTGTGGCACAATGTTTAGGTGTCGGCAGCCAAAAGGTAGTTTGACAGAAGCCATTGAAAAACTGTGCTGTGGCTGCAGGTATCGATGATTTCTGGTGTCTTATAAAAGGAAATATTGAGTAAAACCATAAGGAAGTCTTTTTTCAGCATAAGGATCACTTCTGTAGCTAGACCGGTGGATTTTGGGCTTTAGGATAGTAAAACATGATATTCAGCATGGCTTGGTTTATAACAACCTGATGAATGGACAATATTTCAATAATCTGATTAACAATAACAGAAAAATAAAATACATGTCGTAACTAGTGAAATATATACATCTTTATCGTTACTGATTTTACTAAATTTCAAGAAGAGATTTTGTGTAAATAACTTTGTGTGTTTACAGTTCAGCCAGATAATCTGGTTCTTAGGTTTTCTTCTTCACTCCTTGGTGACCAGAGGGAGTTTGTACCCAGCTGCCTGCATGGAGGACGCTGGTCCCTCAGCATAACAATTAAATTGATGTCCTGGGGATACAGTGGAATAATGGACTGATGACCCTGTGGCCTAATCACCATGTTTATCTGTTTCTCTGTGACATTGTAACACAATAGTTTGAGTCTTTGTCTGAGAACTTTTTCACCTTGTGTTAATAATGACGTGGTAATATCCCATCTGTACGGACTGAATGCATCCGTCGGTCAGAGGAAACGAGAACAAGCTGCTGCTTTCTTCAGATAAACTTACATAAAGTTCTGTCTTTCTAATAAAGACAGTGTTAAAATCTGTGGCTTTGTATAAAAACTTCTCTTTAAAGTGCATGAGGATCTTTAATCAAGCGAGCAAAGGAATAGAGGGACACCAAATACCATGTTACGTACACTTTGCAAGCAATCTGTCCATATTGCATAACTTTACAGGATTAAGCTGTTTGGTCTGATATCTTATGAGATATGTGTTAAAACAGCTCCACATGAGTTTCTTTCTTACCTTTTAAGCCCAACATCAGGACAGCTGAGCAGAAAAGTTCACTTTTTTAATATATGAAGCTTTTTATTTTACCTTTTACTGGAATTAGTAAAAAAAAAAAAAAAAACAATTTAATTTTTTGCTGTTTACTATTTATTACTATGTGATGGGCCAAAATTATTGTAGTGTATTTGTTGTGTAGGGCCCATAAAACCAGTATGATCTGGTGCACAACCAGACTGAGAATACATTTTCCAACAAGAAAAGATGCAAAATGTCTGAGAAACTTGTATCATATTTGATACGTTTGGCTTTATATGGTTAAAAATGTGTGCTTCTGACTCATTTTGATGACGCACTGACATACAACGACTCACACACATCTCACACTCGCAGATAAAATGCTTATTTTTTCTTCCATTAATACTTATTTATTATTATTACATTTATTATTGTGATTATGTAAATATGACTGGGAAGAAAACAAACATTTCAGAGAAGCAGAAGCTTTTGTTTGCAGCTGGACAGACGTTCCCTGCTCTAAAATAAGTTGTGTGATTAACCTGGAACAATTTATTGTAAAATGTTCCTAAATGTAAACAATGTTTTCTCTGATTTCTAGTCCGACCACAGCTTAAAAGAACACGTATGAGTTAATGATGTTAACCTTCAAATGATTTTCAAACTATAGCTTTAATATCGGTATAAACAGATGCACTTTATGTGATTTGTCAATAGAAGCTGTGGAACATTATTCTCTTTATGTACCAATAAGACAAAAACATTTGATCAACTTTTCAGACTTGGTTGCTGATATGATAGTAAATAATACGGTATGGTAACACTACAGAATTTGTAAACTATCATTTGATTCCCATTGGCATAATTTTTAAGTCATAAATAGGACTCTTCTTTTTAAAGATTTTATAAACAAATATATATCACCTAATAAACAAAAATAATATTAATAAATAATAATACTATAAATAATAAATAAATAAGTTGTATAAAAAATTAAAACACTGTTATTTGGTAAGTTCATATTGTTTATGTTTTTAATATTTGCTTTCTTTTTTCCTCTCAGATGTTGCATTTCCTTTTTGGTTTTAAATAATGTTTTGTGTCTGCAAAGAAAAAATAGAGAAAAAAACGTTCAGTGGTAATGTTTATCAAAAATGTTAATTAATTTTGGAAGCCATGGAAAATATATCTGTAAACTATAGAAGAGTGTTACTAGTCAGGTGTTCAAATAAAGTGCAGAAATGTGGCTGTGTTATCGGTGTATTTACCATGTGACCACTAGAGGGCAGTATGACACCAGGCAGCGTTGTAACTGTGCATTCTCATTTGTAACTCATGTGCGCCCCCTGCTGGATGGCTCGGGAACTCCTCACACATGCGGTAAATCACTGCAATGTGCTCAGTAGCATGCTGTGTTGTGACACATTTAAAAAATGGGTCATTATAGGAGGTTCTAGTTAGAACAAAGTATTTGCTTTAATGCCAGTCGTGGATGTGTACTGGCTGTAGAATCACTGAAGCACATATAAATAGCACTTGTAAGGGAATTTGTTTAAAACATGAGCAAAGATCACTCATTTTGTATTAAAAAGCTACATTTTTGTCTATTTATTTTTCTGTTAAATCCTAAGGGATATCAGAATCAGATTATTTGTAGCCTGAAGAAAAATCTTAATTTTTGGTTTATATGATGAAAGTATTTAAATGCTGTGATATGATAGGTCAATCGGTTATCAGTGTCTTCCACACTGGACTTCCTCAATAAGAGCCACCACCATCCTAAAGTACTTTCAATACCCAGCTCACTTTCTGTTTGAGCTACTGCATTACAGGTACAGGACCACCAAAACCAGGATCAAACCGAGCTTCTTTACACCTGCTGTCACAGCCACAAACATCTTTATTGTAATCTGTGTGAAATATCATTTGAACATATCACTTTTTAATGTATCAGGGGATTTTTCCTGAGTTACATATGTATGTAGTGATGTTATATTGTTCTTTTTCCTACTGCCTTTTTCCATGTTTTATAATAACACAAAATAAGACAATGAAGGGCACCTTACTTTTTGTTGCAACATTAAACCAGATCATGCTGCCTGCGCTTCCTTAATGGGAAATTTTACTGTATTGTTTAATAATCAACCTGATCCTGCTGTCAGTCATGTCTCGATTAGGACATGATTGATGGAGGTATCTGTTTCAGAGACTTAAAGGCACAATAAAGCTGTTCTAGTGGCATATTGTCAGTATATCAAACCCACACAGAGGTTTAACTGCACATTATCACAAAGTTCCCACTCCCCCTCATAAAGGTGTTTTACGCTAAAGGATCACAGGGAGTTACATAAGCAAACAGGGTAAATGCTGGAAAATTAACCCTGAATGAAAAATCTTATTGAATAAAAGCTGCAAAGCTTCCCAATGTTGCCTTTAATAATTGAAGTCATGTCCATGTAAGGGCTCATTTCCATTACTGATAGAAATTAGCTGGTTTGGCTTAGACTGACATAAAGTGATGGAAAGTTTTCCATCAGTTCGGTTCCGACTTACCACAAAGGACAGGGATCAACACATTACAAACTTTATCACTTTTATTTAAACTGTACACATACAAAGGGTTTATCTCATTTAAAAAAAGGAAAAAGGTATTTTTTTAAAAGGATAGAAGGAGTAACCCCCCTCCCCCATAAATACATTATGACTGAAAATCTGGTTTGCGTTTATTTGCTTGTTTGTAATGTTCGGATAAAATACACATACAAACATTCATATTCCTTCTGAAAAAAAAAAGTACAATACAAACGTGTCAGTCTGGTGTCATCGACACTGGTAATCACAGCGGTCTGAAGACAGTAACACAACTAGTTTGCTTTGTTTAGTAATACTGAAACAACTGTGTAAGTAAAGCGTTGCTGCTTCCTAACTCAGTCCTTTCAATAGAATTTAATCAGGGCTTGAGGTATGTAGTACATTCACATGGGAAACATGGCACTGTATATATACAAGTTGCTGCAATGATTGGTATAAAATATGCACATTTTTAGTAATAATATATGTAAATCAGGACACATCTTTACAATTTTCAGTAACTTAAGATACCGTGTCTAGAGAAGGTCATGATGTTGTGAGTTGTCCCTCATTGCTGCAGTGCTCCCATTCATTACTAATGAGTGACACACGCAGAGGAAATGTGCTACTTGACAAAAACAGAGGATGTGGTAGTTATACTCAGCCAGGATTCAGCTTTCCCACACTCTCTCCAGCCTATTTTACTGTTTGGTTTTGAGAGGTGAACTCATTTTGAACGACCGGTTTACTGCAAGCAACAAAAGGAGTACCGAGATGCTAATGCTAATGATGCAACTGTCGCATGATGTCCTGTTAAGATAAAAAAAATCCTGCATGTGGAATTTGTGGTTAAAACTACTAATAAAACTACCAGAGAAAGTACCTGAACTCACATATTTTTATAAAAGCATTGTTTCCCTCTCCTGCAAAAATATCTGGAAGTTAGATTAAAATAAAAGTATTTTTTTTCCTTATGATACAACATTGCTGAGACCCTTAATGAGTCCCATCTATAAGCAAAATCAACTGAGTACTTTAACCTCTTAAATGTACTCAAGTGACTGTCTGTAATAATGCTAAACACTGCATTGTTTGTCTCCACTGCATTCTTAAAATAAAAAGTATCCCCACATGGCTGTGACCTTTGACCTCCCCGACATCTCTAACACAACATCAAATGCAGAAAATGTCCAAATTCAGAAAAAATACATGCATCTATAAAAGTAGCCCAGACACTAAAACACAAAAAAAATAAAAAAACATTAAAATGTTCAGTCTACTTGTGAAAACCATATAACACTGCATGTGAAAACTAAAAAGGCAAACTGAGCAGAATACAGGTGTGAACTTGTATAGCCATCTTTATCCAGGATAAAATAACATTAGAGCTCCAGAACAACCATTTGCACTCCCAGGGATTAAACCTGGCTCACTGAAATTGTACTTTGGGTGTTTTATAAGCTTAAAAAAAAACTCTTTCCAACAGAAGAGAGACCACACATGGAGAGACCAACAATGAGCTGTTGTGTTTCAGTTACAGAGAGGAGGCAGTGTATGCACGTGTGTGTGGTCTGTTGGAAATGCTAGATCCAGGTCAATCTGTGGCGTAATCATCATTTCTTTTACACTTGAGAGAGAGAGCTGTGCAAACCAGTACATTACTTCATTCGTCTTCGGAGCGAACATTCAGAGCAGACGTGAATATTCATCGGTCGAGAATGTCAAACAAAGTTTTTTGTTCTTTAAAAAAGGGGGGAAATTTGGGGATTTCAGGGCAGCCGCTTGGCACAGAGTTGATGAATTATTCTTTGTATCAAAAGAGGAGATTGTACTCTGCAAATCCAAAAAGATGTAGTAAAGCTTTTCAGTCTTTAACTAAAAGCAGAGTAACTCGTGTAGTCCGGGTATCCCCAGGTAATGAATTCACAGTCAAAGGGTATGGTAGTTGCAGGGATCTTTTTTTTAAGCAGCAGTAGAAAAACACTGCTGGACAGTCTTCACTTTGCCCACTGGTGAGCTCAAGAATGGACAGCGAGTACATTCAAACTGTAACATAAGGATAAAAATTGATAATATGCAGAGTAACTTCACCAGTCTGGCATTACTGTCCAGGTACTAGCACAGCCTTTTACACCAGTTTATGGTCCAGGGTTACAAAAAACTGTGAATGTAAGCATCTGATAACAAAAATTGAGTAAAGGAAAAAAAGAGGGAGAAAGAAAAATACTCAGTTTGTCCAATCTCTTTAGATAATATATAAAAGTTTGATTGTGAAGTGTTGCCACAACTTGGAAACACAAAAATCACATAATAAAATACCACCAAATGTATTTAAATGAAAGCTATTCGACCTTATTATGGTATCATCCAAACTCAGTGGCATTGCGCCTTTTAATCCTCCGACCTTCACACCGTCGTCTCTCCATGGTTACCGTTGCTAAGACGCTTGTAAAACCTCCGCCATGACTGCAGAGTCTTCCCGGACCAGACCCAGAAGCCAGAGGTGATGCCGACTATCATGGTCATCAGGTATTTGATCATGAACACGGTGAAGTCCGGGGTCATGGGGGCAAAGTTGTGAAGCGGACACGGTACGGCGAAGCGCTTACAGGTCTGCATATGCCAGGTGCGCTCCCAGTGCTCCCTGAAGGCCTGCTCGTAGAAGTAACAGGCGATCACTATGGTGGCCGGTACCGTGTAGAGCACACTGAACACACCGATCCGAACCATCAGCTTTTCCAGCTTCTCCGTCTTGGTGCCGTCGTGCTTCATGATGGTGCGAATCCGGAAGAGGGACACGAAGCCTGCCAGGAGGAAAGAAGTACCGATGAACAGGTAGACGAACAGCGGAGCCAGCACGAAGCCACGCAGGGCGTCCACGTTAAAGATCCCCACGAAGCACACTCCAGTCAACACGTCTCCGTCCACCTGGCCCATGGCAAGGATGGTTATGGTTTTGATGGCCGGCACAGCCCATGCAGCCAAGTGGAAGTACTGGGAATTGGCTTCTATAGCCTCGTGGCCCCATTTCATTCCAGCTGAGAGGAACCAGGTCAGGGACAAGATCACCCACCAGATGGAGCTGGCCATACCAAAAAAGTACAAAACCATGAAGAGGATGGTGCAGCCCTCCTTTTTAGTCCCCTGAGCCACAGTCCTGTAGCCGTCCAGCTTGAACTTATCCACACAAACGACTTTGTCCTCCAGGAAAAACCCAGCTGCATAGGCTACAGCCACCATGAAATAACAGCCAGATAAGAAGATGATGGGCCGCTCGGGGTATCTGAACCTCCTCATGTCCACCAAATATGTGAGGACTGTGAATAATGTGCTCACACAACACAGAATAGACCAGATGCCGACCCAAAGCCTGCCGAACTTCACCTCATCTTCTCGGAAATACATGATCCCGCTTAGTTTGGTGGGTTCACACGGAGCACCACAGTCTTTGACCCCCATAAATCTGTAGCCCAGATAGGAAGGCACCTCCAGCTGCAGAGGGCAGGAAAACTGGTGGTATGGATTCGGATGGGGAGGACGCTGGTTGGTCTTGTCTACGACTGGTGAACGGGTCACAGGGTGGGGCGCATGGGGAGAGGACGAGGAGGCCGGGCTGCTGGGTTCGGATGTATTCTGGCCCACGCAGATCTCACCGGCTCCGTGCACGGGGAAACCCTCGCAGCGGAGCCGCTCGGGCCACTGGAAGCCGAATTTATTCATCAGCGCTTCACATCCCTGCCGTGCGCGCACACACAGAGACCGACATGGGGGGATGGCCTGCTCCAGCACGGTACAAACCGGGGCGTACATGGAGCACAGGAAGAACTTCAAGTCCGCAGAGCACTGGACCTTAACCAGCGGGTAGAACTGGTGCACCTCAAGTCCGGCGTCCTCTTGGTTCGTGTGGCCCAGGAGGTTCGGCATGATGGTCTGGTTGTAGGCGATGTCGGTACAAAGCGGGATGGAGATAGGCTGGCAAAACCCGTGTTCTGGGACAGAAATCCCACTGTCACTGCTGTAATGCTGGGCAAAAATGGGTGGAAAACACAGCCCGAAAAGCAGCCACATGATCCGCAGCAACACGGAGCCAGTGGTGAACCTGGCTGCCGCCATAGTTGAGGAGGAGGGGGGGAGGGAAAGAAAAACTTTGATCCAAGTAGGGCGACTTAAAAAAGGCAGCAAACCAGGGAAAACAGCAATAATTGTTCCAGTACTTATCTTGAAGTCCGCGTACTTAAGCTGATTCGGCTTGGGTCGACTTTTCGCTCGTATTTTATCAAGATAAATCCAAGTAAAACGTTCGTCGTGTCATGACTTCTTAATGTTCTTTGTAAGTGACTCCAAGCAGTCCACTCTCACTCCCAGTCCGCGGAAAACAACTCCAAGTCCCGTTTTCTTAAATAATGCTAAACCAAAACAATTTCAACGTGTCTTATACGTAAAGGTTTTAGTGTACACGTAAAAAGATAAAAACCTTAACGCAAAAAAACGAGATATATTTGCAACGTTTAAGGTTAAACTTCATGCAGAGCGTCGGTTCACATGCTGGGCGGCTGGAAGTCCAGAGGCTCGCTCTCCTCACTCAGTGCGGATTCCACCGGTTTCCAGGCGCCCGTTCCATTCACGAGACGCCCCCCTCCTCCGACAGAGTGTGGGACGCCTTGAAACCGATGCTGCGTCTCAGCCAATCACAGCGTTTGTTTTCTTACAGGATTCGGTCTTGATTGGTCTTTATTTCTTTACCGCAGGAAAATATGTTGGAGTAATTACATTACAACAGATATTTTACACAAGTAATCGATTTTCTCGTTAAATAAACTTGTGCTTTCGCTATGCACTTTATTTCGCCCATACTTTTCGAAGTGTTGGCCTGCTCTTTGTGAAAGCTTAAGATTAGCCTACAACAATGACAGTCCCTTAATTTAACCTGTAAAATTATAAAATGTGTTCATCAAAATCCCCCATGGCCACAAAACTGAAAATATTTAAATAATAAAATATTCAAACTCTTTAAATAGTTGAATAATTTATTTAAAATAATTGGAAATGCAGTCTTTTTCATCACTTGGTGCAGTTTAGTGAAAGCAACAGTGGAGAGCAACCATAATTGCGAGTTGTATGTTTTTTTAAAGATAGAAAAACATTTTTACTCTATGTTCTTGTGGTGTGATTAGATATTTTCAGTTCAATATGAACGATCACATGCAATGTGCAGTTGTGTCCCTATGAGAGTCAGGACTCTCCTAGACTGCAGCTGTGAAGTTGAAATCTCACCATATCCATGCAGTCTTTACACACAGAAACTCGCTGTGTGAAGGACAAGCAAACACACTTCAGCAGTGACTAAACCATCAAAATTAAACTCCATGAAACCCAAATGGATTCAAGCTTCTTAAGCTGTAAACATGGATGGGTGCGTTATGTGGTCTTAATGATAAGTATCATTGCAAACATTCATGCAGTTCCATACTTTCATCATTGCAAGGATTGAGAGCAAAAACAGCCAAAGCATGTGTAGCTTTGAGTGGCAGCATGATCAGTCTGAGCTCAGCAGACCTAGTGCGGGAGGGGTAGAGGGTATTTTTGCATGGTGGCCCCACTACATTTGGTGTGTTTCTGCCCTGCGTGAGATAAAAAGGAGGTGGGGGTGGGTTGCAATGGGGGAAGGGACAGGAAGAAGAAAAAAGGTCAGTGAGGGCAGGGGGAGAAGGAAAATGAGAAGAACGAGAGGTTCAACAAAAAAGAGAAGTCAGTGGACTTTTTTTCTGCTTAATACTCACATATTAAACTTAGTATAAATGTCTGACTGTGACATTTACCAAAAAATCCAAAACATGGATCTTAATACTTCTCGCAATACAAATGACCACGGTAGGCTTGAAAAGACCGGAAAGTTTGTTGCACTTTCCAGAATAGTCTTTTAATACAGGGACTACTTTGTCTCCATCAAGAACAGCAAATCAAAGCGGCACAGCTTTCAAAGTATTTGTTCTTAATGTGTGCTGTGCAGTACTGTTCTTCCCCTCAGAGGTACTCCCCAGTTCATTCACAGTGCTTTTGCTGTGGTTGAAAAAAAGAAATGGGAGCAAAATAACCACAATTTTCAAGTCCTCATTCAGGCATGGATTCATTAAATGTTGCTGTTAATTAGCCTTTGGTTCAAAGAACATCAACCATTTGGACTTAGTCTACTTACCATGTCCACAATCCAAAACACGTAGATGTATCACTTACTTATCATATGTCACATACCAGGATATAAGTGTCATCTTGATAAGCAGGTTGGAAAGTCATCTGGGTTTAGATAAAACTTGCTGACTTGCATCAAAGTTATTAGGCTTGTGATCAGCGGGCTCTGCCTCACTACAAAAACATGCAACAGGGCGGCATTAATGTGACATGATCAGAATCCCAACATGTAGATATAGTGAAGAAACTGATCGTGCATGGGAGGTGATGTAGAAAGCAACACTGCAAAACACACAAAAATGTTTTAATTTCACACACCTTACTGTTTGTATAGTGAAACTATAAAAGCAGAAAAATGCTTAAAGAATAGTGACAAAACATTTTACATTAACTTTAATTAAATGACTTTTAATTAAAGAATTGTTTTTGTTGTTTTTACAGATTAAATCAGTATAAAATCTTGTTGATATGTTGTCAGTGAGCAGGGTTTATAACATGGTCAGCGAGCATTGACCTTCTTTCTATCACTCCCTGAGTAACCTAATTATTGAAAAGCAGATTTATTGATGAGGAGAGGAGGATGTTTCGTTCATGGGTCAGCAGCATTAGTTATAGATGGAAAGCTGTATGGTGGGAAAATGCAGGGTGACTGTGAGGAGCAGCCAGCTTCACTGAGGTCATTATATAAAACTGTAACATGAATTCCAGACAGCTCAGTAATAAAGCTAAATGTGCTGCTGGTCCGTCTTTCTGACTGTAAGATCAGTGTCACTGGTTGGGGATGTGTGAGCAGAGCTGAGACACAACTGTGTATTAGCTAAGGACCTCCTGTCTTTAAATGTTATTGATCAGGATGTTACTGGTACACTGATTTCTCAGGAGAGTATTTGTCAAAGTCTTTGGGTCTGAGGTGCAGCTTGCAGGCATTGTAATAAATGAATGAATGGCTGTGATAAATCACTGGAAAGACTGATCTGTGTGATGTGGCAGGGTTGTTATAATTAGCATCATCAATTCAGCGCTATCAGTCAATGCGACATTGAGATGTATTTAAAATGCTTGCATTTCTTTGACAGGGGGGATTGCAGATACTGTAAAACTCATTTAAAATTATTTTCATACTTAAGAAAACACTGAAAGATTAATAGCATGAAAACAGTTCACAGAGGAGCCAAATGGTTTCTGGTTTGTGACCACAAGCTGCTGCCTTTAAGGACAACTGGGGCTAATTTGAGTCTGTCATGTGGTGATTTTCTTCAGTTTGGTAGTAAAACATGCTATATTAGATTAACAAAGCACATTGACAGTCTGCACAGACAACAGATGTGCCAGTAGTTTCTCCAAGATTATGGCCTCCATCTCTCTCCCTGTCTGTGGTGTAAAACACAGTGGTTTGCAGTCAAACCAGGTCAAATGGGATGCACTTTATAGTGTCCAACTGTTGCTGTTTGTTTGTGTGTGTGCATATGTTTGTGGATAGTGTCTTCAGTGGTCAAGCAGCTGTGGGCAGTCCAGACAGTCGGCCACTGTTTGGACTGCAGTCTGCTGCAGCTGGAGGGGAAAATTGGGTTAGACAAACAAGTAAATTTACTGCACAGTAAGATGAGATATGCACAGCAGAAAAGATTTTGATGGTTTGGACTGTACTTCCTCCATTCAAGCATGACCGCCATGTAAAGTATTTGAACCACCACATGAAACCCAACACTGAATAACTATTTAAATGTTCAGCTGAAGTGCAGACACACAGTTTTAGTTTGGTTTAAAGATTTTCGGCTTACAGGACATGTTGATTGACCATGCTGGTCTAACCAGCATGTCAAATGCCAGTGAGAAATACTCATGTTATTCTAAATTCATGCATCAGTGTGTGAATGCAAAATAAGATTGTGAAACAAGATTAAAAATGGGTGCCAATCTGCCTGGGAAAAGAATGAGGGTACAGCAATGAGATAAAGTAGAGTCCATATCCAGTCCTTAAACTAGTTGCGTTTTTTTTGAGCAGCTTGAAGAGTTCTTTGAATAAATTATACGTAAAAACCATAATCAATGAAGCAACTTTATCAAGAAGAAAGGGACAAAATTTATCCACAGTATCAGAAATTGATTAAATCACATAGAAAAAATTATGTTTCTCCTGCTTGAGGTGTTTTAAGTCAGTGAATTATGACATAATGTAGGAATGTAATTCATTCCTCACACGTTCTTTCTTCCCTCTTGCTTGGTTTTGTGAATGAACATTACCACAATGTGATATGTTGTTCATATGAGGTTGTGTTTATCTTATAGGACCTTATTTAAAGACCATATTATATCTAAAACCTTAGAACTGGAAGTGGATTTAGTTTTTTGTAAGACTGCAGTCACAAATGAATGATTTGTTGCCAAATCACTCCTTAATATACTATTATACCTTTGCATTCCCAGCTTTTAGTGTTAAACTCAAGAGGGCAAAAACATCTGTTGTTGCATTCCCAAGCAGAAAGCTATCGCTTTTAAGGTACGCTTGCACACGCCAAGCAAGTAGTCATGGAAACAATGGTGGAGAAAAGCAGAAATAGATCACAGAAGTCAAAGAGAGGCTCTAAAACAAAGTGCAAAAATGTTGAGTTTCAAGCTATGATTTGAATAAAGCCTGGTGCAGCATCGATGAGACCTTATATTTTACTCAATTTACTTTAATAGATTGAGTTGTCTCTTCTAGTTTCCTAGTGGGAATGCACTATGGGAGAGTGTGTGTATACATATATATATATATATATATATATATATATAGTATGCCAGAAGTATGCGTGGAACATGCTGTCAACTTGTTGGGGGAGGGGAGATTCCCTGTAAGGAGTCAGTAGAGACGGAGAAAGAGAGGAATGCGGGCAGCTGGTTTGTGTCTGTCAGTGCAACACAGAGAGCCTACAGTACTGAACTACACACACACACACAGATTCACACACATACAGTGATGAAAGAACGATTTATTTGGACCAACAGAGTGTGTGTTCGGTCCGGTGAGCAGGCAACAAGCTCACCGGCTGACAACCCAACTTCTTGAACAAGTGTGATTAATTATAACATATCAGAAGCAAAGCAATCATAATGAATAAAGTCGAAATTTGAAACAATGAAGGGAATAAAGCATAAATAATCTATAATCTGTTTAACAGTTGTTTTTTTTTTATAAAAGTAGAAAGCACAACGTAACAAACACCATACTTTATACTTTGGGCTTTTTGCTCCTCGTATTACCAATAACAGCATGTCTTAAACCATGTAATGAAGGATCCTCTCTCCCTACAGATACTGTCCAAAAACTGTGGCCAACTGGAAAAAGACTATGTTCTTTGAGATGTGTCGAAAGAGATACTGAACAGGCATTACATAAGACTGTTTTTTTCATGGTCATATAAATAAGTTATATGAAATACTTAAAGATTTGTAACGCTGCAGACCTGATTCATATAACACTCATCACAATGGCTAATATGTTGGTTTCAAGCAGATTCAATTTACATTCCAGTATTGACTTAAAGGTGGTAATCTGGATAATAAAGTCAGCAGCATCCTTAATCTTTTAACCACAAATCCTTCTACAATATCCAGTGGTGATCAATCTGCTGACTGGATTTTACTCTAAAGAAAATATGGAAAAATTTGCTGCCAGTCACTGTAATGTAGTGTGTAAGCATACCTATGCTATGCATAGTGGAAAAAAACACCTACATGTGGCATTCAATGCCAGATGATGACAAAGTTAGTTAGCACAGGCCCTAAAAGTTAAAGAGCACTAAGTAGAAATCTGTCCCTGAGCCTGCAGGTCAGGGTGATACTGATACTGCCTGCCAGATGGCAGTGAGGTAAACTGTTTGTGCACTGGGTGGCATAGATCATCATATGGGCTTTCTGCACTGACAACATGTGTGGCAAGCGTCCTAAATGGCAGGAACCTCTCTGCTAGTGGATTCTTCCTGCCCATGTTCTCACTGGTCTTTGGAGAATGACGTGGTCATCAGCCAAACCAGAGATACGACCAGTTTCCTGTCCTCAGTGATGCATTTATAAAAGTTCTGCAGGAACAACTAGATCTATGTCAAACTCTTTAACTCTGTCAACATGGACTGTCCAGTTCAGTTCATCCATTATGAGAAAACCACAGAGCTAAAAACCGTTGACCCTCTCAGTAGGGATGTGGTGCCTCCTGCAGCTTCCTGTAGCCCACTCTCATCTCTTTGGTCTTGTTGCTGTTGAGACAGGAGGTTTATTGTGATTACACCCACTTACTGGGATTGGGACAGCAGTCTCAGACCACATCACTCACCAGCAGTGATGAGGAGGTGGTGTTCAGTCTCACCACTCAAGGCGTTTTTGTCAGGAAGTCAAGAGCCCAGGTGCAGAGAGGTGTCAAGTCTCAAATCTTGTGACTGCAGGACTGTTGGCGGAGGATCATGTGAGTCTACAAATCTGTCAGTCTGTTCCATCAAAGAGAGCAGCAGCTTTTGCTGAACTGGTTTATCTAGTTTAAGCAGCATAGCAGAGATATGATCTGTCCTCCTGAAAGCAAAATTGGAGAAAGTTGCATTTAGTTGTAATGTGTGCTCACCTTGGTTGGGTGTGTTAAAGAACTGGCCCCAATGAAACTGATGGCTTCCTCTGCATACACATTCTCCAAACCTCTGATACCATCTCACAGTTCCTCTTTCCGCTTGTGGCAGAAAGCAAACCACGGACATAATAGAGCTGAATCCTCAAGGGAGTAGAAGGAGTTTTAGATTTCAGGCGATAAGAGCTTGTTTGATGCTGATATTGTAACAAAAGAACCCCATCTGGAGTTTAATATTGAGTTCTGTTGTGTCAGGAACAATGCGGTCTTGTTGGAAAATATGTCAATGGTTGCCTAATATGTTGCTCAGGGACTGAGCATTGGCCAGAAAGCTTATCATGTCCATGATGTCATCAAGAGAGATGTTTTTGTAAAACAAAAAAAAAAAACAGGCACGTCTGAAAAAATAGAGAAAAGTTTTTCTGCAGGCTGGAAGTGAAGATCATTTGTGAAGCACATAATAAAGTGGAGGAGCCATGGCCACCAAATGTGCATGCCGGGGGTTTGGATTTAGATAAGGAGCGTGATAAATCTGATGGTTCTTCTTTTTCCCCCCCTGAGACCAAGTAATTGTCCTAGTCTTTTACTTCCCCTCCCCCACAGAACACACACAAGCCCTCACAAAAGTCTTTGAGGTGACGTCCTAATTGATGCAAACTAATAGACGAGGTGAATTCACAATGGCTGCCCTGCTAAGCTTCACACAGAGCTTTTTTTAAATTTGTATTAGTATTATTGTTAGCATGGACCGCACTGGACAAATTCTGCTTCTCATGCGTATCCTGAGGGGGATTTTTCTGTTTTAGGTTGAGAAGTGACACAGATACACTAAACCAAACGAGAGGGAGGCACAAACAGGGAGAAGAATTAACACAGAAGGAGGAAGAAGGGAAGTTGGAGGAGTGGGATTAAGAAGAGGGTGACCTCCTGTGGGTTTGAGGTTCCCAACACCCAGCTGTGGTCATCACCTTGCACTGCAGGACACACACACACACACTCACACACATACCACTGTGATCATCACTCTGTGGGAGTTTGACCTGAGCCAGATGGCCACCGCTCTCTCCTTTTATGGCTCATTTTCTGTCATTCCTCACTAAACCAGCATTTTTCACACCGTAAAAGCAGAAAAAAACAAGTCCTACAAATACACCTTCTGCGTTGAAAACGTTTATAAAACACTGGCCTTGCACTGAGGTGTGAACAAGCCAAGCAATGCTAAATCAATAATCTATTAATGACAGGCTCATTGAATGCCTGTGGTTAACTGCAAACACATAAATCAGACATGTGAACCTCAAGCAGCCATTTTTGTAAAGGAATTAGTAAACTTAATTGAATCAATGTGGGACGATGCAAATGCTGTTTTATTTGCACGTGTCTGCTTACAGACTAAAAGACAAATACTGACAGCTTCCAAATAATAAAATTAGTGATTAAATACCTTTTTTTTGTTTTTTGTTCTGAGGGGGTTTGCTTTTGGTTGTCACTATAAATATGTCAACACAAGGAAAAAACGGTTTATCTCTAAGAAAAGTTACTTCTGAAGCTGTAGAGAAAAAAAAGCCTTTCTCATTATGAAATATAAATGATGACCCCGTTAAAATCATTCCTCTTCTTACTGAACTCTTTGGACTTTTTAGACTCAGACTTATCTCACAGAGGAGAAATTCACTTGTTACTGCAGCTCTTAATACAGATTAAAGTGCAGGAAGCAAGCATAAATAAGTCAACCTTAATCACACAAATATATATTATACACTAAGATGCTGACTCATATAAATTAAGGTGTGAATAAAAACACCACTCAAGGTAAATGCATATTTACATGGTGATGATGTAATATAAAAATAGTATGATAATGTTATAAATATAAATGAAACATAAGCATTACATGACTGTACAGTCTGACAGAATGAAGGACCAGAGGTAGCGCTACACTGAGGATGTCTCGGTCTGCTGTCTTAACCTACAGTTTGACGATATCCTGGAGAGACATGGTCTCATTTGGGGGGTCTTGATCTGTGGGTTGCTAGGCAACATCACCAACTGTGATGTATTCAGTACCATCATCAGTGAAGTCACACAGCAGCTTTCCCACTAGCATCCTGCTTATTGGCAGAGCCAAAGCCGTCAGAGATGTTACGGATCAAAGGCACCGTTCATCAACACTGGTACGTCACCAAGGGAGTGATTCTCTTAAGAAGAAATCTGCTATTTAGGATTAAATTTATGAGATAGATTTATTCTCATTGATCATTTTCACCGTCAAGGGAAGTGTAAGAAAAGAACTATGAAAATGAAAGAGCTTAGCTATTTTCACTGCTGAAGGTGAGGCGCTTATGACAGCCGTTGTACAATCAATCTGATTATTGGAAAGTTTTCCTTCTCATCTCACCGTCCTGTTTAGAGTAAGCTTTTCCATTTCTGTGTTAAAGAACGACCTGTCTCCCTCTGCTGTTTCTTCCCTTCACTCTCCCTGTGGCTCTGTCTCTGAAACACAGATCATATTTACAGCCAGAATGAGAAATAAAGACACAATGTTAGTGTTTGTATAATGTGTGACTGTGTCCTCACGGACAGACCCTTTTCCCCTTTATAAATGTGTGTCACAATTCAGACAACCCAAAAACCAAACAGACTTGTGTTTCTAGAAGGATTCAGAGGCAGCACCTCCTCATGAATAAAACATATGGCGATCATACTCAAGGTAAAAAAGGTCTTCCTTTTAAAAAACTGCAGCTTTGTAAAGGATTTTATTCCAACACAATAAAATAATAGAAAATAAAATATATTGTGCTAATTTGGTCGTGATTATTTGGGACGTTGTCTTTGAGGAAGTGTTTCTGATTTAGAAATTTTAAGCAGAGTTAAGTATGACAATGATTATTTGCTTTCATTTGTATTATATCAGTGTTAGCAAAGAAGCAAGACTTTTTTGTTTGACAGCTCCTGCAGTTTGCTTTTTTCTCCCTTTGCAGCTAGTTATAAATCACAGCAACCAGGAAAGAGTCGATCATTTATGCTCATCTCAGTTCATCTATTTCCTGTAACCATAGCAACACAAAATATCTAACACACAATTTTCCCTAATACCAACTTCACTCATGTTTCTGAAGTTCAACACTCATCACAGAGGTTAGAAGAAATTCTTTAAGCTAACATCCAAATATTAGCTTGTTGTTTAGGCTAACATAAAGTTACATTATAAAGTTTTGCACTGATAGTTTTAATACTTTTAACACTTTTACTAAACATGCTCTGGAAATGGACACATAATTTATCCTTTCTGAACAAAATAATGTCACAGATTTTAAATTCCAAAGATGCAACTTAAAAAAAAAAAGAAATGTGTGTTTAGTTGATTTTTTTCCTATTTTTATTAAGTTAAAATTAATTATGCATTACACATTGTGGGAAAGCTCAAATAGTCACCTTTAAGATAAGATATTAGGCTACTTGCAAGGATCATGCTGGATGCTGCAGGGATATTTTGGGCAGTCACAACCAACATGCCAAGCTGAGTTGTTTATTCTGCAGAAACACAAAACCCAATCGTCATACCTCACTGAAAATGTGATTAAATAGGTTTTCTGATAACACATAGTAACACAGATTTGAAAATATTTATGAGGAAAACTAATCAAACAAACACAAATTTTCTTACTTTCATTGTATCCATCAATGTGTCATAACATAAGCTTTCTCATCTAAAAGGTGAATTCTTGCACAATGTGGGGAAGAAGGTCCATCAAGTCCAAAGAAACAAAGCCGTATTAGAAGACCTCAAAACTTTTTAAAGCTTCCCCAAAATATTTTCCTCAAATATGACATATTTGCTAGCATTTCAGAATTTATACTCAATGTTTCACAATGGCAGAATTCAGCTTCAATAACAGCTAATAGGTCCATGGTGATGTAAAACATGATCCAGGACTCATTTCCAGTACAACAAATTACCATGCTATGAAATGTTCCTGAACAAAAACTTTGTACTGTATTAAGCAACATTCAGGGCAAGTTGAATATCTCATCTTGCATAGAAATGGTTGCTAAACCTTTTTGGAACTATGGGCGTTTTGTCAATATAACACATAACCGAGTTGCTGGTCGTTAGAAGGCTCCAGCCCCCCGGCAACCCCGATAGAGACTAAGCGGTAGAAAAGAGATAGATGGATGGATGGGAGAGGAATTTTAAACTGGTCTCATTTTCTTAAAAGTTCAACCTAACTATTTAATACATTTCCTGCTATTTTCAACGTTTCTCTGACAAAATTCAGTATGAGTTGTTCTTCACAGTCAATCCTCTTTCATCAAAGACAGCCATTTGTGTGTGTGTAT
>JBAMIG010000013.1:17589087-17604606 GCA_037177335.1 Kiunga ballochi | reverse complement strand
CCCAGGTACATTGGCCCCTACGAAATTGAGTCTGTCATCGGTGCCTCTGCTGTCCGTCTCCGCCTGCCTCCTACTCTTCGTGTCCACCCTACCTTCCATGTTTCACAGGTTAAGCCTGTTCTTGCCAGCTCCTTGTGCCCTCCTTCCGAGCCCCCTCCTCCCGCCCGGGTTGTGGACGGGCACCCTGCTTTCTCCGTTCGTAGAATTGTGGCTGCCCGTCGTCGTGGGCGTGGGTGGCAGTATTTGGTTGACTGGGAGGGTTTTGGTCCGGAGGATTGTTCTTCCACCAACCAATTAATAAACACCCTCTGACATCCAGCTTTCTAAAGAGTGTTGCTTTTGGGTCTGCGGCATCTAAAACCATGACACATATGACACCATTTTTTAAAACAAATACCACCTTTAATTCAACTAGTATTATGTGTCTTACAATAGGAATGTTTATTAACATATTGCATAGAAAATTTAGTAGGCAATGTTTGACACAAGTAGCATACAAATATGTTTTATACAAAATACACAATGTTATAAACAACGGATGCCATGTTTTATTTAACAAATATCATGTTTAAAACTGCATATATAAAGGTTCATTCAACAAATGAAGTTGCATTTATCAGTTGTAATGGTAAATGGTCTTGTATAACGCTTTTCTACACATCAGTGTACTCAAAGCGCTTTAACACCATCTGACACATTTACCCATTCGCTCACACATTCACACACCGGTGACGCAGCACCGGGAGCAACTGGGGGTACAGTATCTTGCTCAAGGACACTTCGGCATGTGGACGCCAGAGCCGGGACTTGAACCACTAACTCACTGGTTACGAATTGACCCGCTCTACTACATGCGCCACAGCCTGTGAAAATGGGTTTGGCTACTTAACTCAGCCCCATGAGGGCCTTAATGGGGCAGGTTTTTGACATTTCAGATTTATTAAACAAAATTATTGTGATGTTGAAGTAAATGTGAGGAAAATATATGCGTAAATATCCCCCCCAAAAAATTAAACTGGGTTTAACGTTTGGAAAAAAATAAATACACAAATGAACCAGTCATAAAGATAGATTTTTTAAAAATGTATTACAATGCAGAAATAAAAAGGTAATACACCATAGACCAAAAAATAAGTACATAACAGGTATAAAATACAAATACCAACACCCATACACAAAATGAAAATGACAGATCTCAATTAGCCTAATTGAAGAGATTTTACAGAATGTTTTAATTTGAATAAAGTTTTCAAATTGTTTATTTTAACTGTATTTATATAGCCCAGATCACAACAAAGTGGTCTCAAAGTGCTTCACACACAATCACAACAGACATAACACACAATACGCACAAGTAAGGACTACACTAAGCCAACCTGGGACCTTCCTGTCCAGACCCACTTTCTCAGTAAGTAAACTCCTAAAAAACCCAGTTGAAAACCTAATGGAGCCCACAATGAAGGAGAGACCCTCTCCAAGGAAGGACAGGCAAATGTTTATGGACAGGATGATGGCACGATTTAGCCCAACTTTGTTTCTGGATGTAAAATTTGCCATGAAATAGTGCATAATTTATTACAAATGTAAGATCTTTGATGTTCTTAATATCATAGTAGCATATGATGTATTTTAATACAAAAACTGATATATAGTTTTGGCAGAGCTGAACAGAAGATTCTGGTGATTTTAAAATCATGAAATAGATGTGAGATAGTTTCAATGTTTAAATGACAAAAGAAGCATGGATTGTCTGTGTCTGTAAATCGGGCAATTAGGGAGTTACTCTGGTCAATTTTATGCAAAATTTTAAAGTGAATTTTCTTAATCTAGTTGGATGTGCAGTATTTGTGCAGAGAGAGCCAAATCCTTCATAATTTAATATCAGCAATATGAGAGCTTCAAAAAATAAAATAAAATAAAATAAAAAACCTTCTCTCTAGAGACAATGTTGTTCTTTCTCTGAAATATTTGACAAACGTGTTCGTTATCAGACTTTTTGTCTTTTAGGTCAAGGCCATTCCTGAACGGCAAAGCTTGAGCAGCATCCTGGTTACTGAAAGTCAGGATTTTCACAGCTTAAAGGAGCTTCTTTAGAATTTCTTTTGTTACAGCTTCATATTGTTTAAAAGGAAAAGGAACGACATTTATAGCCATAAAGTGTTTATATGTAATCATATTTCCATGTTCATCAAAAAGACAAAACACAAAAAGGATATTTCTATTAAACCTGTTAGATAACATCAAAGATTTTATTCTTTTGAAGTATATTATAATTATTTAAGAGAAAAGTTTTATTTGGACAATTAGGCCGATGATTTAATAGGTAGAAATTTTCACTTTAAAAGAAAATAGAGATCACAAAGATTTTTGACCTGTTCTCTGACGCTCCACAGAAGTCGCTCCTACAGGTGTGGCGTTGCTGATACTTTTGTCCCTGCTCGGATGCCGTTTCCTCCTAACATGAACACAAGTTGACGGTACTTCTGCTTTCACTGCAATGCACTGATTTGAATATGTCAAAATCCATTAGTCCGATTTATCAGCAGTGACACTAATGTATAGTCAACTGGACTTATTCACAGACGTTTAATGGATTAAAAATCTTCGACACTTTCTGCTGACTTCGATCTCGTAGTCGGTAAGTTTAATTAGCCTTTAAGCTAGCAAACTTACGTACATTAGCTTTATTGTTGATTTAATTGATAAAACACGATTCCTGTGTATTAATCCAAAGAGGTGGATATCTGTAAGCAAGCTGATAGTTATGTTTAAAACAAGAGGGTTACAGTTGTTGTTGTCACCCAGAAACAAAATTAAGTAAATAAAAATAAGCACAACGATCGTGATTGTATTTAGCTTAGGAAAGCTGCAAATGCATCTGTATTTACAGCTAACACAACCGCATTGCTAATGTTTTATTAAGCCTTTCGTGTAAATTAAAGCACGCAGAGAACCTGTTGTTTGGCTTTTGGTTTAACATGATGAGTGTTTGATAGTTATCTAGTAATAACTCGAGATCAATAGTTCATCGGGTCAGGTAAAGTGTAATAACTGTATTCATGTTTTGAGGCAACAGGCCGGTAAAATTAATTTTAATAAATGGGTTTTAACAGGAGTCAAGATCCAACAGAGGAGCTCTGAAAAGATGTCTTCATCCTGCTGGAAATGGTGAACATCAAGTAATGGAGAAGGACGAGGAAGGGTAAGCACGTGCAAAGCCATTTATACACCTCTGAATCGTGATAATACATGCCAAACATCTTGTTTCTTATGGAAACATTGAATACCAAAACAAGTTGGCACTGGCTTTTAGTGCTTTGCTTTCAGTTCCCCTGCTCAAGCTTTTGTTTTCTCTCTGCAAACATTGAACCTTTGCAAATCACAAGTGTGATGTAGTGAAACAAAAAGCCTCCACACAGTTGCTTCTCCTCCTTCTGACCCTGCACCTTCAGGTCCCCACATCCTGAGCCAAACATCATTGATTGATAAAAGAGATTGAATGTAATCTGAGTTAGATCACGTTTCCACATAACAATCTCTCTTTTTAATGGTCTCAGCTGAAAGATCCCATGTGGATTGTCCTTCTTCATCGTGTGTTTTATACTGAGAAGTGAAAGGCTGATTCAGGCAGTGATGTTTATGTTTTGTGTGTGCAGTCCTGCAGTTGAGCAGCCTCCCACAGCTGTTGAGCGAGGACTTCTCCACGTCTGGCGTTCAGCGGGATGCAGCGAGCAACCCGGCCCTGAAAGACCGCAGCTACACTGGCCTGTTGAGCAGGTCGCTCTGGGAGAACATCATGGCGTCCTGTTAGCACAGGGTTTGTGTTGTCTACTTCTTATTTTTTGCACTTTTTTAATCCTCCCAGATCAGTGCCAGGCCTTGCACTCAGTATTTATTTGCTATATGTTTAACCCCTTAATGCCCGAATAAAGAAGTCAAACTTTTTTTTGAACCTTGAACAAAATCTGAATAAAAACTATTTATTTTTATTGAATATTTATTATCTTTTATCTGGTGTTCACCAGGGTGCAGGAGACCAGTATCATATGGTGAACAACAGGGTTTAAGTAACATTTCTGCCATAAAGTGATGCAAAATGTCTCAGAAACAGTATTTATCCAATATGCTGCATCAGACAGTAAGGGGTTAATCATTTATAGCAATTTGATGTTGTTTTCCAGGCGGTCAAGTGTTTTCATTTGGAGAGCTTTTATGGAGGGATTTGAGCATCCCAGTGTCTGCTCCAGTACTAGAGGGTTCTCTGCTGGGGAAGATGGTGGTCCGTGTGGCTGCTGGCGGCTTTCATTGCGGCGCACTAACTGAACAGGGCAACGTCTACATGTGGGGGGAGAACACTGCAGGACAGTGTGGGCTAAGTGAGCGGGGAACAGTCATGAACATCACAGGTGTGAGCAGAGATCCTCTGGTTCCCAAAGCATAAACATGGTCATAGAAATTACATTAGATTAAACTTCTCTGTTGTTTGGTTACTGATCAATATGATAAAGCAGATATTTGCCCTGACAGTGTCAGAACCCAGCCCAGTCAGTGTGGTGGACACCGAGGTCATCCCCCCAGCGATGGTTCGGGTCATGGACCTCGCCTGTGGACGGGAGCACAGCCTGGCTCTGTCAGCCCAGAACGAGCTGTGGGCCTGGGGTAGCGGCTGCCAGCTGGGTCTGGTCACCAACACTTTCCCTGTGTGGAAGCCACAAAAGGTTAAAAGAAAAATGTCTGCGAATTTAAATGATGTATAAAAGTTTTATTTAGCGTATTTGTTTGTTTGTGTTGCAGGTTGAGCACTTGGCAGGTCGACACGTGATTCAGGTGGATTCTCAGATTCTTTGCTGTAGAGACAAAAACTCTTCTGCTCAGCGTTACCGACATATTTGTTTTCCAACAGGTGGCTTGTGGTGCGTACCACAGCCTGGCTGTCGTTCGCAGTTTACCTCACCAGGACCCTAACACCCAGAGTGACCCGAAGAAGAGGGAGCAGGACCAGTCACCCCACTGCCCAGTGCCAAACAGGGAGGAGCTGTTCACCGCGGAGGATGCTCATTACTGTCCACTCGGGGTGGAGCTGACTGAGGTCATGAGAAGCGAGGTAAGTAATAGCGGTCATGGTGTAACCTAAATCGCATTATGACTCAAGATAAAATCAGTTCAATGCATTTTTATATTTATTCACATTTATTTCAGATTTTTAGATGCATTGAAATGTTATTTTTGTATATAAAGACAAAAGAAGAAATGTTTTAAACAGGGAAATATACTATTTGTATTCCAGACTCCTCCCAGAAGACGAGCTCCAAGACAAAGGCTCCATCCGGGGGAACTGTCATCTGGCAGCAGCCCTGGCTCTGGAACTGGTTCCTACTGGTTTTATGAGAACAACAAATCCAACACTAAACAGTAGAGTATCTCATAAATGATACATTTCTTCTGTCTTCTGAGAAAGAGTGCCACGTAATCATTTCATCTCTTCTGTTTTTGTTTTCCTTTATCATTGCAAACCTTAAGGAGCACCAGGCTTGAGCCGGAGGGACACGCTGACTCCGAGTCGCAGGTTGATGGCCGCCGCAAAGCCCAACAAATGTCGTACTGGAGAGACAACAAGAATTCGGCCTTCCACGACGAGCTGGAGCTTCAAAACCTCCTGGAAAAACTTTCTGGCCAGTCCTTAGAGCTGGGCTGCTCCAGCAGGACGGGAGATACGGACTCTCTGAGCAGCCACACATCCGGTTTGTGCTTCTTGTTTATCCTCCGTGTAGATCACTGATTCCTTCACATTTAGCTTGCTTCATTGTTCCCTGTGGTTTATCTTGTAAGCCAGGATTTTTCCCTTGTCATGTGTAATGTTTTCTTGATGCAGATGACAGCTGTGTTTCCTCAACTCCATCCACGGATCTGATGAATTCCAGTTACAGAGAGGAATCAAACTATAAGCGACAAACCGACAGGCAAGACAGGCTTTGCTTTACGTCACAGTTGTTTTGTTTGATCTTGAATTTAAGGCAATCTGGTGTTAAATTGTTTGTGAAGATGCTATAAACAAACACATTTTTAGAAATGATGTTTTTTCTACAGGATTTTACTTGATTTCATCAGTCTGCATAACATCAGGTCATAGTAAAGCGTTATTCATGGAACCAGTTTGGCAGCACATTAAGGGACTTTTCAACAAGATTTTATCTTAATGTTAATCTGCTCATGTTTAAATGATGTGCAGATACCTAATAGGCAAACCTAACTTGAAAAATATAGATTTAATAGTTGCATATTAACACAAATAAACTCTGGAATCGATTTTTAATGCGTTTTTTTAAGCAAAAAGACAAATCCCACATGCTCTCGTTTAATTACCGTCTCTTTGACCTTATGTCCTGCAGCAACAGTGGACCATCTGGGCCGTACTCTTCTTCCCCAGTCTGTTTGGAAGAAGTTCGTCTTTGTCTGGAGAAAGAGAAGCAGGCACTGCAGGGCCAGAAGAGCTCCAGTCTCACAAACATACACCAGAAGGGGCTAACAGGAGCGAGCAGGAGACGCTCGCTTCCTGGGACTCCCACCCATGGTAGGAAAGAAAGGTTGTGAACAGCTTAGCTGTTCATCTGGGAAAAATGCTTATTCTCTTTCCTTCGCAGAGCTAGATGAGAAGATGGATACCTCGAGTAATAAATCCGGAGACCGTTACTTTAGCTTATCAGCAGCCGCTGTAACGTCCTGTCAACCCACAGTGGAAGAACTGAGCAAGCAGTGATATAAATTACTGACATAATTAAGCTTTTTAAATCTTTTAAGTGGTGGTTAGAAGATGGGATAAGCATATATAATGGGACATTTTGTGATATTTATTTTGCTGCATTTTTCTTACAGAGAAATCTGATGTGTGATAGCACAGTTGAAAAGCAGCGGTCCCTCTGACTCACAGAGCAGTAACACGTGAAGTACTGTTGTAATTTGTTATCACTTTATAACCAAATGATAAATCAGTTGTGAGGAAATGATGATGAAAGCAACTTTTATCAAAGGATCATTAATTACTAATATCTCCAAACATCAATAGACACAAGCAGGATGTTGTAGAGGAATGATGGGTTTTATTTGGGAGTTTCAGGAATGTAGTGTTAAAGTCCCTCATTAGTCAGCATAGGTCTGACAAACTACAGCAGACATTTTACTTCTTCAGATCTTTTTTCTTAGATATTTAATTGTGTTTTAATTTCCCCTTTTTCCCACTGGTAACAATTCATCACCTGACTTTAGTTTAATTCGATTGCCTTTTGGCTGTTATGGAGATTAAAGGTTTTTTTTCTCTCCTGAAATCGTTAGGGTGCGTCCATACTAGGCGTGTTGGGTGTGGTTTAGTTGTGTTTGTCCTTGTTATGTTGTTGTTAGTAGCTGCAGCAGGTGTGGACACTGTGAAGTGAACTGCGGCGCAGATAAAAACCTTGGTCTCACCAGATTTATGTCATAAACGTTAATACGTTTGACTTTTGTTAGTGCAAATAAAACCGGTTTATTATCCAAACAAATCCTCAAATGTTCCTTAAATCTGCACCATCTGTTTGTATTTTTCAGGGTCTCCTCGGAGATTGCGTGCATGCAAGCAGCCCTCTGCAGGTCGGGCCCAGGCCGCAGGACCGGAAGATGGAGGAGACGGGCTGCCATCTCTGGAAACGGAGGTCTGGAGCTGGGGCCGCGGCTCTGAAGGACAACTCGGTCATGGAGATCAGCTCGCCAGGTCAAAACACACATTTCTGCATTGTTGTCATGAAAGCTGGCTGATATTGAAATGTCGTGCATGAACTAAAAAACAATTCTTTCAATATGAAATAAATGCAGAGGTGTTATTTTCTCCTATTGCTAATTGCTGATCAATAACACTGATCAGGTCGTGCCTGTAGAGTCGTAAAGCAGTGAAATAAGATGAAAAGTCACAATTCATGCTAGACTCAATGTGACTTAACCTAATGTGTGTGTGTGTGTGTGTGTGTCCAGACTCCAGCCTCTGTGGATCAAGTCTCTGACAGGCAAGAATGTGATCAAAGTTGCTGCAGGGTCGCACCATTCGCTGGCTCTTACGGCTCAGTGTCAGGTAACAAGCCCACAGCACATGCACACTCACACACTCCATCACATTTATAAAGCTCATACGTGTGAAAATAATCTCCTGAATCTCATAACCATCATTGCAACATGTTCATACAGTGTTTGGTTGAGCATTAGTCTACTTCAAAGCTCAAACACAGATTGAGACATCAGGATAGACAAAGATTTCCTAAGAGTTTAAGTAGCTGAGTGATTATTTAGGAACAGCACACTCCCATCACAGCCATGCTGCTTGTATTTTGCAGGTATACTCATGGGGAAGTAACATGTGTGGGCAGCTTGGTCATATCAGCAGTCCCATCACCGTCCCGCAACAGGCGAAGGTAATGCGATCGCTCTGAATGCACGTCTCATAGTAAATGATGATTTATTAAAGTGGCTCAGTGGGTTTTTTGTTTTCCTAGCTGTCTGACGGTCTTCGTGTTTGGGATCTGTCAGCCGGCCAGAGTCACTCCCTCTTCCTGGCTGATGGTGACTGCGTCCAGCCAGTCCTGTTGTACTGCGGCCAGCAGCAAGAGCTGCTGACGGAGACGCAACAGCAGAGCGAACATTCGTACCAGAGGTCACCCAGCAAGGCGAAGGCTTACACAGTCAGACCCACGCTGCTTCCTTTCTGCATGGAGGTTTGAGAGTTAAACACATTGCTGCATGGATGATTCAGTGCTGATTGTTTGCATATCTAATTCCTGCAAACATCCTATATAATCCAAAACTTGGCACGTCTCCACGTTAGCTTGACTTATGAAGCACACACACGAGGTTTAACCTCTTCGTCATTACAAAGCCGGTTTTTACCGCCTCCTGTCTGAAAGGATGTACCCACCATGAACGGAGTATGTATAATCGTGGTCTTAAAGAAAGCAGAGACGTGTCAGGATTAAGAAATGCGTTGTCAGTGGATTCAGTTGTAACACTGAACTGTGTTTTAATGGCAGCTAGTTTAGAGGTTTTGATGAGACGGACATCTTTATGATCATCAGACTGCTTTTTATTATGACGTCTCTTTTGTTTAGTTTGCTAAAAATGGCTGAATTAGCTGAAGCACTGAAGGGGACATGCACAATCTTCACCTTTTTAAATACATACTCAAAATGAATTGCATTTGTTTGGATGGAAATGCTTAGTCGAGCCTTTTAGCTGAGTTTGTCCCGCCCATTATTTTAGTGTTTAACACAATCAGATTGGTGCTTCCTGGGTGTGTGAAGCTGTTCTGTATGCATGCTTCTCATGCATCTTATCATTAAGATGTTCCAGCTTCAAAGTAGGAACAAACAAGCAACAAAAGATTGGGAATAAATTTAATCGCTTTATATCCGCTTCATAATGAATCTTGTGTTTTTTGCGGTGTTTAATCTCATATTGTGTGTGCAAAACTTTACAAGCTTCATATCCTACCTAAACATGACCTCCATACGTTTTCTCTGCTTGTTTGTGTAGATGGGTTACATTCGCAGCGTGTCCAGCGGTGGTCAGATGTGCGCTGTGTTGGCAGACCACAACGTGATGGGCTTTATCTCAGCCATCCACGAGCTGGCCTCCAGAGAGAGACAGTTTTATTGCTGGTTAAGCAGTGTCAGCAAAGTCCTCCTCACTCCGATTCGCAACAGAGGTAGGAAGAATTTTCCTGCCTTGATGAAACATAAATACAACTTGTTGCTGCTTTAAACTGTATTTTCATGTCTTGTATTTAGAGAGTGTGTGTCCAGCACTGGGTGAGCTGTGCACCCATCTCTTCCTCTCACTTTATGAGAGTTTTGTTCACCTGAGCACCCTGGTTGGTCGCCACGCCACTTCTCTCAGTTACTTCCTGCAGAACGCACAGAGCCGCAGCGTCACATCGTTCCCCCTGCTGACCCACACAGAGTACTTCCTGGACACGTATAAAAAGTGAGGAGTTCACCTTTAACCATCCTGCATCCTCACTGCTTTTGTTTTCATATCATCTAAATCCGTTTTTATCTGTGTCTGACTCTTTAGGTATTGCTCTGCTGTTGGTGACTTCCAAGTAATGGGAGGTTTCCAGTTGCTTCATAAACTCTCCCTGTGAGCTCTTTTATTTTGCATGTGCTCTCTGAAGGAGTCATTGTTTCATTTTGCCTCTTCCCCACAGAAAATGTAGAGTACTTGGATGAATGATGCCATAATGCAGCAGCCTTTGCACTGCATTTAGTCTACAGCAGTTGTAGAGTTTAGCCTTTAGCCATTTAGCCTTGTGCTAATGCAAAAGAATGGCTCAAACCTAAAGATTTAGCTGGTGTTGACCATATCTGTGTGTGTCTCTGTGTCCAGAGAGTGTTTGGGCAGTCAGCACACTTTGCTGTCTCAGCTGTGTGTCTCCGACCAGTCTGTCAAAGGGGATGTGCATCTGGTGTTGGTGTTATACTGGCCTCTGCAGCAGCTCCACCAATACAACAGACTCCTGCTGAAAATGGCTGCATGCTACGACGTGGTGGGCACAAAACCCAATCTTCACGCCTCATTTATGTTTTCTGCCTTTCACTCTTTTTCTTTCAAAGCATTCTTCCTCCCTCCTTTCTAATTCTAAATTCCTGTATTTCTTGTGACTCAATAGCCTGAGATATACTTTTCACTGCTGTCGCTGTATTAGCTGCTAACTACTTCTTCTTTTTTTCCCCTGCAAGTTAACCGTCGAGTATCAGTCTCTCCATCAGGCCTGTAGTGATTATGAGACTTTGTCTATTTCATTGCTGAGAAAGAAGAAGGAAGCTGAAACCACCCTCCTTTTCTGGAAGCACCACTCTGGCAAAACCGCTGTGAGTAAAGCTGTCACATGCGACCTCCCGCTCAGTGCTGTCATCAAACTTTCAGATCAAAAACACAATAAGCAGCATCTTACGGTGTTTGAAGGTTCGAAATGGAAGTTTTACAAATACTCACCTGGGCCAGTATCTTCAGCTTTCCCAGTCTCATCCACCTGCTTTCCTGATCATAGATAATAGTGAAAGACATGGAAATGATAATATAATATACAGATTGCATTTATATTGGTGTAAGATGTGAAAAGAAAAGAAAGACAGTGTTTCTGTGCAGTTTATTTGTGGTTTCAGATCATTAGATACAGACAATAAATCACCTGCCTGAGTTTCAAATCGTCGTCAGACTGATCGGGAACTTTTACCTGTCTGTGTTTCAGGAGCTCCTGCGTCTCCCACAGCGCCGGGTGGTCTGCGAAAGCAGCAGCAGATCTCTGACTCTGCAGAACGCCGGCCGCTTCTCCAATCACTGGTTCATACTGTTCAACGACACACTGGTGCACACACAGGTACTCGTGTTCAGGGTAAAGTGTTTGGAAAGGTAAAACTTCCAGCAGGGAGTGATGAGACGCAGCTTAAATGTGTGAAAATCCACAGGATGTTTATCAGTTTGGCTCAGATCAGGCATTTCCTGACATCTGTCCTTATTGTTAGATAGTTTACATGTTTCTGTTGTTTTTCATTCAATCAGGGTACCATTCCCTCTCAGAGCTTTGTGAGTATATCCTTTTTCATCTTACGTCGTTTCGCTCCCATCCGGCCAGTTTAGCCAGAGCTTTGAGCTGAGGGTGGACTGGTTTTGGTTCAGCAAAATGTGAACACAGGACTTTAAACAGGACAGTTTTGAGTTTGTATGGAATTATCTGTAGATTATGGTAAAACTACGTCTGATTCTTTGCTCCTTCAGCCTTGAGGGATGATGTCCTGTGTTGACATTTCTGTTTTGCACCTTGTCCTGGTGGCTGTTTCTCCCTCGCTCCTGCACAGAGGTGTGTTAGAGGTTTGTACAGCATGACTGGTGGAGGAAGTCACAAGCTGCTGTGGCTCTCAGCTTATACTGATGCTGGTTAAAGGATACATCTCATTAAAGCGTGCTCTTTTCAAAAGAAAGATATTGCATCTCCAACTCCAGCCAAGGAGCAGTAAGAGCCCAGCTTCTGTCTGTCCACTCACTAGTTTTATTAAGAGGGTTTGATGTAAAGATCCTAACCATCTAGACTTGGTCTTCCTCAAATGTGGTGTGTTTAAATGTGGATTCAGTGAATGCATCGTATGCTTTGTGCTCATTTTATGTTCATTGTTTTCTAATGTTGAGGCGGAGAAGGAAACTGTTCATGCAGGAGATCTCGTGACCAGTTTAATGTTCAATATAAAACAAATGATGTGGATAACATCATGCACATAGTTGTACACATGTAGGATGTAGATATAAGAGTTATCAATATAACTGATCTCGCTCAGCATCTTCGGGTCATTCTGTATAATGAAACAGAAAGCGTGGAGAGCGTGTGGATGTGCTAATCACAGGATGGCTGATTTTTCGTAATGTGGAAGGATTGTGAAGAAATCCCCCCCGTGACTCTCTGTTGAATTGTGTGTCTGCAGTTCTCCACACACCACATCTATCCTCTGAGTTGTTTGTGGGTGAAGCCAGTCACCGAAGACGACAGCGGACTGTGAGTTTGATGCAGCACAAACCCAGACCGTTAAAGCTAATGTGACACTAATAAAACATGTTGGGAGAGGCAGTAAAGTCTTATTTTATGAGTACAGTATGAAGGTTGTTGTTGCATGTCATATTTTCAGTTATGCCATTAAAATAACGTGTCCAGAGGAGAGTTTCACCGTGGTGGCCTCAACACCAGAGGAGAAGGTGCATTTATAATTTATTCATTATGCTTTTTGTTGTGGTTTAAAAAAAAAAACCAGAAAACAAAGTCATAAATCCTTCTGTCTTATAGAACAAGTGGCTGAGATGTCTTAACCAGGCAGTGGATCAGGTGCTGGGTGGTGGAGGTCAGGGGTCGTCACCAGGGGTGACTGCAATGTCGCGCACAGCTTCCTACACGTTCACTGTGGACGAACGATTTAAAGATGCTCAGTATGTTGGAGGCTGGCTGGCAGGACGGGTTCATGGCAGGTGAGGAAGTTTGTGTTTATTTGTCTTTACGGCACCATAAACAAGAATATTTACATTCTCAGTGCTGTGTTTATAGAGCTCAGCCTTCAGATTTCTAATTAACAGTGATTTAGGGGTAAAGAGGGACGTAATGGAGTATGGAGTAATATTTAATAAGACGGTTGTATCAAAGTCTTGTTTAGTTGATGGGTTGCATTTAGATGACTTTACATTAGTTCTTTAAATACATGCTTGTAGCAAAACGAAGCTGCTTCACCAGTAATGCAATGTCTGCTTCTCAGAGGTACCATGAAGTGGCCAGATGGACGAATGTACAACGGGAACTTTAAGAATGGACTGGAGGATGGGTGTGTATCAAACCACCAATTTGCATCCCTGATATCAAACACTAACAGGAGCTGTGTTGTTAACAATGCATTTCATATGTTTCTCAGCTATGGGGAGTGTGTAATGCCGAACAAAGCGCTGCACAAGCCAGACAGCTACCAAGGACAGTGGAGAGAGGGCAGAATCCATGGGTTTGGGAAGTACAAGTCAGTACAACATTTCCTACAATCACATGAGCTGTACATAAATTCACACCAATCATCTGATGTTTTTACGCAGTGACTTCAAGTCAGTCAATCTGAAACGATGTAACACAGAGGGGCTACCATCGTTATGCGTGGTTGTGTCTGTTATACTCAGGTATGCTAATGGTGAGGTGTACGAGGGCTGCTTCTCTGACGGCCAGCGCCACGGTTACGGGATGCTGAGCTCTGGTAAACTGGCTAGGACTTCATCCAGCGTTTTCATTGGTCACTGGGTTCACGACAAGAAGACGGGATACGGAGTCTACGACAACATCACCAGGTCCGAGTTAAAGCGCAGGAGCACTTAGCAAGTAGCACACTCCCTTTGATAATATCCCTTCATGAGCTGAGGCATTTCAGGAGAAGCTGATGTAATTATTTTACACAGTAGTTTTAGCTTCATAACTCTGATTTGATTTGAGTTTTTGCCTCGCAGAGGTGAGAAGTACATGGGGCTGTGGCTGGATGACCAGCGGCATGGCAGCGCTGCCGTCGTTACCCAGTACGGTGTGTACTACGAGGGAACGTTTAGAGAGAACAAAATGAATGTAAGTGCTTGTTTTATTGTGTACATCTCTCTGAAACATGAAACCAAAGCCTGACATCATGCAAACCATGTTCCAGCTTTTTGTTGTGTTGATTTAAAACAATGTGGCCGTAGGATGGGAAGCTCTGACTGACCTGGAGACATTGGTGGAAGGGAATACAGACAGGAGGACAAAGCTAATATAAACAAAAATAAAATAAAAGCTTTATAAACAAGCCTGAATTGTCTGTGGTGCAAACATATTCCAAACCCTTTGAGATCTTTATTTAAATTAGTATTGATGGAGACGGCTGGTATTCCTAAACCACTGTGTCCCATGAGACATGTCCTGACTTCCTTTACAGAGGACTCTGAAGCACGAAGAAGCTAAATGTTTCTAAAACCAATCTGATCGGATGTTTTCTGTCAGGGTCCCGGTCTGTTGGTGTCAGAGGACGACACGTCTTTTCAAGGAGAGTTTTCTGACGAGTGGGTTGTCAGTGGAAAGGTAGGAGATGCTTCTGAGCTCGTGCTCCGGGTCTGCTGCTCTCTATATAAAGGAATTAATGCTCGCCTCTGCTTCTCATCAGGGCGTTTTGTCTCTGCCGAACGGAGACTGTCTGGACGGTCTCTTCAGTGGAGAGTGGAGCTCGGGTCTGAAGGTGGTGGGAACTTACACCAAACCAGCTATTAGTGGATGTGAGCACGAACAGAGAAAAAGCATGCAGTGAGTTTTTGGTTTTAGGCATCCTGTTTGGTTGGTTTTTCTTTGTGGTTTAAATAAAATCCACTAATGCGTGCTTTTGTGCATCAGGTTGGGTCAGCATGTGGTACCTGCTGGTCAGAGGTGGATCTGCGTGTTTGATGAATGTTGGAGTCGTCTGGGCTGCGATGCTGCGGGAAGAGGGGAGAGGGCCACAGCCTGGGAGAACATTGCTGTTACCATAGCAACTGCACGACGGCAGAGGTATGCTAGTGGTAGCCATTACCAGGCTGTGAGCGTCAGGTCACTTTAGACCCGAAAGGTCGGAGCTTCTGCCACTTCAAAATAAAAGATGCAACATAAATGTTACAACTTTTGCACTAAACTATTGTTAACTCTACTTATTAGCTTAAATAAAAAAACTGAACTAACATGTTTACTATGATATTGATGGATGTGTCAGTATGTCTAATGTGTGTTATTGTGGTTATGGCTGTACTGGAAACTTAAGTTTCCCTCCGTGGATGAATCAAGTATCGATGAGATGAACGTTACCTTTGTACATTAAAGCTTCATCTGAAATACATGAACAACAATAAAGCTGCGAGGAAACTAAAATCTGGACAATACAGATGAAGGCAGCACTGTGTGTTACGTACAGGGTAAAATAAGTGCGTGTGTGTGTGTGTGTGTGT
>JBAMIG010000013.1:17541820-17566820 GCA_037177335.1 Kiunga ballochi | reverse complement strand
CTTCACCTTTGATTGTTTTGTCTGATGGAAAACATTACAACAGCTGGTCTCCAGTGCAACAAATACCTTTTTTCCCCTTGTGGATTTGTGTTTTTGCAAGCAGCTGATAATAAAAAGTTTTCTGCTCTGTTTGGCAGATGTGGCTCATGGTGTAATTACAAGTCAGGGAGATGCGAGATCACTTTCATCCCTTTGTAAATGGATAATTATGCTTACGCTTACACTTAAAAGACTCTTTTTTTTATTTCACTCTTTTGGTGACATAATAAAAAAGTAAACATTCAGTCATTCAGCATTGTCATAAGAACGAGTCGATCAATTGAAGTTTTAAACCAAAAAGATACACATTTAAATTTCTCAGTGGCAAAAAAATAATAAAGTGTGGTAAACGTAGTATATTGTGTAAAACGCATAAGCTGCTCAACTCTCACCGCAGCAATGACATAAAGAAAACCAAGCAGCAGGTGTGAGTGTGGGTTTTTTGTGTGTGTGCATGAATGAAATTACACACAAGCCTCTGTCCAGTCTGGCAGCATCAAGGCTGGGGGGACTAAAGCCAGCAAATGGATAGAAGATAAAAGAAAAAGGAGCTTGTTTCGGGATAAATCAAGTGTTAAATGAGAGCCACATATTTGTTTTCATACTGAGCTTATTTTGTGTCATGTCTCACCCTTCCTCTTCCTCTTCCTCCCTCGCTGCAGTTCGTTCTCTCTTTACCCAAATTCTCATATTTCAGCTTTATTTTGCCAGGATTACCTGCTGTTTGCCTTCTTCTCATGCAGTGGTAGAAGAACATGTTTGTGCTCCAGAAAGAGCCCATAATTAAAGCTGCAGTTTAAGGGGAAAGAAAACACACCAGAAATTAGGTCAAATGTTTTGCTCAGGTGCCAGTGGGTGGGTCTCACATAGGAGAAGCTTTGAAATGATGAGGAGAGATTATTATTCACCCAGTTGTGTCTGCCTGTTACACTCAGTTCAGTTCAGGTGCTTTGTCACATGTACACATGAGCTTTGTTTCCAGCTGAGCGTGTGCATAATCATGATATGGAGAAGCTGTAAACAGTACTTAGATACTCCAAACTAACATTATTGTTGAATATTGGCCAATAAAATACAGGACATTTCTCATTATAACTGATTATTTCCATGCATTATTAACTTGTGCATGTTCTTGTTTACATAGAAATGATATCTGAAATCAGTGTGGTTACTCAGAATGTCAGAGTGATGAGGATACCCGACTGAAAACGTGTGAAGAAGCAAGAAAAACTTTCTGAAAATCCTGAATGTATGATTAAAAGTTTAAAGGTAACTAAGAACAGTAATCTTTTCTTAAAGTTCTTGCAACCACCTTTATTCTTGCTTTCAGTCAAGGATAGGATTTAAGGACGCTTATGAGAAACAGTAAACCTGCACTATAAGAGACAGTAACATTGTCGTGAATTAAAAGTACCAATAACACAATGGTTTCCTTTGCTGAGCAGTTCATTTATGATCAATAGTCAGTAAATCAACCCCACTCAACACAACAGGAAGAAGTCCTCCTTCCCTTTGCATTCACAATGTAACACAACTTTTCTGTGTGCACATAATTCTGACTCAGCTTTATCCGCCTCTTCTCCTCTTCACTGGTGGAGTTTATGTATCCCTCCCCAAGCAAACTCTTGGATTCAGTTGCTAAGCAACCCCTACTCTGTCCCACTTTCAATCTCAGCAGCCTGAGCTGCCATCTTGTCAGGTGGAGCGAGTGATGCAAATCAGCTGACACAATGGACATTAGAAGTCTGTATGTTTGTGTTTACTTCTTTTATTTAAAACCCGGTGTAATCAATATTGCATGAATGAAAAAAGGCGTAAACAGGAAATACTGATCTTGATAGAAGTTGTAAACAGATGTTGTTCCTTAATGCTGTAATTTAGCGTCGCCCACTGAGTCTACGGGCATAAATATTAACCTTAACTGTATTGCAATGGAACAATAAGCTTTCTGTAACAAAAAACCAGATAGGAGCGCTTTCTACACTTCATGTGTTGCAAATCCTTGCCAAAGAGAACACCATTCTTGCAGCTTATATTGTATAAAAGAGGATAAAGGCCCTGCTTTCTGATGTGAAATGCAAGCTGCAAAAGGCAGTTTATCGGGTGTATGCAGCCAAACTGACACAAGAGCTAGGCTTCACAGTAAATACTGCCTTTATGAGGGCTGTAATATTAAGTTTCATTAGAACCACGTGATGTTGATCATCTGAACTGCCGGAACTGAGTCTATGACACTCTGCAGTACATTTATTTGTCATAATAAAGCTCTTTAAAATAAGCAAATAAATAAAACAAAATGTAAAATTAGCTTTTTAGGCCTATAATAGCCGTGCAATTTTCCATATATCCCCAAAAATATTCTATTTCTTTTAGTATTTTTATTAAATATATTTAATTCTATTTTATTTTAATTTATTTATATTTTTAAATAAAACATTTTTAAGAAATTGTTTAGAAAGTGTGTATTTAAATGTTATTCGCTCTTTTGTTTGTTTGTTTTAATTATTAAAATAAACATTGTTGCTGCGGACGCGCGCCACGCGCTCATCACTAGGTGCAACAGAGGACCGTTGAGAAGCTCTCAGACATAAAAGCGTTGTATTTCCGGTGGCAATCTTCAAAATAAAAGATTTAAATTAATATTCACACTTCAGTTGTCGTGATAACTTCTAAAAAACGGACAAATAATCAAATTTTATTTTATTTTGTACACTATATAGAACCTAATATATAATTTATGTCCGTTCTTTAAATAATAAGCCGCTTTAATTGCATTTTTATCCTAATATTTTGACAGCAAAACCTCAAGCTTCCGATTTCCCCATATCGTATGTCTCTCACCTGACGCAGGGGTGCTGTCGTCAGCCTGCAGCATCAGAAAAAATAACAGGCTAAAACAGACTGAATTAGCTCTGGGTTTATTTGTCCTCGCTGTGGAAGATGGTGGCTAAACAGAGGATCCGTATGGCCAACGAGAAACATAGCAAGAACATCACGCAGAGAGGAAACGTGGCTAAAACGCTGGTGAGCCGTTCAGATGCCAGCATGACATTTATTTGCCCAGATAGGTGACGTTCAGCCCGGTCTGAACAGTTGAATGGTGATGATGAAGAGGAGGATGATAGTAGTGGTAGTGATCGGTTAAACGATTCGTTCACATCTAAGCGTGACTCAGGACCATTAAACCCACCATCTAGCTGTAAATCCAGTTTTAACCCCCTGAACTGATTTGAAATGTAATGTGAAATCATACCTTCAGATTAGCCTCATTTGAGACTAAAAAATATCTATGTCCTATATTGGCTGTAGAGTCTTATTCTGCTATTTGAAGAATCTTGTAATATGTGATGAAATTTATTTGGAAATTATTAATTTTCTTTGTCTTAAAAGGCAACATTTAATTTGGGGTCAAGAGGGCAGACTAGGAAGACTGTGATTGAATCAACAGCTCCAGAGATGCTGATATGTTTTTATTCACCCTAATCATGTCCATTCATCTCATTTCAATTTAAACTGTGTATAGTTGTGTTTCAGGGTAAGCTTTTCCCACCCAATTTTATATTTCTGTCACTAAACCCAAAAATCCAACATGCTCAAACTTCCTTGTGGGGAAAAACTCCCTGCATCAGCTGTTCAGAGGTGGATCACAGAGTTGTGATTGTAGCTTTCTTTTTGGGGCAGGGGGTGGAAAAGTGACCATGGAGCAGGAAGATTATCACGGACAGAGCTTGAAATGAAAATCTATCTTGTGGTCTTACTTTTGCTTTGCAGCTTTATGTATCAGCAAACTCTGAGTTTTCTGTTCCAGATCAGATGAGATGGTTATAAGTAACTTTACCCCGAGTTAAGAAACACAGCAAAAACCATAATGCATGGAGCTCTTGTTCCTGGATTATCCATGTGCATAATAAAGCTGGTTATTTTAACCAGTTGAAGTTTTTTTTTGGGCTGCACGCCTGTGTGCTGGTCAGTACTGCAGCCTGAGACGGTTGCTGGTTCGAGCCTCAGCTTGGGCAGGGGCCTGTGTGGAGTTTGCATGTTCTCCCAATGTTATTGTGGGTTCTCTCCATCTACTCCAGCTGGACCTCCTGGTATGTTAGATTGACTTGTCATTCAAAATCATCCCTAGGAGTGAATATATGTGTCTGGCCCTGTAATGGACCACCTCTCACCAGGGAGACTCCAGCTGCCCACAACACTGATTTGAATAAGCAGGACAGATAATGAATGGATGACTGTTTGAAATATACTGATGCAGGATGATCTTCATCACGACAGGTTCAGAGACACCGTCTGCTATGATCTAGAGAGACTGAAATCATGATTTCATAAATGAGTGATGGTAGAAATCAGACGTGTGTGAGCACTTTCTCATATGTACAATGTTATAAAGAGTAACAGTAAAATGGTGATGTCTGATAAGCCATTGATGAAAAAATAGTTTCTTTATGGTGAACTTGCCAGCAAGGAAGTTACCTCACGGAGTCAGTTACCGTGGTAACAGACTGGCTCACTGTCTGGAACGGAAAACCCAGAGTTTTCCCCAGCTCAGGGTTAGCATCTCCTGCTTTATGGATGAGGCCCCTAATCTACAACACATGTTTTTGTTTGTTTTTTTCCACAGAGACCACAAGAGGAGAAGTATCCTGTGGGTCCCTGGCTGCTCGCCCTCTTTGTATTTGTTGTGTGCGGATCAGGTATGTTTTTTATTTAATGGGGGCTTGTGTTCAACACAGATTAAAAAAAGAAAAAGTAATGCGTTTGTACAGATGCAAAAATAAAAATTGAAGGAGATAATGGGGTCTTACCCATCAGTCTGTGTCCTGTCAGCCATATTTCAGATCATTCAGAGCATCCGTATGGGGATGTGACTCCGGAGGAAGGTCTGGACCCTCATCCCCCACCTTAATGCCCTCACTGAGCCTGGCCAATCTGCGCCTGCACACTCCCTCCAGAGTCCCAAACACGGATGCCAGACACTGGAAAAAACCCACCACCCTCCTACGGACAAACCCTTACCTTTGATCAGCATTTACAGTGTTGCAGTCTGTGGTACGGACAACTTTTCTATGGACAGTCTCAAAACCACGCTGGCTGGAGAACATGTTTCATTATTTGCTTGGTGCCTGTGTGTGTGCGCGCGCTGCCAGTGTTTCCTGCAAACAACGTGCCATATTTGTTTACCTGTTTGTCTGTACGGTGTGAGAAGAATGTTTTTTAAAATAAACGTTGAGCATTTAGAGAGCGGCCATTTCTAATTCTGCATGTTATTGAAACAAAGCGAGGCGAACATTTATAAAACTGCACCACTTATAAACCAGATTCTTTTATGAGCACTTATATGCGGCATTAAGCTTTTAAGCATGGTGACACTTCAGTAGCAATAGCATAATTGTGCTACATTTATTTGCTCTTAGTACGTAATTTAATTAAGTTTAATGCACAAACACATTAATGATCTCTACTGGATGTGGAGTGTAAAATCTGCTCCACATAACAGCAAATAAAGCTTTAACAGTTTATGATAAATCACAATAAATTCTGATCCTTTGTGATTTTATGTTGACCAATCAGAATCCACCTTCAAAGACCAATTTTCCATCATGCATAGAAAGTGGTATTAATGGTTTCCATTAAACCTTAATGCACCAGAAACCTCAATTTCAGATCATGTGGGTGTTAATTTAGTTACAAGCTTTCCCTTTAAACCATACTTTAATGGCAGAGTGAGGAGGTTTAAAATGCTACGCTTGAAATTAAGGTGTAATATAATGAAGCAGAGATCTGATCTCCAACTTGTACCACGGCGTCTGTGCTCTGAGGAAACAAGATTTCTAAGCAGCACTCATTAGCTTGATTCACAACAAAGAGGGCAACCAGATTATTCTTCCTTAAGCATGTTTATTGAAAGTTTGTGAAGTGCGGCCGTCAAGTGCAATTGTAGGCATTTAAGTTACAATATCTCATCCGGTCTTTGCAGAAACATGCACAGAACATGAGCATACAACTGATACACAGAATGAAAAAGAAAGGACATCTCCAGAGTTGTGTGTTTTTTTCCTTCCAGGTTTCATTTTCAGATCCAAAAAGTATTTACTGTCAAAAATAAGGAAAAAAAAAAGCTGCATTACTTCAGAATGAAACAAGAGCCGTGTGGAAATGGTCTGAAACTTTATGTCTGCAGTACTGGATGTTGCTTGTGTTGTCAGTTAAATAGCCTAACCTCCTGTTGATCCACAGTCCTGAAAGTACAGCATTAAAAATAGACGACGCAGAGCAGGCAAGACCCGAGTTTCTTGCTCATCTGCATCAATCTGTGTGACCTACATAGCATCCATGTATTTTTCCTCCCTCCCCTCCTCACTATTTTACATTGTACTTACAATATACAGAAATTTACATCATCTGCTCAAGAAACATTTGTGGAAAGGAAAAAAATAAAAGAAATTGCAGCTTAGCCCAACGTCTCAACCCTGTGAAATAAGGTTTAAATTACATGCCACTTTAGGGTTGAAAACAGCAACAATGAGCTTGCCCAGGGCAAAATGATGAACTTCAAAGTGAAATACTGAAAATAGATCATCATCATCTCCATAAGAAACCATTTTGTTCATCCCAACAACCCATAGTTTAAATATCATCAATGCTGCCAAGAGTTGTTCAAAATAAGCTCCCACCCTCCCCCATTCCAGATGGGGACTTTGTCGTGATAATAAATGCTTGCATTCTTCATTTGTTACTCTGAGAAGGCTTTTTGTCTCAAGTTTCACCATGTAAGAATAAGCCTTGAAAGAGAACACTTATTTACATCATTCAGCAAAATAGGTAACAACCAAAACAATCCTCCACCTGCCACTGCTCCATCATCAGCATATCACTTAAAATCCAGGCACAGTGATGTCATGTTTTTAATCTGTAGGTAAGTGTTTTGTCATCATTGATAAACTGTTTGGTTTCTTCTTGGTAAGACATTCTTGTTGATGACCACTGTTTTTTTTTTTTTTTGGCAAATGTTTGTTGATGATTCATCCTCCTCAAAACACCCATACAGCATCTAGAGATTGTCATCCTCCACCGTGCCAAGGAGCACAGCACTGCTTTTTCCAGCTGGCTGCATCCCTCAGAGATAAATATGTGCAAATTTTTGTCCTAACAGCGGAACCTCCTGCTGAAGAAGGCAAAGTTTGGTTCTGCAGCCATAGCAGAACTCTAAACTAGAAAGTCAAGTCAGTATCTGAGCAAACCAGGCTACGCTGAAGGGCCAGAGCTGTGTGAGGCGGACTGGGCAAGGGTGCTCGGGGGTCCCGTTGGAGCAGATGTTGGAGGGGCAGGTGGAGAGCCAGTCTGAACCTGGGCCTGGAACTGGGCCATCTGTTCTGGGCTGGCAAGTGTCTTCAGCAGCGTGTTTTCCTGCTCCAGCTGGGAGTTTCGCTCGATCAGCTCCTTAATCTGCTCCTTTAAAACCTCCACCTCCTCACGCACAGCATACATCAGGTGACTCTTCACCAGGTCCTGAAGCAGACAGAGGCATAGATTTTATACAGGAAGACATCAATTTTACATAGATATAAAGTTGAGAACAAACTGCTACGTTTCTCAGATTTAATGACAATTATAGCAGAAATAAAATAAAATGGGAGGGAAAAAATGCTAAAAGAGTCCTTTACATCCAGGACTTTAAGGAGGAAAACAATATGCTGGTGGTAATACATTAATTTCCAGTAAGTTTCTTAGACATATTACGCAGAACTTATTTAGTCTGAGTTTAAAAGTCATCTTGCAAAACCCCTCACAAAACCTGCAATAATTAGAAATAATTAGCTAATCATTAGTTATAAACTTTATTTTTTTCTTTTAAAGTCAGCCCAGCTTAAAAACTCACATTTCAGTCACATCTTGTACAACATTTTGCAAGAACAGAAGAAACTGGATAAAAATGCATAAAAAGACCAAATAATGTCTTAATTACACTCTAAGCAACTAAAAACATATCTAAAGTCGATCGTCAGTCAGTCTTTATTCTTCTCAGGTAATTAAAACTACAGGGAGTTGTTAAATTAGAAAACGTGAGGGACAATATTTCCCAGGATGCTACGTCATTAACTCCGCCTACATTTATGAGTTAGCCAATCTCAGAGCGAGATATTTATAACAAGGCGTGAGTCTCTTCCAGTTTGCCTAGCAACAGTGTAACGGAGACTGAAAGGGAAAACAAAACCTTTGTTTTTATGGGATTAAAACGCTTTAAAAAAGACGACTTTACCATCCAACACTTTCACGAAGCAATAAATTTATAAAATAACCTAAAATAAAATAAATAAAAAAAAAGACTTATTTTAGAAAAAAATATTTGTATTGTCTCAATTCTATCATCAACTTAAACTACACAAAACTATATGATTAATTTTTTTTAAACTAATAGAAGAAATAAAACCATAATTATCCAGCAGCTAGGTACTATCTGGTGCTAGAGGCTAAATATGCACAAATGAGTCTTGCATTCACAGTGACGTTTTTGTCCTAGTTTTTAAAGACCACCCTAGCCTCAGCATACCATGGGATAAAAAGTCACTGTGGTCATATTTAGCACAGGATAAACCAACAATAAAAAGCTGAAAACTCACCATTGCTTGTTCTATCTTGTTGTCTATTGCAACCACGCTGGCTCCTGAGGAGCTGCAAAACAAGGAGAGAGAAATAAATACATGTTATCCTGATGCTGCAGTGTGAAGCGATGAGGAGCAGCGAGGAAGCCGCTTTCTCCCTTTGGAAAGATGTGGATCGTTACAGGAAGCATCTGGAAATTTCTATAAAAGCAGCTGTCTGGTTGCTTTGTGAAACAATTCCTCATTGGCTTTTCCTGACCATATACCGACACACACATGAGGCGACTGGTGCAGGTGGAAAAAACCATTATTGATTAAATTATTTACCCATTATCAAGCTCGACGTGGGAGCTCTCTGCGCCCAGTAAGGACGAAAGAAACGATATGGAGAAATTTCTTAGTTGACAGACGCCCAGATCCATGGCCACGGTGTAGCACGAAGTATTCATGCTGCTCGTGTTTTATAGTCCCAAAAAATCCGATTCCACCTCCACGCCAGCAGCTTTGCGAGACACATCCACGCTTTTCTTTCAGCTGGAGTCCGGTGAGGCTCACGCACACACCGCAACGCTACAGACACGACCCATGCTTAGCTCATCTCTGCGGTACACAAAGGTCGGCAGCTTTTTACAAGCCGGTATAATTTATGAAGCGACACACTGAGGAGCTGGTACCTGATTGGTCGAGGTGGAGATTTGAATAATATATTCAGATCCCCCCTCCAACCCCTCCAGCCCCGCCATGATCTGCATATATGAGGATGCACGAAACCGGGGGAGGAAAACTCAGCCATGCCCAAAAAATTACGTTTAATGGCAACATTTAAGACCGTTGATGTCCTGTAACTAATAACTATACACATTAAATCAGCCCGTTTAATGTTTTAACTGCACAGATACAATTACAGGATTTTTATTTCACCATTTTAAAGTTTTTTATCAATTTTATTTTATCACCACAGACAGACAGCAAGGTGCTTCAGCCCAAAGAAACTCCTTGTGGGGGATTTCTGAGCATACCTGGGCATGCATTGCTTAAACATACTGACTTGAGGTCAGTTATACACCTTTTCTCCAAAAAAGTTTACACAAGCAGCTTTCAGATTGCTTATAGCTCAGTAGAAATTATGGAGTTATTTTCCTAAGAAATGGAAAATAAGCTGCATGAGGAAAACTGCTATAACATGTTGTACAGTATAGTAATACTGCCCCCACGTGGACACGCTTAGTATTGTGCGACTTTAAGTATTCAGATTCTGGCAAAAAGCCTCACAAATCAATGTAATACTGATCTCAGATTTAAATGCATGACTGAGGTTAAAAAGCACATAACTGAGGGAGAAACCTATGTGTTGACTTAAACATTATGTAGTTTATCAACATAAACCTAACAGGGAATGAATAAAAATATGAATTTCATGCATCAATTGGCTACACTTGAACCACATGCCTTACTGCAGTGTTTTCTGGTATCTACACACATTTTCATTTGACATTTTCCAGGTACTGAAACATTTTTGCTGACCAGACAGCCCCCTATGTAGCAACAGCACTCCCATACCGGAGGACTGCAGCATGCCTTAAAAAACTGCTTAGTGAGAGCTCAGTCTGAAGTGTTCACTAGGCCAGTCCCAATAAGCAATAAGTCAACTAATGGTAGGATAAAAGAGGCAGTGTAATACAATTCCTAAAATAATAAGTTGTGTTTCTTCATCTCTGTCTTTGAGACTGATGACATTCGGTTTCTCTACAGTGCATAATTGTAAAAGTGACCAGTTCAAAGCCTAAAATGTTTAATTAATTTAAGTAAAAGCGAGCTCAGAGCAGGCTAGGAAAACGTGAGATTCAGAAGAGATAAAAATGACGTTTTGTTCTCACGAGCGTGAACAGGGACGGTTTGCTCTTGGTGCATCAGATTCATTGTACATAGAAGCACAAACATTACGCTGAACCCCTGAATGAGCATAAACTAGTCTGCACATCAAGCTAAATGTTCTATAGAAATGATTGTGTATTGATCTTTGATGGTAATCTTGGCTTTATTATGACCTTATATTATTTGAAAATGGTCTTAAAATACACATCAATTGTTTATTGCAATCATTTCTAAGATAATGAAAAATGTGTTACTGTGAGAGGTCTAATGTTCACCTGCTTATATCACATCCTATCCGGTCAGAACATTTTAGGAGGGAACAATATCTGTTATGATTAATAAGTGAATGTCCGTCTTTAAGGGGATGGAGGTTAGTGTGGTTTGTCACACACCCAGAAAGTGCCTTCACAATACTTCATAGATGGGAGTAATTTGACCACTCATACTTAAAAACACCTCCTCCACAGAAATTCCCACCTCAGACATTTATTAAACAGCCTCACCCACACAGCCAAACACCTCCCTGCTGTATCTGAAAGGCCACTCACACATTCCACGTTCATCACCAACCAGTGAAACTCTGCTCACACGATTCACAGCTCAGGAGTTTAAAGTAGACAGCTTTCATGTTTTAAATGTGGGTTTAGGTGTCGAAGTTAAATGAAAGCAGGACAAATTGAGGAGGAAAATTTGTGTTAAATCTTGTTTCACTTGATTGTGATGCTTTTAAGAATGGATGCACATTTAGGATGAAGCCTCTTGTGGTAACTAGCTGAAACATCTGTTTCCACATCTGAGAGTTGTAAAGGCTGCACCCAGTAACCCGTAACCCAATGGATGTGGAGGTTGTGACCAGACCTGCTTGCATTTAGGGGGGAAACCTGCATCGGGTCACGGAAAGATCAAGGTGGTGTGAAAACAAATGTTTCAGGTCTGACTTAACATAGGTGGTATCTTCCTAGATGAGGGTTGTCCAGCTGTGCTCCTCAAAGACCACAATCCTGCAGCTTTTTCTCCGTATTTCTTCTCCAACACACCTGACTAAAATTAAATCAGTCTTTATGTAGACAGATGTGTTGGACTAGAGAAACATGAACACTGTGGATAGACTTTGGACATCCACAGTATCTGTCCACCCATTTGTTAATCTGCTTTTTCCTAACTAGGGTTGACTAACAGGTTAAATATGGACCTCAAATGACTTATTTAAACCCAGTAATGCTCAGAAGTGGCTAGGTAGCAACTAGGAGATTTAAAAGTCCCCTTTATAACAAACGTCCTGCAATGAAAAGGGGCTCAAACACAGCTTCATGCTTGAATGTCAATCGCTGCTCCTTTTCTATCCCAGTCAAACAACTAAGCACTTACTGTACCAAGAAGCCAAACACCAAAAAAAGAACTAAGCCATCCTGATCTCTTCCGGTCATGTCATTGCCTGGAAGAGGTTTTAGCCACTTATCTACACCCAAATAGCCGGTACAACGGTGGGACGCAGTAAGCAGGTAGCAGATCCAGACCCTCCTCTGAAAGAGTCACTAAAACAAGCCACAAACAAGATCTTCACACTCAGACATTATGTAGTTATATCACATCACATCAGCCAGACAATCCCAGAGTTTCACTGTTGGTTCATTCCTCTGCGTGGGCTCATGTAAAGAAATGTTATGAGGCTAAAGCTGCAACATGAAACACGCACGAAGGAACTAATTCAATAAGAAATAAGCTAAATTTCCAGATTATGTATAATGCATAAAAACACTAAATGAGAACACTGATCTTTACTGGGAAATAAAACATTTAAGTACTACAACATTATGTCCATTTATTTCTCATGTTAAATAAAAAAATAGCATAAATCACGTCTGCGCTCCCTAACATCATGTTTCCCATCTTACTGATGTTTGCAGCAAGTTATCAAGTTCACCTGTAACACAGTTACCATGACAACAATCCTAATAATTTGTAGTTGCATTTTAATACACTATAGAGCGATGAGGTTTAACCCTTCCACCAAACAACAGTATTTTAGGTAAGTCATGCTGTAAATCAACAGCAGCCCACTGACCTAGTGAGGCAGATTAAGAGAAATTACTCAAAACTACACTAAACTCAGAGCAAACTATTTTTACTGACAGTAAATAATAGAAATGCGTGTTTTACCTATAGTTAAACACATATTTCTAACCACACAGTACATATGACAGAAAAATAACTGTTCTCTCTATTCAGCTCCTATTAAATGCATTATGAGACGATTGGCAAAAGAAAAACACACATAGGAGATATTCTGCTGGATGTAGAAAAGAAGATGGACATAATATGACTAAGCAAAATGTGTGCATTTATTGACATTACTGTTATTAAATTAAAATTAAATGCATTTTAACCAAAGATGTACAGTTTTTTAATTATGTTACAGGCCAACCCTGTACTTTGTGTAGCAATATTCCTTATTAATAAAAATAATATCACCCCTGCAGCCCCGAATGACTGAACACTAAGAACATAACCACTTTTATGAGCATCAGTAATGATTGGCCTAACCAGAGATTTGACCCAAACATATCTCCGTCTCCATTTTACCTCTTGAGATGCTGCTCCAGCTCCCAGAATAAAAGCTTCACTGCCATCTCTTCATGGCCTTGCAGCCGTATTCCCTGCGCTCTCATGGAGGCGTCATTCAGCTGGAACATATGTGCAGCAGTGTGTAGCAAGCTTCTTTGTTTGGCTTTTCTAACTGTCCTCGCTCCGTCTTACACTGGTAAACAGATCTGGGTCGCTCTTATGATTACATTAGTGGCTCAAGCTGCAAAGCCACCAACAGTGTTCCAGCGATCATATCTGTGTGCCCCTCATCGCTCTCCTGTGTCAACCATTGGTGTTTGCATAGCTGGCTGGTGAGTGAATAACTGGACAGAGACAGTAGCTGAGCGGGTGATGACGTAGGATCATGTGATAGAAGGAGTTACATAAACCATCAACTGAGATTAGCATGTGGCCCGGTGATTTCCCCGTTAGGCACCGCAAGCCCTCTGCCCTTTATAGCCCGAGTTGTTCTGTCTCAACTCAATCCCACTGATACCATTTCAGCCTCGCATCCTAAATACTGATAATTGCCTTTAATAGAATAACCTAATTTTAACAGTAAAAAGGTGCTTATGACATTATACTGCTGTAACTACTTAATTTACAGTCCATCTTTGTAATAATCATTCCCTGTTGGGATTTACCCTCCAAAAAAAGTTTATTTTAGTTCATTTTCTGAACAACTCATGACTTTTCTTGCACTGTGAGTGTGTATGCCAGCCCTCTGCATAACAGACTAAAACCCGGTACTTTGGGGTCTTATCTTGTCATTTCTCATTGAAAGGCAGTCTTACGACGGCCTAATGCTTCAACAAATAAGACGGCGCACACTCACAGGGGCCTCTACTGGATTAGAGGCGACTGGTCGAGAAACAACAGGTTAAAGACAAACACAGTCTGAGGGATTGTACTTGTCCTAACAGACCTGATGCACTGGAGATGAATCAGTAGTGTAAGAAGATACATAAAGTCTGATCACAGCCTGCACCTCATCTAGTTACCCAATCACACGCGCAGTATTATGATTCAGACATTCATCCATCCATTTTCTAACACTTATCCGAAGTGGGGTCGCAGGGGCAGCAGTCTAAGGAGGGAAGCCCAGTCTCTTTCCAGCCACATTTATCAGCTCATCGGGGGTAATACTGAGGCGTTCTCAGGCCAGCTACAAGATGTAATCAGTCCAGCGTGATTAATCGTGATTAATAAGCATTCAAACGCTTTAAACACAATCTCAGCGGCTGGTTGATTTAGAGAGTAACGTCAAAATAAGAGACACGTTTTATAGAACCAGGTCAAATATAGCATAAAAACACAACAACTCATAAATAACGGATAAGGTAGAGGTTTCATTTTCAGTGGAGGGATCAATATTTTGGGAGGAAAGAAATCAGGCTATAGTAGTTGATACCAGATTAGTGATCAGAGCAAAAGCCACCAACAAGATGAAAAGCCCACGTCTGATATATGCCATGTAGACTTCAGGGTAGAGGATTCATTATTAAAGAAAGCAAATATTGGAAGGATGAGAAATAGATCCATGAAACACCATCCACCCAAAACACACCCAGAGTTTTTACAGCATTTATAAGCCTGGCCAATCTGTTCCACGTGTAATCTATTTAAACCATCCAGATACAGATTAAAACTAAACTCACAAAATAATTCTTCATAAATAAGCTGTCAAAAACAGACACCACAAACACAACACTGTGGTTTTCTCAGTGGTTGTTTTATATAAAGATCAAAACCAGTCTGTAAGATTCATCACTGCAGCTACTCATTTAGATAACAAGCAAAGGTTTGTGTGTAGCTAGGTTTCACTGGTTTTCTCCCACACAGCCTCCAGTACATGTTACTGGGAGAAGTCTGCAGACCATTTCTGCTGGGATTCTGGGGAAATGTGGACTGTAGAAGCTAATAAAACATGCTGGTAAGCAATGAAAAAGAGAACTATTGAATTGTGTAACAGTAAAAGCTTTTGGCTCAGCTCTAGTTTGATAGTGGAAAGCACACAAAAGACTTTACCAGTAAGCCCTGGCAGTGGTTTTTCCATAGTCACACCCTGACTATGGAAAATGACACAGAGCTACTGAGTGAGTCAGTCAGAGGCAGGGAGGAATGATGAGTGGTCACTTTGGCCTTCATATGCAAGAGAAAGGTACTATAGGGGCATTTGGGCTGACAGCAGCAAGTCCTCAGAGCTAAACTCACACAGAAGGGAAAGGTAAAGGGAACAGAAGGAGGGAGAGAGAGTCAGGTAGACACACAAGAGCTAGAATGGACTGGATCCATCACCTCAGTAATGGTGCTGTGTCTTTCAGCGAGGCAGTAACGAGGGAGAACAGAGGAGCATTAACTCATTCAGTAGCTGCAAAATCCTAATGGGAAATAAGCCAAGCGGATAAACACTTTGCAACACAAATATTATTCAAAGGTATTTTTCACTTAATTTTGAACTAGTTATATTAAAATGAAAACAAGAGTGCAACCACAAATGATCAGCGAACACAGATAGCAAGTCATTTAATCCAGGCCTCTTTCCCCTTACGTTCACAAAATTACAAAAACTTTCTGCCTGCAAACAAAGTCTGTCATCTTGGAAACTTATTAAATATAAAGGCTTCTTTTTTTTTTTTTTTACAAACTACTTCACTAAATATTTATCATGAATATTGTTTGACAGGTTAAAGCAATGTTTCCCTCACTGAAGTTAATCATTATTTCATGTAATTAGTCTTAATTGAAGCTTTTATATAAAGTAATAAAGTATCTATCTATTTAAAACAACATGGAAATACACAGGCCTTCCTTTTCTTATATATGTGGCGACTCACTCTGGAAAAGAAATTCCTTTCCATCAACATCTGTATAACAGCTGTGTACAGATATATTTAAGAAAACAGTGTTGAAACATTTATATGTATAAAAGAGGAAGTTGAGACTGAAAGGAGAAAAAAACTCAAAAGGGAGATGGAGGTGCTGCAGCTGTGTGAAATGAACCTTTATTTATAATATGGCCTGTAAGGAAAAAGGTTTGCTGTGGACATTAGCAGCATTTTCATTCATATTCAGTCCTATCTTTGTACCTGAACATTTCAGAGAGCTATATTTCTATGGGTGTGTGTTTGAATGTACAGTGACTTAAACCTTATTTATGGATCATTCAAGTATGAAAAAAAAATCCACCTAAATGAGGGAATCTGTGGGCACTCTTTGACAAAGAGTTTATTGTAAACTCTTATTTTTACATTTCATAACTTGCTGCTATAAAATGATTTTAAAAGACCTTTATAGCAAAAACACTGTTGGCTGAATATTGCATTTCTGACACAATGTGTGGGGGAAAACTATTTTGCAGACGTGGACAATTCTGATTCCAGCTTGATGAGCCATTTCTGAAGACTTAAAAAAAGTTACAAGAAAGTTTGTAATTAGTAGAGTTGAGCTGAAAAATAAAAAGGTTGACAAACAACAAAATGAGCGTTTAAAGCTTTTTTTTTTTTCAAGAAATGTAAAATAGCTCAAAATAATACCTTGAAAATAAGACTAACATCTACCGAACACCACAGCATTACGTTATGCAAGTTGTGATGGGTGTGTGAGCAGCAGGTTTGAATAATGAGTGGTGAGATCTGGTATTTAAAGGATTAGCAGCCAAAGAACACAGCACTAAAGTCCAGGCTGCACATAACAGAGATAATGCGATCGGCAGCAATAAAGGACAAGGAGAGAAGGGCCTCAAGGGAAGACAGTAGTGGTGCACTTCCTAAGCCCTTTCCACGCATACAAAAAGGTTTCCAGTCCTCTAGTGGCCCCTCAGTGTGTTGGTATAAAACATGAATGTACTCCTTGGTGCAAAACTATTTGAGTCAGAAATCTGAGGTCAGATCTTGTAACATGCATCTAAATTTATTTGTAACAGCAGGAAATTAAACACCTCGATTATTCAGAGAAATCCAACATGTTGGAGCATTAAGTGAAGGGTCAAAGCTCCATCTGAACATTTCAGCTGCACCAATCTTTTAACAAAATGTTGGTTTGATATGAATTACTGTGGAAAAAAAACATTGTAGCTCCTCTTAAGCAGTAACAATGATGTAAAAAAAGCTCTTCTGAACCCAAATAGGTGCTCCTAAAGGATTGGATTGATTAAACCATCTCATTGCTTTCCTGTCAGGATCACAAACTCTTCTTTGAATTATACAGAAAAGCCCACAAAGAGAGCAGAAGTCTTTATATTTCTCTTACATTTATCTATAGAACAGTTTGTAAAAAATTAATAGATTGAAATTTAATTAATCCAATATCAATTTATAAAACCCAGACACCTATTTCTGTAATACATTTTATTTTTTCACTTATACATACACACATGCATTGGCAGCTAACGCTACGACTGAATTATTATTGGAGCATAAACTGGATGCTCTGAAAACAGGAAGTGACATCATACATAAATACTCAAATGAATATCATAATGGATTGATAAATGCATTTAATGATCTACTGAATATATCCCAGAGGTCCCAGATCATATCATTACAGTAATCTGATTACTCTTTGATGATATTTAAAAAGGGCTCAGAGCATTATAAAATGGATCTGTGTATGTGGAAGACTCGTGTGGTCAAACATTTCATCAATGTGTAGTCAAAGTAGAGGGTGTTTCCATACCATCCCTTATACTCTGCAGCAATTAACACTGATGACCTCAGTGTTTACTCCCCTCAGTTAATTGGCACTGGGGGTTAAACTCAGGGGTCAGGTTGTAACAAACCTGATTACTTAGATAACCCATAAAATTCAAACAGGCATTGCCAAGATTCATTTGTTTCCACATTTTCTACAAATTGAGGCGACACACCTCAGAGTAAACAATTATGTAACGTGTCATCTTTAAAGATGCTTTAATAATAACTGACTTATCAGCAGAGTAATATAAGAAGCATGTCTTGATTATTTTACAACTTAACAATCTATTGTTTCAGGTCAGGGAAAGTTAATTAAATCAATACCTGGAAACATTAGGATACAATCCTTAGCCTTGTTCCCTGCCTACACTGATGTCACATTACAAGGAAAGACAACAGGACAGAGAAGTGAATGGATTAACTTCCATTAGCTTCACGTAAAAGGGATTAAACCCAGACAAAGCAGGACCATCATAAGAATGGCTCATTACCAAACAAATGAAGATGTCATCATTTCTTCCAGGGTTTCACAGTGAAGCAGTTACTAACAGATCTCATGACATTTCTGAGTTCGACACCAATCACAGATGCAGCGACAGCTTGTCGCTTCAGCGTATACCAGAACTGTCAACTGCACAGAGAGGTGATGCAAAAGTGTTGACTAGAAGTGAGAAAAGCTGTCCTCTGTATGCAACAGAGAGCTGATCATAGCCAGATTATCAGTAATCTATAATGTCATCTTCTGGTCACTCACATCTTCTGTGACTCCTTACCTTTACAGCTTTTTGCAACTTACAACAAATAAGGAGAATTTGTGTGTTTTCAGCCACAGCAGATTGATTCATTTTAAGTGTGGTGGTACCAAAGTACCAAAGACACATTAAGTAACTTTCCAGCCTTAAAACTCATTATTTAATTATGAATCTATTTTGTGTATTTCTGTGGTACGCGCTGGAGGCATCCCAGAGCTGAAAAACCACACGGTGCCATTTTTTCTTCTACAACAGTTTCAGCAGAGTTTTACTTTATACGCTGTGTCAGATGCTAGCAAGAAGCTACAAAACAGCAGCCATATAAAAAGGTGCATCACCTCTGATAAGCAAATAAAGTATATAAAAAACAGAGAAAAGAAAGAAAATGGACAAAGAGAAGAGGTAAGATGGTCTTTTACTGGTTTCTCAAGAGAAAAGCAGCATGATAGATGCCGAATTATCTGCTGACAGAGAAGCTGCGTCACTGAAATAACCTTCAAAACTTCTGCAGAGTTCTTAAAAACCCGTTCCATATTTAGATGTTTGATATCTGAACTCACTCACAGAAAAAAGGTAACGTTCCTATTGCCATTTTTTCTTAACTCTGCAAAAAACAAGAAAAACCTGACAGCACTACCTGAGCGAAGTATCCCTTATTCTCAAACAGGGAGTGACCCTTATTGCATAAATATAATAATGTACACTTAGCACATTATGTTAGCGACTGCTTACTGAGTTTCAGACCAACACTGGGAGGCATTATGCTGATACAGTTTGACTTTAGGCTTCACTGGATGTCTTTGAAAAACATGCAAGTTCACACAAAGCTGCACTGTAAGGGTCCAAACATTTCTCTACATACTTGACTCCACACTGCCCTCTACTGGTGAAACATCACCAAACAAATTTAAAATCTTGACACAAGAGGGCTTGAAGCCAGGTGAATGAAAATTTCCTGTCAAAACAAAATCACTAACTTAAAAATTGAACATCTTACTGCAGATTCAGAAAATACTTCCACTTATTTTTTTTCCCCAATATGGCTGGCATAGAAGATTCAAAGAGAAGCTAATACAGCTCTTTCCTGTCGTTTCTGGTCGATCTGAAGACCGAATATGGCTAATATGGTACTACTACAGTTAAAAAGAACAGTCGGATAATCATAAACACATATTGCATGGAGTATGAAGACCCTGCTGTGTGTAGGCAGATCACAGCTGGTCATCCAGCAGGGGGTAGTACAGCATTGTTTACAGAGCTGAAAAGTGTGTGCATGGCTTTTCAGCAGTGCTACACTATGTCAGCAGCAGCCAGGGGAAACATATTGGTTTAGATAAAAGTGATCACGACATTTTAATCTCAAGTCCGGAGATGTACATTATCAATAGACCAGTGCGCAAAGTTTATAAAAATAAATAAATAAAATACTTTAACACAATGGCAGAATGGAGAGCAACCAGTACAGACGTGTAAAGGCCAGTCAAGCGATTTGCATATTTAGCTAATTTAGGACACAAAATCAGATCATTTATATTTTCTTTTGAATGATAATTTGATATTTAATATCCATTTAACATTTAAAATAAAATGGGCTGATCTTACCCCTCCATCCAAACCAGCAGGTAATAGTGACTTATGCTGCATTTATAGGAACCCTGCAGGCATCACGGTAAAAGATTACTGCAGATGCATTCAATAGAAAAGAAAGAAATCACTTTGAAGCACATTGATAACAAAAAAGGTAGGAATTTGTATGTGGCAGGAAAGTCATTCACTGCATTCTCTGCACTGTGTGAGAGTGTGTGTGTCCGTGTGCGTGCGCGCTTGTGTGTACGGCATTCCCTGAGCCGACGGGTCAGTGCTCTGGCCACAGGAATGCCAGCCATGATTCAGCACATTGCCTGCATGTTGAGGAGGACGACAGTCCATGAAACCTAAAAATAAAAATGTGTGGTTGCAGATGCAACCTCAATTGACATTTAATACTTTTTATTAGCAATATTCAAGTGGCATGTCCTAAAGAAGTAGTAGTAGACACTGCAAAGCGTACTCCATGTTACCAGTTACCATCAGTGTATCAGTGTTTGCATGTAGCTGCAAGAACATGTTCCATTCACACTTCAGCATCATGAAGTTCACATTGAAATTATAATGTAATAATAAAATAAAATAATCTGACAGTAAAGACCTGCAGTGTGTGAGACAATCTACATTTTTCCCCATCGGGTCTCTTAAAACAGACATTTTACATTTCATGTGTTGTTTTTGTAATCAACCAGATGCCTGCAAAACGTTATACTGGTGTCAGGTTTTAAAAATAGGAAACTGGAGAAATAGTTTATTCTGATAATGTACACTCAAGTTCCATGTTTGTAAAAGGAAAAGATGGCCAAAGTCACTGATAACTTAAAGCTTTCTTAACCACGTAATTCTTTCCACCTTTTTTGTGGAGGATAAATCTGGAACCGTCCAATATTCATGCCAAAAACAAATACTCGCACAAGAATAAAAATCCAAACAGGACCTGTAGTAAAAGTGAGAGCAGAGTGTGCCTGAAAGAAAATGGCAGGAAACGACAGCATGAAATAAAAAAACTCAACCCTAATCCATCACCGACACAAACAGAAGGATAGTGTACAGTGGGATAAAGAGAAGCTGCCACAGACTTATTACCCAATTATGACTACATTGAGCAAGGAAGTTATGCTGAAGCTTGCTGTTGGTCCATACATAAATAAATAAATAACACAAACTGAAAAGCAACGGATTTCAATAATCATTGATGATATGGAGCTGTTGGGTTAGAAGCCAGAGGAGACCGTGGTAGTCCTTACCCTCAAAAGGAGTAATACCATTTGTATAATGCAGTTATTTTCTACCCTGGTCCTCAGAGAACACCATCCTGCGTGTTTTGGTTCCTTCTAACCTCAGCACACCTGATTCAGGTTAATTAAACTCTATAACTCTACTAATGACCCATTCATTTGAGTCAGGTGTGGTAAAATAGGGTAATCTATAAAACACTTAGGGGGTAGGGGGGAGTTCCTTGAGGACCACGGTGGAAAAACACTGGTAATAATACTGGTATAATGCATGCGCTCCAGCAAAAAAGGATGTTTCTCGTTTACAAGTTTGTGTGGGCTCTATAGGTCCTAGTTGAAAAGATGGGTCAGGAAGAGAAACCGGGATTCAACTCAAGCTGGTTGCTTCAAGAGTTATTTCTAATCTTTGTTTGATCTTTTTGCTCCTTAAGTGCAACATTTTTGTTAGGGTTTAGTAGTCAGGCTGTTTTGGTTTGCTGCTTCCACTATGGGTGAAAACCCATCAGAAATACCGAGCAGCCATTCCTGCTTCTGACTCCCAACTGGTTTAAAAACCTGGAAGTGAGGATTACTAGCTGGCTCACGTTATACAGCGGTGGTATAAGCAGACATGCAGCTCTGCAGAAGAGCTGTGGCAGCAATTACAGAAGCTTGTTGCAAAACTGGACATTCACTGCTAAACAGGAAGTTTCAACTTATTAACCTGTAAACTACTACAAGAAAACAAAAGAAAAGCTTTTTCTTGATTTAAAAACTAAAACAGCAAAAAGAAAAACAAAAACAGATATACCCTCCAAGTAGTTTTCCAAGTTTGCCAGGGATTATATGACTCTCAATCTCAATCAATAACTTCAAATCAACTAAAATGCATTATTGCTCTTAAGAGCATAGATTAGTCCAGCATCTTATTACTAAAGCCCAACCAATTTATTATTATTATATATTACTAATATTAATATTTTTCAAAATAGCCATTACCAGTCATTAGTTTGCAGATTAAAAGCCAATTTATTCTTAATATCTCAATCTCAGAACAATAAATGTGTTGGAGTCATGCAGAATGATGTCGTTGCAGCGTTTGTCCACTAGATTGAGCTCTGACTCCATTCAACCCTCATTTTCACCACCATCCTCTCAGTAGCAGCGAGAGGCAACTTTACAACAGAGCTGAGCGGAGCCAGCAGGTACGTTCATAATGATGTGGTGAAATTAATGACTCAGGAATTTTTTTAGTTTCAGTTTAACCCCATGTCATGTGTAATGATGCACATTTGTTGCATCACTCATGCTTTTCCTTTCATTGATTTGATTGAGTTGTGCTAAACTGACCCGTTAACTCCCTGGGTGTGTCTCAATCAGCGCACCGACTCTACTTTGCGCACAACATTTAAGTGAATCATTTAGGAAGAAAAAACAAAAGGTCAGAGCACTGGAAGTACCCAGATGCTACCCTAAAACTCTAGTGTGAAACAATGGACACGTCAAGCGATAGACCGATGCCATCTTGCCGACGTAGCGGAAAAGGAAGTGCTAGACTTTCCAAATAATTGCCCCAAACAGTACTGGATCCGATCATTTGTTTGAGACTGTACTTGTAATTGTTAGCAGTTTTACCGTGTAGTGGACACAAAATAATCATTTTGCTATGAAGCAGAACAGTCCAACGCACTAAGCATTACATTGTAGTGCACTATGATATTGAGACACACTTCCTGTCTAACATATACAGTGCTCCACACTGATACTAAGTACAATGTGTGTGTGGTGCGGTTAGTGAGCTCAAATCTGTCATTTGAAGAATGATTCATCACAATGAACGATCAATTTGGACAATCGAGGGGAGCCAATCTGTGATAAAAAAAAGTAATGGTTAGCTTTTACACTTTATACTGTATGTTAGCAATACCTTTGCTGTAATTATGTTAACCTAGCATAACAGCTGATTGCTTAAACATAGGCAATGTCGCAATTCTCTAGTGCGCTGGAATCAGTGCAGAGTGTGCACTGTGCTTATTTTTCCTGTAGTGCGCACCATTAGGGGTAAGTGCTGTCTCAAATAGAATAATGGACGTTTTCCACTTACCGGTAGTGACGGTAAGTCACATATTGTCAGAATAAATATTTTGTGTCCCCTACATGGCTAAAAACTAACATTTACATATGCTAACTGTACTGGATCGGTTACCGTAATCTTAAACAATTGGTTCGATATGTAGCAAGCTGCGGTATCCATGAGAACCGTAAGGAAATAATTTCACACTCACATCTACAAATTCGCCTCCGCTATTGTAATTGTTTGCGGCCATTGTTTTGGAAGTCCAGCATTTCCTTTTCTGCTCAGTTAGCAAGATGGCGTCGGTTTAGTGCACGAGATGTCCATCGTTTTACAGTAGATTTTTCCTCAATTTTAGGGCAGCATCCGGGTACTTTCAGTGCACTGACTTGAAGTAGAGTCAGAGCGCTGATTGAGACAAACCCATACTCCAGTTAAAAAGGTACAGAACTACTTTTCAACACTTTCAGCGCCATGTTGAGGTGAATTTTAGTCACATGAATGATGAGGGGAGGAAGTTTATGCAGAGCAGAAGTTTAAAGTAAAAATATTAGTCTGTCAGTTTACTCTGCCATAAAATACTAGAACATAACGCTGCATGAGGGCTGCACAAATTACGTTTTTCCAATCATTTTACACAAATTATGTTGCCTTTATAAAGCATATAAATGTAAAAGTGCGAGTCTAAATGTAAAAATATTAGTACAGCTGTGATGGACTGGCGACCTGTCCAGGTATTTCTGCCCGAAAAGCTGAAAGCTTCTTTAAATATGTTAATTTATTGGCCAATTAAATGATCAGTTTTTTTTATCATATTATTATCGTATTGGCCTAAAAGAAATCAATATCTTTCGGGTTCTTACTTTTAGATTGGTTTACGCCTTTATTTAGTAAAAATATTCCATATGGAAACATGTTCAGCCACACACAGTTTAATTATTAATGCCATGGAAAGACATCAACATAAAGTTCTTTAAGCATGTTATAAATGAAGGCGTAACAAGATCAATTAAATGACACACAGGCGCAGCTAAAATATAATTACATAAATCAGTTAAGTAGATATTAATATTTAGCCAAATAAACATCCTGAGCACAGTGATGGTCAGTTAAAACGTTTGAATGTCGTCAGCAATGTGAAAGAAACAGCACCAGAATAACAGCAGGAGCAGTTCTTCATCAAGGTTGGACTTTTATAGCAACATGTGTGTATCCGTGCTTTAGTGTATAAAAAAAAAAGTGTGCTTAGGTTTGGCAGGCAATTTTCTCAAAGATGAAAGGCAAACTAAACACAATCCATTATCATCCATTACAGACCATTAGTCTTCCCACAGCACTCTTAAAGTGGAACAATCCTGTTTATTGATGGAAAAATAAGCAATCAGCAAGAACGAGCCGAGCACAAAGAAAAATCAATGACACGACGACTCAAAGAAAAAGACACACAAAGCAGCAGCAAAACAAAACAGAAAAAGATGTGTGTGCGTGTGCGTGTGTGTGTGTGTGTGTGTGTGGGGGGGGGGGGGGGTAGTGCCAAACAGTCGCTTTAGTCTCAACGCCCACCCCCCCATTG
>JBAMIG010000013.1:17530887-17541720 GCA_037177335.1 Kiunga ballochi | reverse complement strand
TCTGTCAATGATGCTTCACCGCTTGGTGAAGAAATAACAAAAAGAACTCAGTGGGTGATGAGACCTTCCACTCACACTCACACACACACACACACAGTTGTGTTCTGGTGCTCTCTGGCTTAGTCTGTGTGGTAAAAATGGGGGAGGTGTCAGCAGCATAACAAATAACAATTGCTGTTTACTTTTAGTGAAGACTTTTGGCATGGGTGGCTGTAGCAGAGGAGGAAGACCTGTTGTCTTCAAACCGGAAGGGAAGACTGTTTTCAGACTTTTTCTTACAACATGCCAAAGTGTCCTGGGAAAGACACCTACTCCCTAGTTTCCGCTGATGTGTGTATCGAGTCCATTTAGCATATGTCCAAACCAGGGCGCTAAATAAATAACCATGAATCAATGTAAAAACAGTCAATCTGCATTTATTCGCTTAGCACAATTCTCCATGTTTGTTCATACTAAGCATATTATTTATATACAATGATGTTCCTTAATATGCCTCGAAAAATGTGACTTCTTGCCTCTCCATTTTTGGATGACTAACTATTTTTATACAATTATACTACATAGTACTATTATACTATACTAAGAAATTATTATACTATTAAAATAATGTAATATTAATAAAACTAAATCGTTTTCATCCTATAAAACTGCAATGTTCTCATTACCCCATTCAGGGAATAAGCGGTAGAAAATGGGATGGATGGATGGATGGAAAACTGCAATGTTACCACAAAAACATATATATCAATTAATGAGTTTAAAATTACACTTATGATCCATCCTACAGAACATCTTTACATTTGAACTGTAATTTATTGTTTTTTATCTTAATTTGGGTGTTTACAGTGTGTAATATGTGACCTTTAAGGTTAAAAAATGATCCAATATGAGGGAAAAACAAAGAGACCACCAGGGGCACATTCAGTTTTATCTGACTGCACCATGCAAATTAATATCTTAAAGTGAGTTTTCAGCTGCCAAACAACCATTACACCCAGCTTAAAAAGAAAACTAAAAGAAAACTGTGCACTTTGAAAAACAAGGCTCGTTAATTTAGTGACAATCTCCCAAAGGGTGAATCATTGTTACTGAAAACTTACTTCAAAAGTCTTCCAAAACAGAAGGATAATGTTACTAGTTTCAGACACTCAAATGGGTTAGATTTCATCATAGAACACAATAATCCAAAAACAAAACAAAACAAATATTGATCTTTAGAATATCTTCTTTTTATCCAACATCTACTGTAAAACTGCAGACTGTAACATGTGAAACCTGGTCTGTTAGAGGTTAGAAGTACACTTATACAGAACCACCTGCAGAGCAGCCACAGATGAAGAAAAACCATAACTTAGTGAGAAATCAAATCAAAAGCTATGCTGCTGTGTCCTGTCTGGTTCCATCTGGTTTATGCTGCAGAATCCTCAGTGGTCTGAGCTAGAGTCAGTAGACCTGACTAAGTTGGGCTGGGTCAGCTTGGGTCACTTCCGCTGTGTGTTGTGAATTTTGGGGATCTTGTTGATCTCCACACAATGGAGGAACAGACCCAGGTCACACTCGCTCCCTGCACTGCCAGGGGGAAGATTACATTCAAAACAGCCAGCAGTAGAGATAGCCATCACACTACCAGCCAGTCCACATTCCCCTGAGCTTTCACACATTCATACATACTTGGGACAATGGTCACACTAACAATAGCTTTGCATTAAAAAAATAGCAGGTTCTTTGTCCTTTTCCATTTAAAAAGAAAAACATTTTGATAAAAGATGTTTTCTGAAAAGAAGTGAGTATATTGTTGCATCAGTAAAACACAAGAAAAAAACCCACACACACTTGATGCACCTGGAAGGAGCTTAGTGAGAAGTCACTTAATGAAAAAATGAAGTAATACCACCAGAAATCAGGAGGGGGCGGTATTGAGTTTTTACAGCTGAAGTATAACCAGCAAAAAATGCCAACTAGAGAAGAGAAAAAAAAAAAAAAATCAGGAGATAACGCAAAAACTGCCAAATAAAAAGTAGCCCATAGAAGAGACGACGGTAACAGCAGAAAACTTTGTGATTTTATTCTTATATTGTGGTGTTTTTTTTCAAAACAGTTGCAAATGTTATAGTGGTGTATTAAAATTACCAACGAGTGTCAATACGAAAAAGGGAAATCCAAACTTAACACAACAAATTCTAAATTTTACAAATATTTTCAGTTCTTGTGGTTTATAAAATTTTAGAAACTTGTGTATAATAATGTGGAACAGTATTTTAGGCGTTTTTCATTTTAAAACAACACTTTTAGCACTGGGAGGTTTGTTGAATCCCATTTAAATCCCACCATCGGTCGACAACTTGAAAACGATGCTGACTGTCATTTGTCTCAACTATCAGGTGTAAATCAGAAAAATATTTACATCTGGAATATTATGCTGATTCTGTTTACAATAATGAACTTCAAATTAACTTGGCAGACATACTTGATGCTTCCTGTCACATGATCATGTTTGCAGTGCATACTACACTGTCCGTTTAGCTCAAGGTGTTTATATAAAGTGATCTGAACGCTGCCACCATCTGAAATCTAAAAAAGTTACACTGTGAAAAACGACACAACACTCCGCTTATCTGCAACACCTCCTGCAAGGTAAACCTACACATCCAATAAATAAACATTTACAAAACAATCCTGTAATAAAATCATACAGCTGAACAGACCTCAGATCAGTGAATTGAACCCTTATAATTGATACATTATACAGCAAAATGTGGAATAGTGTTTAATATGAACATCTTTTCTGACTTGCTTTATAAATATTAATATGCTAGACGTGGTAAGATCAAACCAGCCAAAGCAGTAGCAGCTTTTTATCATTTAATGGCAATCCATAAAAGATGTTTATACTTCTCAAACTCCATGCTTTTGGCTGATATTTTCCATCTGGATCAGGACGTTTATATTATAACATTTTGCTCCATCAGTGTAAGGCACTAAACGCAACCATTGGTTTGCTACATCCAGCTTGGGAACCCACAAGCTACTACATACTACGTTTCCTCTAAAGGCCTATCTATGCATTTTTACGTATGTAAATAGAAACATCAGTTTCAAATGTTTTCATATATCACCACTGTCCATGCATCTTTAATGCTCTCATAGTGTTAATCCACTAGAGAGCCATGTTGAGTTTGGCGTTGGTTGTTTTGACACCAGTCAGCAGCGGTAATGTGCCGTTATTAGAACATATGCAACCACCCAAAAACACCAGAATAATAAGGGTTTTCCCCAACTTCTGTCTGTTCTTTGGCTTTAACCATTTCTGTCATCTTCTTTGTTTGTCTTCTTCTCTGGTTTGTTACTTTAAATAGTTAAACCCCCCCCCCCTTGAGCTAAACAACAAGAAGGTACTTTCAGTTTCTGAAAACATTAGAATATCCATATCTGCGCTGTTGTGGTGGTACTCATTACTTAGAAGGTGGCGTTACCAAACAATATGCAATGGACAAAAAAGTCTGCACATTCATGAAGAAAGGTTTTGCAAATTAAGACAAAGTAGAGCCCTGCATTGTATAATTGCTTTGTATTCACATAAAAAGCAAATGTTGCTAAATTCTGTTACTGATATTTAAAGTATGGGGGAAAAGGCTACATGTCATATTTCATATTTGACACCTGAAGAATACAAATCAAAACTAAAATATGAAAAGTAGTCACTGTCTTACAGTTGTCATATCAATCCAAGCAAGACCAGTGATGTTCAAAAACATGTCAACAAAATACCACAAGACTGCCATTTAAATTCAAAACAACAGAAGTACAGAGCCTGCTTATGTTCACACAAAATACACAAAACCAGATATTCACATTTATGAGGAATTTATAGATTGGTTTGTCCACCAGGATTTCATACCAATTACATGATAAAATGTTTGGTTCTTCGTTCCTTTGGCCAATAAACCCTGGCAATCAATTTGCAGCAGCCTACCCTCACACACGTACTGACCACCCAACCATCATGAATGACTTGTCAGCACTTACAGAGCAAATGCACCACTAACACTGCCCTTCATACAAATGCGCTCAAATGCACAAAGATAAATACATGAAATTATACTATAGCAGCTGTATAATGTAGTAGTATTCTACATCTCACTTTGCTACTTTCTGTCCAGTTCAGGTCCATTTTGTGTTTTTTTGTTTTTAAATCAGCAGAGCCAGTCCTCCATAGATCTACAAGTCTGTCCAAACTACACTGCTATTGGCTGATAGTGTAGCCGTCACACCGCTTTAAATTTCAGACATATCTAAACACACAATGGCATCTCTGCAAAGGAAAGTCTATCTTTGAAATACTCTCTTAATAAAGGTGACTTTAAAAAGACAGTTTAGTATATTGTTTGATAAAAATTGTATTTGTAGTAGCATGAAATGTAAAATAAAGTAGCCACAGAAATATGGAGGGGTCTTAGGTACATATCACAGTCCTAAGTTAGTTTCTCCAATATTAAGCATCAAAGAACAAACTAAACAAACTAACCAGTGTGCATCTTTTGTGGTTAGTCTGGCACCTCTGAAACACAGCGAACATTCAGGATGTAGCAGTGGAGACAGTTAAACAGCAATGTGAAACATTTACAATGACACTACTAGTGTAAAGGAAATCTTTCACAGATGTAAATAATTGTCACATTCTCATTTAGTTTCTTTTTAGTGGCTTAATGAGGACACTTTAAGTGAACACAGTGGTGTACTTCATTACAAACAAAAGGTAAACAAAAGTGAAACTTTCACATTAGAGACAACTTTATAAAAAGTCTTGATGTTTCATTTTAGTTAAATCAACACTTTGGACTGACCACCTGAAAGTCCTCAAAAAAAGAAAAGATAAAACTCTTCACACAGAGACCTGGTAGAAAATATACTTTGCATCACATCTTAATTTTACAATGTGAGATTATCTTTCAGTCATTAGAACTTCGCACCATAATATTTACATTAAATCTTAGTTTAATATACTTTATAAACTTATGCCAACATTAACCAAAAACCAAGTCTGGAATAAATAAACCAGTGATTAAACCAGTGGGAAATACCACCTGTTTGGTGTTGATTGAGTAACTTAAGACTTGTCACTAAGAGCAGCCTGACATCAATGACGGTAAAAAATCAGCCAAATTCACTGTATATAAGTCTATACTGAGCCCATATGTGCTTAAGAAAAAAAAGCAGTTTATTTTACCCTGAGTGGTCATCTGGAAAAATATTGCACATGGTATGAAAGTGTTGAAAAGTTTACTTTAAGTGCTGTTTTACTGGGACACTGACTATGCAACATTCACACCAGCCTTTATGATTCACAGCCTGCTCCACTTGCTCTGTGGGGTATAGTAAATGTGCAAACTAATTATGATTTGGATAAACGAAGCAGACTGTCAGTTTCAAGTGGATCAGGTACAGGAAGCACGTATCAACAAAGTTAACTGTGTTTAAAGCACAGCATCCTGGGTCAATACAACAAAAAAAATCCATACAGGAGACAATAAGCTCTATGGATAAGAGAAATATCTCACGGTCAGATGTGGAATAGGTGAGTGAGTCGGTACGAGTATGAGTTTGGTAAAAACTGATAAATCTGTCCAACCAGACAGGATCTAATGCATCTCTTGCCTCTGGTGGAGAGTGAAACATGTTTTTAAAAAGTCTGATTTGTTTGAGTCTATCTCCATCCGGAATGATATTACAATATTGACAATTGTTTTTGTTTATGAATATTTTTGGATTAGAAAAGAATGTGATGAGAAGTCACAGACTTTATAGGCCAAATTCATCTACACTTACAATTTTACACTTAAATGAGACAAAACTGATTTTAAGCATGATACCCGTAGACAACTTTCCCAATTGTCATACTGACTTTGGGCCAAATGCTGCAGATCAAAGACAATAATCCACCTGACCCCACACAGACACCACATTCTTGAGTTCAACATCATGTGACAACAAATGCAATCATCCATCTGACCCAAGAAAACAAACACAAAAACAAAAATACCTTCATTACATGTGTGCTACATTGTACATTCTGGGCGATTGGTTATCATAAAATCCAGTATGCCAAACACCATAAATCCTAACCGGATAGGAACTGAGATAATAGAGGTTTCAGAAGGAAAAAAAGGGCTAAGCCGTGAGTGAATTGCGAGCAATTTCCTGCTTCTGCAAGGCGATTAAAATTCCTGCCTAAATGCAAAAATTTGTTCTTAAAACTTACTGGCAGGACATTCCAGCAGATTTTCACTCTGTTTTTGCAGAAGAAAGGTCCCCATAAAAATAAATAGGCTGTTACTGTGAAAAAACCCATGCACTTTACTTTTCAAGACCCCTAAACTAACATCTCTTTCTTATGAGTTCATTCAAACAGGGACAACATCCGTTTACCTTGCTTTGATGGAGACAATGAAAAATAACATTTCCTTCAACTGAACACAATTTGCAGCCACTTTATTCAGTCTCTAACCAAATAATCCTACAAACACAACCTCTGTTCTTCCTGCTTTTTAACAATGTGCTGAGAGAGAGCAAGACAAACTGTGCACCCAGTACAAATTGTGTCCTGTAAGGCAGACTGCTCAGAAACAAGCAAGCAGCTGAAGAAAATGTTGAATCACAGCAGCCACTTGATAAAGACAAGAGACATAACATCCAGATGAGTAAATGTGCTGCCTAATAATGACAGAGGACAGGAAAAACGTGGTAGCTTGGACACTGTCAGTTTATAACCTGCAGGAACAACTTCTTCTCTTACAGCTGCAACAACAGCTAAGAATTAGTCAGCTGATTTAGGTTTAAACACCACAATAAAAGACGCCACCTGTCTACAATAAACTATCATTTTCCCACAATTGTTAGTGAGATTGAATTAAACCAGCTACATATATTTAGATAGTTAGAAAAGGTGAAGCAATAAAAAGTGCCTTACCCATCCTCCTCTCCATCTACAGGTTTGAGACCAGCTGGTGCAGTTAAGGCACTGGAGGTGGTTGCACTGCCCTCGGTCTCTTGACCCTGGCCAGTGTCAGATCCAGATCCAGTCTCCCCCATGGAGAGCTTGGGCAGCCCCAGCAAAGCCGACTGATGCTGGAGAAGCAGTCGCTGGGCATCCTGCAACTGTGTGGTGGTAAAGCTGGGCAGACTAGCATAGAGAACACTGGCCTGGGCAGCATGAGCAAGGGCCAGGGCACTGCTGTGGTCTTGGGTCAAGCTAATAGACGAAGGCTGACTGTGAGGAATACTCTGAGTGGGCATCCGACCACTGTTACCAGTATTTTGGGTTTGGGGCTGGGCTTGATGATCACTCTGAGGGTTGGGAGGAGGCACGCTTTGTGCAGATGGTTGGCTGTGATGGACCGTGGTGGGTGCCTGGCTGCTCAGGGCTATATTCTGGATTTGTGTTGGGAGTGACTGTGGCTTCTGCTGCTGACAATCAAGATGACTTGGAGGCTGATGGCCAAGACCTGCTACACCTACATGAGAAGGCATGCTGGAGGTGGCGGCTTGAAGAGAGGGGGGCTGTGTATGAAGGAGCCCCTGTGATTGTTGTGAACCTCCTATCATCTGGCAAGCTCCATTTGCTGACCCAGAAGATGCTGAGCCAGCTTGGCTGGAAAGGGGTTGGGAAGCAGCGGCCTGGGAAACACCTTGTTGTGGCTGGGTATACTCTGATGGCCTCATTGAGACAGGGGCTGTTGGCTGGGCGGCTGCTGATTGCTGTGCAGGAGTGGCATAGCCTAACTTTTGTGGCTGAACGCCCACTATGCCCTGCGGGGAAACTTGGGGTTGATTAGCAACAGCCTGGGCGTAGGTAAGCTGCTGCTGGGTCGCAGCAGGTGTGGGGAGACCGATGTTGGTTTGGTGGCCTGGCATAGGAGCAGGCTGATGAATGTTTGTGGGGGCTGAAGGGGCTACAGTAGTCTTCACATGTGGATGAGAATCCTGGCTATGCATGTGAGATTTGGTTTGAGATACCCCCATATTTAAGCCACTGGGAAGGATTCCTTGAAAGCCCTGAGGAGGGGAGGTGTAATCCTGGGGTTGCTGCAAAACTTGGGCTCCACCAGTCTCTCCACCGCAAGTATTCTCAATGTAATGGCTCACACCAGCACTCACAGAACTACCACTTATGTTTTCTCTCTCCAAGGTCCCAGCAAAATTCTCAGAGACAAACTGGCGTGTGCTGACAGACCCAGCATCAGAGGAAGTAGTACTAGGAGCAGGGGGTGGTGCCTCTTTGTCATAGAACTCAGTGCATGTCCATCTGCCTTTCTTAAAGGGTTCAGAACTGGAGTCCAGCTTCACCACCCTGAAGCGAGAACTCGTAGCAGCAACTGCAGGTACTGGAGTTGGAGCAGACACGGTAGGAGCGGCTGATACAGGAGCTGAGGCCACAGCTGTGGCAGGAGCACTCACAGCCTGCATCACAGCTGATCCAACCCTTCCCTGTATAGCGCTAGACAACCCCATGCCTCCAGAGGCACTGGCAACAGCAGCAGTTGTAGTAGTCATGGTGATATTGGAGTTTTGGTGTTGCTGGATCATGCTGACATTAGTGGTGGGCTTATGGTTACCTCCGGCTGGAACACTACTTCCACTCCCTCCACTGCTGCTCATCACATTGAGAGGGAAGCCACCACTGCTACCGCTAGCACTCGTGCTAATTCCCGCTCTCACAGGCACATTGGCAGAGCTCAACATATTCACATTACTAACACTGCTGGTCTGGGGATTAGCTATGCTAACTGTGGTGGCTGTACCAGAACTGTGCATGCCAGAAACAGATCCTGGAGCCACAATCCCCACAGGCTGAGAAGCAATACTTGGAGGGGCAACATGGGAAACATTCTCTTGAGGGCCGCCCACATTAGAAGGCATTTTCTGGGTGAGGCTAGGTAAAGCTCCAGAAGTGAGGGCAGATGGGGTGCTGCCCGGCCCAGAGGAAAGAGGATAGCTCTGGACATGGTTATGATGATGAGGATGGTGTACAGTCCCATTCACCATGGCCCCAACATGGTGTTGTGCCTTGGTCAGAGCATGAGGGTGTGAAGGCTGGTTGGGAGAGACAGCTCCAGGAGTCTCTGCCTCATGGAAATTATTCAGTGTCTCTTCTGAAGAGCTTCTCTCTGCTCCAACAACGTCATTAGCTCTGGAGAGGGACACATCCAGGATTTCAGAAGAAGACAGATCCTCTGTGTGGGACTCATCCAAGTCATCATAACTTTCTGTGTCCTCTGCAATACTGTTATTGGTACTAACTGATATTTGTGCTGGAGTCACACTGGTGATCTGGAAACCACTCTTCTTTTTCATCTGAGCCCCAGTCGGCTGTGTAGGCTGGGAATGCAGATTCAGGGTGTGGGGAGGAGGATGATGTGGACCCGGGGAGGAAGAACCAGCAGGAGGCTGAATCAACAGGGAGGGCTGATAATCATCGGTTGAAACATGGCTGTTACTGACCACCGGGTTTGTCGGTGTTGACAGCATGGAGCCGCTCCCGCTGCTTGCGTTGCTCCCTCTTCTGTGAAAGACAGCCGGATGCGCCATCTTTCTAACACTGCCAGAGTCTTCTGCAGGGTCCGGATGATGCATTTCGAGGGAATCCGGGTGGTAGTTGGTCTGTGACAGTATGCAATAGGATTGTAGTTCGTTAACGGCGCCGTTTTGCCAAAACTACGGTTAACAGACAACCCAATTGAAAATAACAAGTAATAAGTTAGTTGCTCTCGAGTATCAGGTAAGGGTGTGTCGATATTTACAGCATCTCACACACGATTCAGTGTTTCCCCGTGATAGTTAGCGAGGCAGCAGAAGCTAGTGGCCGCTTGCTCAGCAGCTAACGAGCTAACGTCAGCTGATGCCAGATGAACTTCGCCGGTTAACTATCCGTCTGCGTCTTTGTTAAACATAAGCCAACGAGCTGTGTGGGTTTAACAATATCTCGTGTAGCAATAAACACACGTACTAAAAGCAAAATAGCCGCTGAGTACGTCAGCGTTATGTTAACTACTAGCCTGACAGAGTAGTAACGTCAGATAGCTAGCTGCCAGTCTCCATCACCGGCTAGCTACACAGAGTACCGAGTCGTTTTAACTCCTGTATTTACTCAAAGCAGTCAAAAATTAAACAAAGCGACCTTTAATCCAGCGCACTGTCACGTGGAAGATAAAACAGCCACTTAATAGCGGGAGAAACAGGTTAAATCCATTCCACTGAATCCTGGTTTTGGTCTTGGTTTTGCTGTATCACTGGTCCTCCCCAGCGGTAGCGTCGTTCAGTATGTAGCCTCGCTCGCGACTGCTGTGCTGTATGCTGTGACGGGACTGGAGGGGAGGGGTGCTCCGTAATATGGCGACCGCGCATGGTCTGTGCTGCCAGACATAAAGCAGTCTGGGTGAGGCGGCGACCGACGAACCCGATATCAACACTGACGAAATTTGCCGGAAAAGGCCGAGTAAGGCACTGCTTCCATAACCAATTAAAACGCAGTAGCTTTAGATGCATTTTCACGTAAATGCAATGTAAAGCAATATGTAGCATTAAATATCATTAACCCCTTAATGCCTGAATTGAGAGTAACTGCGTAGAGACATCTCACTTTTGAAATCTAAAAACTTTTTGACCCTTTAACTAAATCTATTATTTTTGACTATTTATTTTTTCTCATATATTTATTATTTGTTACCATGGAATAAGTAAACATTATTACAGTGTAATATCCTGCTGTCTGGTGGTCACCAGGGTCCAGGAGACCAGTATCATGTGGTAAACAACAACATTATGAGTGAAGTTTCT
>JBAMIG010000013.1:17477819-17495639 GCA_037177335.1 Kiunga ballochi | reverse complement strand
ATGTTTTTTAATTGCATTACAGGAAATAAAGAACTTTTTCACAATATTCTAATTTTCTGAGACAGTCCTGTATATGGCAGATGTTTTTATCTCTCAGCAATTTGGTCAATACTAAATGATTTAAATCAGATGTTAATATTTAGGTGTTTTGAGCCTAAATTTAGCCTAAACTGAGACTGTTTTTTTTATATATATATAAATATATAAAGTGGCTGAAAGATATAAGATGTATGAAATGCACAGTCACTGATTAAAAACAAAAACTCTGTGATACCCTGTAAACTTTTGCATCCATTCTGCTACACATTGCTTTTAACACACACAGGGAAACATAAGTAAACCTGCAGACTGCCTGCACAGTGCTCTGCTGGGGAAATAAAATGGTGCTCGCTCATAGAGAGCTCTATTAAAGAGGAGAATTTAAAATTATATTTATCATTTTTATTATTTTTTACTACAATTTTTTTGTATTTTTCAAAAATAAATTCCAGAATAAAAGCATACCATATCATAATATTCTAAAATAAATGCATTGTATTATAGAAAATTAATGGCACACGGTTATTATATAAATAAAATAAAACCAGTGAACACCAATGAAATTCCCCACCAGCTCTATCTCTATTAGCATCACATCAAAGCCTGTTCTCTGCATATGGATGTAGCTTATCCACCTTAACATCAAACCGAGTGGGTGGAATACGGTAACGGAGGTCGGCAAATCACTTCAAAGTTATCGAATTGAATCATTACATTTCCTTAATGAGGAAGCTTCTGGGCCCGGAAGAGACGAGCTCTAATGGAAAATTATATTTGGAGATCCGATCAATGACTGTACTCGCCACACACACACTGCTTCCTTGTTGCCTCTGTCACAACCGTTTGTGTGGCGAGCAAATCTACTTATTTGTGCCAAGAACCATGTTTCATTATTGCCAGAGATGTTATTAGCTCCTCTGTTTATGCAGACACAAACATGCATCTGTGTTAATTTCATTAGGTTTCTGTGATTATCTGGTCTGGTTTTTCATTCCTACAGTGGAGCAAAAGGTTGTTGCATTGTGACTAGCAGCAGTGTTTTACTGCAGCATGAACTCGTCACATGTAATCTACCTCTGAAACCTGAGGGATATATATATATATAATCTGTATTTTCTACACTTCCATAAAGATGTCTCATTGAATGATAAGCAGTAATATGCTTGTTGGAAGTTTTATTTGCTTCCCTTTTGCTTTTGTACCTGTTGATTTAGGGATGGACTCATCGCCTCTGAGGATGGTTGTGATGAATCACGGTTAAAGATGTGACGAAGCCTTTCACAGCAGAATAATGATTCAGAGAACGCCTGAAAGGATATTTCACCCTGGAGAAATCAGTCTTACAACAGCGTGCTCGGAGCCAAATCTCAAAGGGCATCTCTATCGGGTCTACTCTGTTTAGTCCTGTAGGGTGGCAGCCATTTTAACTGTGTCCCTGCTCCAACACACCTGGCTCAAACTGATCCAAAAGCCTGCAAAGTTCTGCATATTGGGTCATTAATTAGTCAGTGGGAACAGGGAAACAAAAAACCTTCTTTTTTTTGGGTGGGGGTCATGAACTCCTTCATACATGTTAAGTTATTTGCTGTGATGTGAAAATTTTTTAATTTGACAAATATTTTTAGGAATGTTCGATAAAAATATATAACTATAAAACTAAACATGATGAGTTTAGGTTGCTGAAGAGTTTGATCATATGTGCATGTTGTGTGAAAGTTTGCATAAAAAAAGTAAAAACTGGTTTGGATAATTTCCTACATCACATATTAATGCTGATAATAATAACTATCTTTAATAATATCAGACATCTAATTTTATAATTTAAAATCTGCATAATTTCTTCTTTCTCCTTACGGAGTATTCTATTTTTCTGTAAAAATGTGCTTGTAGCATCTATCATTAAACTAAATGCCATCGGCTCTGACATTTCGTTATCTAATGCGTTGACATTTCTGCTTTTTTAGATAAGTTCTGAGTCTTAAAGTTTTTGTAGCTCTGCTAAAAGCTGATTTGATCATTCTTTTACCTTTTTATGATATTCCCCTGATAATGTGTCACAACCAACTTCCACTGATGATATAGTGTCATTTATTTTAACATTAGGTAGGTCACTGGGTCAGCTTCTCTTTAATGGAGACAGAGGAGAAGTGATGTAAAACCAGAAATCTTTTAGGGAAAAGGTTTTTTTCTTATAACTGTTTGTAATAAGTATTGTGGATCTCAAGCTCCTCTTAAGGAGCCATCCATGTGGACATAATCATGACAAAATGAAGAGTAAGAATTATGTGATGTGTCCATACGTTTATTTTAGAGTAGAACTAAAAGTTTCTCATAGTATAGCATCTTTTAATTAGTGTGCAGACAACGAGACACAAAACCGTGGTTCAGTCATGTAAACATAAAATATCAAAAATAGATTGTTCTTTAAGTCTTATTGACTTAAAGTCCAGCATGTCTGCAGAGTGGCTTCCTTTCTGTTCAGAGCAGTGGTTGTGTAACTGGAAGTGTAAATGATTTTATTCTTAATTCCACTAAAACATCTAATATGTGGACCAGTGGCTTTTGCCAAACAAACTGGAATAAAGATGCATTTGTGTGATGTTGTTCCACAGATACCTTTACAGGAGCAGACAGGAGGTGAGACTATCAAGATGTTTTAGTTTCAGTCACAATTTTAGATCTTTTTCTATCATTAACAAATCAAAATTAAACTTAGTTGTACCATCACATTGCTCAGCAAACCTGGCTCCGACTTATATGTTCTTAGATGACTCAACCCTGCATATTGAGTCTTTAATACACTAAAACACTACAGTCCCAAAACCCGCTGTTTCTGCAGGTAACATCACTGAGTAGTTTTCTATTTAACTTCATGTTTAACTGTTTTGTTTTCCAATTGGCCAGAAATGACTACATTTAGCCAAAAAAGCAAAAAGCATCATTGATCAGCTGATGCAGGAGCTGGTGGTCTGGAGCAGCGGTGTTTGTAACATTTGCCTTTTAATGGAAAACTGTAGGCCATATCTGACCAAAACAGCAACTCCTGGAGAGCTTTAGAGTGTATAAAGCAAGATAACCTCACCTAAACTGTGACAGCGTCCAAATGAAAGTGTTTTCAACCAAAGATTGAAATCAACGTTATTTCTACCAGTAAATCAAAAACATTTACAGCCATGAATCCACAGAGTCCAGTTTCCTGTTAAATAAATGTGCTGGTCTGTCTTTCACTCATGCTTTGTACATTTTACAGCTCTCAGCAGTCAAGTTAAAAGTAAGTAACTCTACTGTTACTGAATATACGGTCCAGCAGAATTATTAGCTATTACTTTATTGAAAATATATTTATGTGACATTAAACCATAAAGTAGTTTGTGGTTTTTTTTGTGTTCTTTTTTGGTCTATTGTAAAACATTTAAGCTTTTTTCTCTTTATTTTACAACCAATGTTTTTAATAGTAGAAATCGATGCTGCAGTGCGATTTCATGCAGAATTGAGATCAGAGGAAAGTTGTTAGGAGAAGCGGTGAGATCAGGATCACACGACCAGCCTGAAGCTTGGTAACTAAGGCCTCTCACGCAGTGGGCCAGATGTTGCATTAATGAGCAAAATAAACTCAGTTAATGCCGAGCAGTAAATGTTGGGGAAAAACATGGACGGCTCGGTGTTGGATGCTGATGAAGTATTTTTCACATTTGCATGTGTTGCTATGACTTCATATGTTGGATTTACGTGTTAGAGGCTGAAACGTAAACTCGAGGACTGACAGTTGCAGAGCGTGATTGTGGGCGGCGAGCTGTTTGTTGTTTTTAACATTAGGGAGGTCACAGCTCTGAGGAAAGGGCTCTGAAGCAGATGGAGGTAAGAGATGAGAACGTGGGGGCGGATAACTGACCTCTTCACCCCCGCATTTGTCGCTCTCATCTTCTGCCATCTTCTTTCCTCTGCTTTTAACAAAATGTAATAACTTTAATGGTGCTTGCATTTCCTTCTGCCTTTTAATTCATGTTTCTGATTTTCTTGTTAATTAAACAGCTTTTTATTTCTGCACTTGATCAGAAATGATGTCCACGTATTCATATCACACTTCATTAAGGTCTTTTACTTTGACTCTTTGTAAATTAAGTGATGTTACCATTGTAGATTGATTGAGATGCTGTTGTCATTCTCACTTGAGCTTGTCAGGTTTTATTTAATGTCTTTTCATATTCTGTGTTTATGGGATGCTGAAATGTCTTCTTTGCTTTGTGCGCCCTGCTTTAGCTGCAGTGTGTGAATGCTTCTGAACAGTCTGGTACAGAGGAACGGTTCCTGTTGATGAAAATGAAACGAGTGTGGGTGAAAGTGGGTTAAAAGCTGGGGGTGTTTAATGAGAATCTTATTGTTAAATTGGATGAAAATTTCTAGGTGAAGTGTGAAACTGAGTGCTAGACACAAAGTCAGAATAAAAACGATGACATAACATGTACTTTGTTTTCTACAGACTTACTAAATTCAGACAGAATTAAGGACTAAATGCTATAAAATGTCAGAGCTGAAGATATAACTCTTTTAAACCTCCACTAGATGTATGCAGGCATTGTGGAAAAACTAATATAGTTACTCTTTTTAGAGACTTTATGAGCTTTGGACTCTTGAACATATTGGTTATTTTCTCTCTTATTGTTGATGGATACAAAGATATTCCTGCATCATGCAAAATGATGAAGATTACTTTGATTGTTTACCAGCTCCTCTTCATAATCCTGTAAAAAAAAAAAATCCACTAGTATCATAATTTGCCATAGGGCCTCATAAGCCGTGCAACAAATTGCAATCATTAAATGTGAAGCCACTTTTCTCGATGAAACACGTCTGTGCACACAGCAAGCAACAGAGTTTTACTTCAGCAAATCTCTTGCACTAAAATTTTACATTGGGATTTAATCTGGATGATTCAGTATTGGTCTGTTGGAAATGACTAAAAGCAACGAGGCAAGTCTTTTTTTAATGAGGTAAAAATCTTTAAAAGTATTAAAAAGGCTCTTTGCATAAAGAGTGGGACAAAATAAAAGTTTACAAGAGCAGTTTCTGTGCTGTAGACAACTTCACATCTACCATTGATAATTTTTACTTTTTAAAGCCACCGCCGAGTAAAATCCAACGCTCCTCTGTCATCTGAGCTGAAATTATGATGCATCAGAGCTGAGTTTGATCATAACAGTGTGATTACTCACACTTTTATGTGAGTATGTAACTAAACTGTCAGAAAGTCTAAATGTGTTTCCACTCTAAATCAAGCCGTAAAACAATCGTTTTCTTTCTGGGAAATAAGTACGTCTATGTTAAGCCCCCCTAAAGTTGTCACTAAAGCAATTTATTTTTAAAAAATCAATGAAAACCTTTTTTTTCTGAACAAAAGATAATTTTATATTTATATTTGTCTCGCTTTCCTCAGGAGGAACATCTGCTGCTATGGATTAGCCTCACCTGATAATTATTCACCTTACAGTGTCTTTGCCCTTTAAGCTGCAGGGCCTGAGCACAGTGAAATGAGTTGAGGGTTTTGTAATGTTTTACAATGCCCTTTGGGTGAAAGCTTATATTTCAACATCCTCAGCTGTTACCAAAATGTCCAGTCTGACACCCGAGCACAAATAATTGACCTGTGTGTGTGACTTTATTCAACACTTACTTGCTTTTATTTTGTTAAATAACAACCATTGGGGAGAAAAATAAAAGGGTTAGAGCTAAAAGAGTGAAGTGCAGGTAAAATGCAGCAAACCACACACTCTTAGCCACTTGATTCTTGCATACTGAAGAGGGTGTGATGGGATTATTATGCAGAAGGAACTTAAATCTGCCATACAGCGACGAGACAAACGCGTAGTTCTGTTACGGCACGCGCCTCGCAGCCCTTATCAAGATCTGCTAATTGCCTTTTCACAGAGCTTTCAATCACATGTTTAATTAAGTCCTTCGTGCTTCTTACATAAAGAGGCAGCAGTGTGGATGCTTTCCCCTCACACACACTCGAAGGTGAATAGATACATTTTCCAAATGGCAAACCTGCTTAAAATCATATCAGGTGGAGGGATGATGTTCTCTGCACACTTTAAAAGGTGACTTCTGGTTTGTGTGCTGAAGTGATTTGGATTTTTTGTCAGGTCATTTTAAAATTCCTTTTATGCAATCATTTTACTGTAAAAGTTTAGAGACTGCACTCAGAAATACAACTGTATGTAAAGTACCTTTTTGTTACCACAAGTACAAACCATTTAGCATCATTAGGTGATATTGTTTTGCAAAGAGGAACCCAAGTGAGAGAGGGAGAAGAACAACCACAAACCACAGGCCATTAACACTTATTTGCCGATGTTGTATTTGTTTTTCTAATGGAGGCAAATGCAAAGTATAAGCAGGAACAAGCTGCTATATTTGAAGAAGCCTCTCTGAACACTGGTTTCCTCTGTTATGTATGCATTATTTATTATGTGCAACATTCTTTACTGGTCAATCAGCTCTTAAAGTTTAGCAGCTATAAATGTGATCTTATACACTTAGATCTGTTTTTATTAATCATTTGACTCGTGCATTCAGACACAACATTTACAGTAAGTGTTAAATAGTCTTAAATTCATTCTTTTATAAATTGTGTCATGTTTCCTGCAATGCTAATTCTGTGAGCTTTAAGGAAAATACTAAAAAAAAAAAAAACCCAGTGAGATGATTTTCCTCCACTAGTACAGATGCTAATAGCATGTGGGGCCAGGACCTATGAACGAACTGTTCCTCCACAGTAATTATAGATGCACCAGAGGGTGACAAATGGTGTCCACACTTTCTGAAGCTTCTTTCCTCTTCAGACAACATAAACATAGAGCTGGACCACTACATCCTCATATACCGGATCTCTGCATCACCTTTACACGGGTCTGGGAGACCTACGAACAAGGAAAATCAGGGGAAAAAAGCAAATAATGAAGCCATTCATACAGGGAGTGTGCTCTGGTACTCTGTGTATTGTATCTACAGATAGGATGTCATTCATTGAACTAACTGTAGGAGCTTAATGGACCCTTATGAAGTCCTGAATGATACATGTGTAGGAGAATTGGGCGACTGAATGTCCGCTGAAGGTGATGCTAACACTAATACAGTTTGTATGAGATCTACATTGAAGCCAGTGTGTGGCTTCTGTGTTTGTCTCAAGTGTTCCTCCTACATACAGAAGCCTTGGGCAACATTTATCTGTGGTCAGTCTTCTCTCTGTGGTTTGTTTGTCCATGGAAAGTGTATTTCTCTGTGACGCTGTGAGTCAATGCGAGCCACAAACAGAAAAACCTGAATGGCAACACACACTGAGCTCGTGTCTTTGACCCTTTGTAGCTACTATAGCCTCACACAACAAGGATGTAAAGGGGGATGCTCAGTGCAATCTGTAGGCACATCTGCTGTGTGTGTGTGTGTGTGTGGGGGGGTGTTTTTTGACTCTGTGCTCTGGCACTCGCTCGCCAATAATTGCACATAATTGCATCCATTTGTGGGAAAGGCAAAGATGAACATTAGTGAGATCCGTGACACAGACAGCAAAGTGTTTGTTGCCTTAAGAGACTCTTGCGGGCAGTTGTGTGACACAAGATGTCAGGTGGTGGTGTGATTGTTGCCATGGTGACTCAAGCAGTGTAACCTGCTTTTAGAGCTGCTCTGATTAATGCTGCGTACATGCATTATGAATACATGTCTCTGTGTAATGTTTTTCTGTGTCATAGAGCACACGAGAAGCGACAACACAACGGGATCTCTACATCCTCCACTAAGGGTTATGCTGTTTAAAGTTTCAACACGAGAGATTTTTAATTGTTCTTCACTTATTTTACAGTTCTACTTGCTTCTCTGCTTCCTGAAATTGAGCTTGTTGGTTTTATTTCTTTTACATAAACTGGCTGATAAAAAAACAAAAAACAAAACAGCACTGGTCACAAACTCATGTCATTAGTAAAAGTAGTAATATTGTTGTGGGCTACATCTTTTCTCCATTACCGGTTTGACAGTAGATGGGTGAAGTTGTTCTGTTTGAGTGCTTTTCTTTCTTCACTGGTGATCCTTCTTTAATTATCTGGTTTTGTAGAGGTTCCCCCCTTACTTATTCTGTTTTTCAGTCGTTCTAAGCTGGCAAACTGGTGGGATGCGCTCCAACTACGGTCCATCTGACAATCTGACCCCTATGAGCTGGCAAATATAAAGGGAAATCTGGGCTTCCCTGCTTAAGCTGCTTCCCCCACAACCTGACCCCGGATAAGTGGTGATGGATGGATGGATGGATGGATGGATGGATGGATGGATGGATGGATGGGATCATTTCACTATTGGATCTTCTAACTTGAAGATATTTCCCACAATTGTAGACAAAATATACCTGGAAGAAGTCTGTGCTCCTGAGTGTTTGTAGCCATAAACACACTGTTTTGATAAAGTTTTATTTGTACACAAACAGCTCAGCAGGTATGCATTAAAAATACCCCCATTTCAAACAAACATCCCTGAACTTTGACCGTCTCTTTTTAACATCCGTCTTTCATCCTCTGAACTCTCTGCAGATGCGCTAAAAGTTGTGTGAAATTTAAGTCTTTCATTCAGAAAATATGGAGTGATTTTGATTTTATAAAAACAAAATGTTTTACTTTTGCCACAGTTTTCTGGTTTCTCACATGCTGAGAGGCGGGCTTCATCCGGAGCGCAGTAGTTTTCTCCTTGCTGGCCAGACGTGCATGCTTCTTGCTTCATGTTCTTCTGATGATGCACAGAAACATTCACTAGCTGACCTCTACCAGGAGAGTAATGGCTGAGGATTCAGGGAGTTTGTGGAGTCTAAACTCATTACAGATGGTTTTCTATCATCTGCAGGTAATCTCATTACTGACATGAAGCACTTAAAACATAACCCATGTGTTGTTTTATTTTTTTTACTCAGGAAATAATGAAGACCATAATTACTGAAGCTCATTATTAGGAAATTTCTACAGGAGCTTGAACAAGATTCAGCAGCATCTTGTGATGCTTTAAATCTGTTGAAGCCTGCTGTGGACTCTAAAGTTTCACAGTAGCAACTCGACAGAAGTCCTAAACAGCAATAATAATGTTTTAATCAACCTCAATAAATATTTCTATGCAAATCGTATTAAGAATCTGCATATTGAAGCACAAAAAAATTCAAGTTTCAATTGCACACAGTGTCAAAACAGGTTGATTAGTGCTTGTCCACATACTGTTTTTAAAGTATAACATATTTATGACACTTTTAATATGTAGGAGGACGTTTGTAAAGCGATAAGTGCCGTCTGCTGCTCTGATATGCTGCCTTGGGATTATGCTGACAATACGACACGTCATTTAGGCAACAAAAGATGCTTCGGAGGAGCGAATGCCGACTGACAAGCATTCCCGCTGTGCCTTCGTCAGCAGAGGTTGACGTTTCTATGACGCCCGAGCGGAGGGAGAGGAGCATCTTTTCACTGGATCTTTTCTTTGCAGGTCTCCCACGCATTTTAAGTAGGAGGGGCTAAGACAAAAGATGATCAAACAAGGAGATGTGAGGCCATTTGGAGGCCTTTTTAGGAGGAAACAACGATTTTTGTCAGGAATCCACACCTCTGCTCTCTGTGGTTATAAAGAAAATGTTGAGATATGTCAGACATTCTCTCCTCTGCAGTGTCATTCATGCCCGTCAGTAAGATCATCTCTTGTATCTCTGCCCACATTTCTCCGTTTGCCCTTTTAACATCTGTCACTTTCTCTGCTGTTTTTCTTCTTTTTTTTTGCCTTGCGAGTTGTGAAATGTAGGGGGCTTTTTAAACCTTCTATGTGTCCAGATAAAACCGAAGCCCAATCATAAAACATTGCACAATAGACTCTGCTGTTGCCAATGAAACGCCAACGCTCACCAAATGGACGCTACCATTTCCCAGAGAGTTTATACAAAAGGAGATAAATAAAAGCAGCAATGTTTGGAGAGATGCAGAAGAGGCACAAATGCTTTTTGGAAAAAGCTTGTAGCTCGCACAGCTGACCATGGGCTAAAGCACTTTCTGAAAGCACAGGTGGAAATGGTTCTTTTCAAGGTGATAGAAATGACAGAAAAAGGGTCGGGCTGTGTGTTTTTACCTAGATGGGTTATTGAAAGCTGCTTTTTTTTTTTATCAGCAACTACTTGCTTATGATTAAAGCCACTCTGTGTTCATGATTGTCTATTTACAACAATATCCTAGCTAAGTAAACAAGTTGAATTTGCTTAGATTTTTTTTTTCTCTGGATTTAATTCATATTTAATGTGCACTTTAAGGTGGGACCCCAAAAGGTTTTTTTTTTTTTTTTTTACGGGCAATTTTTTTTTTCCATTTCAGGATACAAAACATCTCAGAAGTTGTGTGCACCAAATGTGTCACACATAAATAAGCCTCTAACCATCTAAGTGGACTGATTAGGGGGAGAGAGGACAGGAAAGAGGGATTAATAAGCACATTTTACCCAATCAGATCTTCTGAGTGCAGGGATTTGCATACGAGTGAAATCCCACAGGAATGACTTGGTGGTTGGTGTGTTATCGGCAAAACATCTGCATGTCTCTAATTTAATGTTACACCCAAAACAAACACCACGACATGATTGTTCATTTGACACATCAGCGCTTCTGTTAACATTAAATATTTTTCCATTATTTCCATCACAAATGAATAAAATATTCAAGTTTAAAAATCTAAATCATATTTTATCTTGTTCTTTGTGTCTTGCTGGAAGTAAACCTCCAGCAAATTAACCCTCCATCCTGTTTAATTGTTTTATAGAAGGACTGTTCATTGTTAAAATGGCCACATCACTGACTTCATGTTGCTAGATCCCTTCAGATATTCCTTAATTCTTCATGGCTCAGACTCAACAAGCTTCTGGAAACATTCCTCTGCGAGTCGGCTCCACATTGACATGATGGCATCACTCAGTTGCTGCATATTTGTCAGCTGCACATCGGAGATGAGAATCTGGAGACTGTGGAGGTCAATAGACGCTTACTGTCATGTGTCAGAAACATTTGTATGGATGATTTTAGCTTTGTGGCGTGGGGTGGTATCCTGCTGGAAGAGAGTACACTGTGATCATAAAGGCAATAATACTCATGTAGGCTGCGGCTTTTAAACAACACAGGTAGTAAGAGGACAAAATGTGTTGTTGTTCACACTTGTGTCACAACGGGATCTCTACATCCTCCACTAAGATTGCCCTTTACATCCTTGTTGTGTGAGGCTATAGTAGCTACAAAGGGTCTTTGAAGCTGTAATACTGCTGTGTCTCTGCAAAATGTGCTCCTTCCTCTAAACGTACCGGGGAAGTGCACCAGCCCCCATCAGTCATATATTATTCATTAGCAGTCATAGTGGTGCCTTCTATCATTAACCTCAACATTTAGAAGAATAAAATCTTCCTTTTGAATATTGCAAAAAAGAGGAAAAACACACTTCCTGGAAGTATGTTTAGTATAGAAATTAAGCAATTATTTTGAGTTAAGTACAATGAAATATGCCATGAAAGCACTTATTCACATGCACAGGAAGCAATATGAAACAAAGCGAGGAAATCCTGCAAATGTACATTATTTAGATTTATGTGAACAAAATATAGAAATAAACTTTTCTCTTCCTCAACAGAGTGGGAACATGTGCATTTATTTGTCTGAGCTATGTTTGTGCTGCTGAGGCGCTGTCTTTGTCGTATAGATGAAGTCAGTCTGGAGGGAATGGTGGTGCACAGAGCCGAGTGCAAGCCGGTCGTCTCCGACAGTTACATGAAGATAAAGAGGTGAGTGACCTTTCAGAGCTCTTATTTCCGACTCTGCAGTTTGACAGGTGTTTTATTAGGTAACCTAATACCCTGCAAGTTGAATTCATGCGAATTGACGTCCCAATTAAACTCCAACAATATTGAAAGCATTATATTTTGTATATTTGTGTAGTGTATAAAACTAAAATATCCCTCTTCATCCTCGCAGCACTAAAGGTGGTTTGAAATCCGCATGGTGCCTTATTTTTCATGCATTAAAGGAAGTGGGAGGTCTACCTCGCCCATTATAGACCAGAGCTTTTGAGATAAACATCTCCACAATCGCCCTAAAATGCTTCGTTTGATGTTTTGCTCCCATCGATCAAATTGTGAAACCGGTCGATGTCTGCAACAACCTTGGACTTGCAATCATTTTAATTTGAGCTAAGGCGTTGGTTGGATGTGCTCATCGGGATGTTCCAGCAGGCTTTATGATGAAGACAACATTAAACTGGGTTATGAAGAATGCAGGCCGTGACAAAGTGAGACAGAATGGAGTTTCTTTGCACCTAACGGCATCGTTTAAAAGCATGAAAATATGTATTTACAGAGCAACATGAATGTGGGATTCATCATGAAGGGAAGAAGCTTATCTGAAGGTTTGACTGATCGGTCCATGGCAGAGGTGTCAAACTCTTCCTGGAAGACTATCGTGCTCCAACACACCTGATTCCACCTAAAAGCTCCAACAGCTTCCTCACAATGACCTTTTTTTAATTATTATTTCAGTCAGGTTTGTTGGAGGAAAGTTTGACTCCTGTGCTCCATGGCTTAACGCTTTTAATGCATTGAGATCCTTTTTTCTATTTAAGTGTAAACTTTAAGGCGTGCACAGCATCAGTCACTTTGGTTTGTTTAACCATCACTTTGTTTACGAGAGTACAGAGACCTGCAAAAGTCAGAGTGTAAATAATAGGATGTGGATTTGCAGATTAATCCACAAATTCATAAATATTCATGAAGGAAAAGAGATTAGTTATAAACATGATCCAGCAATGATGCTACCATGGGTCCAGCCTCATTTCAGATGGAAAATTGTCCTGTGATGTCATCAATCACAGCATGTACAAAGCTGTGCCCAATTAAAGCCAAACTTGTTATTTTTGTGCACCAAAAGTTGCTTCTTTCATCCCTAAAACAAATCTGTTTGAAGCGTGAATGAAATCCAACTAAAGCAGTCGCTGCCTCCACCTTCTTTTTTTTTAAAACTGGTCTGTCTCCTCTTTATTGGACTCTGTTATTCCATCCAGTTAGTGGATGGCATTGCTATAGCAACAGCATCACTGTGGTAGATGCACTGCTACAATACAACCCGAGGCAAGCACACAGCACAGTTTGTATTGGTGTGTCAGCCATCACATCAGCAAGGCTCTAAAGAAACCTGCTTTATGGGTGGAAGTGTGAAAACCCGTTTCCTCCTGCTTTTCAGCCACTTTCCTGTGTTTTGGCATCTACTTAAAAAGCAAAAGGGATTCCTGCTGTGAACCTCGAGCCAGTCCTTAGATGACACAGATGGTTTTATCTACTGTATCACTGAAGTTGGATTGTTATGTAACTTGGCTTCATCACAAAACTGAGGAGAAAACTCTTTTGGGTCCAGTTTTATCACTCATTTGGATAGCAGCTGACAAATGTCCCTCCAGCTCTGCAAGCTGCAGAGTATGAAGGCCACCGTGTCGTCATGAGTGTGTGTGTGTGTGTGAGGCATCACTATTACATTAATTTATTACACAAGCGGGTTATAAGGCCGCTGTAGTGCTTTGTGTTTGACATTCGTCTGTAGTCGATCAGAAGTCTAAATAAAATGTGCTCTGTGATTGGTCAAGTCCAAAGTAATGACCGTCAAGACAAAATAAATAGAAAGCAGAGGATCTGTGAACAGAGGCGTTGCCATGACACATCTGCTTAGTTTAAACTCGAGGTGGTGACGGCTGCCTTCCTGCCAATGGGCACATCTGTCAGACAAGCAAACTTTCTCTCGTGTGTGTGTGTTTGTGTGTGTTTGTGTGGCAGGCTGCAGATCGAATCCATCAAGCCTCAGCGTCTGTCTCAGCAGCTGGACAGAGCCATCACTACCACCTTTAAGCCTGTGGCCAACCACCACTTCAATGTGAGAACACCAGCAGTGTGTGTGTCTTTGATTTTATATGATCAACTGCTTTCACAAGGTAGGAGGCTGAGGAGTGTGATCCCTGTGTAGCTGGAGCACACACTGCAATCCCCCTGAGAGGGGGACCACATGCAGCCGGATGCAATGATTTGGGAAATAATTTGTTTACAGAGGAGGGGAATGCGACACAGTGGTAAACATCACCCTGTTGTTGCTGCTATTAAAGTCCATTTGGGCTAATATACTCCATGAAATGGCCCAGTTTCAACATCTAATATGGTGTTTATGTTAAATAGGGGATAAAATTTGGTTGAGATTTGCATTGTTTACATTTTATCCTGCATCCCTTAAGGACATTTGGAGCCATTTTGATTGAGCCATTGTTTTGCCATAAAAACCAATTTTATCAAAAGGAAATATCTTTGGTCTATTTAATTCTATTTTAAAGGGAGTTAGTGTGAATCTTTTATGATGCAAAAACATAAAAAAAAAAAACTATTTCCATTTAAGCTCTGAATCTACCTTAATTCCCAGTAGGAGAATTAAACTGGCACTCAGTCCAGTATCAGAATACATCAGTGCAGGTTTTTAGTTTTATTGTGGGAGCGTCAAATGTCAAAATGTTCATTTTAACCACATAAAATAACTTTCCACACTCACTGGTCTTATCTATAAAACACTTATTACCTGCTGATATCTAAAAAGGTTTTTCTGAATGTGATCTTAGGTGGAGTACTACAAGAAGAAGAAGTCTGAAGGGAAGATGGTGCGTGCTGAGCGGCAAGTTGTGTTGGACATGCTCTTCTCTGCCTTCGAGACACAGCAGTATTACAGCTTCAAAGACCTGGTGGACATCACCAAACAACCTGTGGTTAGCGGCACGCATGCACATGAAGTACACAATACACACAAACACTTGCAACAATGGAACTGGAAGTAAAAATCCCAAAACGGTCCAGCACACCTGCCCACTCTCCACCTTGCTTTGAACAAATCACCCACAGCATGACGTCCATGCCTATTCATGCTGTCTGTTGTTGGCCCACATTTGGGCCAAACGTACACACACACACACACACACGGCACAAATTGATCCAGTGCAGTGGATTTATCCCAGCCTGCAGTAAACAGCACTGTGTAGGTGCTGATGAGACCTTGAGGTCCTTCTCTCCCTGTGATTGCATCGGATTGCATAACCATCGGCTGAGTAGGAGTCAAACGCCCCAGTACACTCCACGTTATCGTTTCTCTCCCAAAGCACTTGACCAGCACTCGAATTAACTGAACTAAAGTAACCAAAATGTTCATTGTGAGAAGTCTTGGAGCACATCTGTTAGTTGCAGCAGCCATAGCTTTGAAAACTCGACAGCGACACCTTGTGGTCGATGTGGGAATATCATGTAATACACATGACTGCATTTTCTGCAAGATAATGTAGGTACGCTCATACTGCCATAGTGAAAGCATTGCCTTACACACTGGGGAATGGTGTAAATATGAAGAAAGCGACCAGTGCAGGTAGACGTCAGTCATTTTTATTAACGGATGTCCTCCCATCTCTTCAGATACCTGTTGATGTTTGACTCATGCAGATCACATATAGTGATTGTAACTACACCATGCCGTTTCTCCTGTTTTTTGCAGACTTACCTTAAAGAAATCCTGAGGGAAATTGGGACATGCAGCCGTAAAGGAGCACACAAAAGTGCCTGGGAGCTTAAGCCTGAGTACAGGCATTACCAATCTGCTGAGGAAGAGGAGAAGCAGGACACTTAGCCTCATCACATCTCAGAGATGCAAACTTTGATTTTCGTGAATTATTTGTATAACATTTTCACCGGATGAAGTTAATCAATTTTGTGCCATGTGGCTGATTTTGTTATAAAGTGAAATATTGGTTTAAGTTTTGCTGGATTAAATCTTTTCCGGAAACAATGTGACTGCTTTTACTATCCTGCAAGCATCCCCTGCAGCTCTTTGCTACATCAGTCTCATGAGATGCTCTGATAACTTTTCAAACACAGAGCAGCTGCTGTGTGAAGGCACAGCACATTATTCTTCCAGGACTCTGCCAGACTTTTTTTGCCCACCATGTTGCTATAGCAACATTCAAAATTTACAATATAGGGTAAGAGGTAGAAACCTAGAAGGCAACCCCTACCTGCCTACCAGTGTCAGGTGAACCAACAAATGGGAAAAGCATGATTAGGGTGAGATCATTTAGGTGGTTCTCCTCATGATCTGCAAAATGTGACGGCCACAGCCTTAAGAGTAATTAAGTTAAAGCACAAAGGCCAAAATTGTGATATTTACACTAATCTGTTTGCGGCCTTTTACAGTTGCAGTAAACTAGTGGTCATGCTGAGACTTCCATTAAATTAACCAAACATGTAAAGGAGTTTCTGGTTGTACGCAGCTCTTACCACTGACCTGATTCAAAGTTTTTAGTGTGGATGGATTCTCGTTCTCACAGCCCAGTTTCACCTTTACATCAAAAGTACCAAAGGACCGTTTATTTTCCAGCCGACCCAGACATTAAAGTTTTAACACAAACATTGAAGTGGTATTTGATTTTATTTTCAAATTGAACCCAGAGTTCTTGCATTGTAGATGGACGTTAATGCAACCATAAACCCAAACGCATGGAGGTCTGGGGATGTCAGAGTTGTTGCTAAAACAGTACGCAGATAGAAGGAAAAACAAACCACCGGTCAGAGCTCTGCTTGCAGTTCTGCTTTTGTTTTCATGAGAAAAAACTGGACCAAAGAAAGATCTGAAAAAACAAAGTTAAAAACTATTCAGTGATCAAATTATGTTCCATCCCCTCGGTCTGGAGGTGGATCTGTGGGAGATGAGACATGTCCAGTCAGGCAAGGTGCGGTTCTCCATCAGTCTGCTTTTGGGGGGGGGCGTTGTGGGAAGCGGCAGTCAAATGAACAGCAGATGTTTCCATGTTGTTACTGTAACAAAGATGAACACACATAAATCACATGCACACTACCGCTACATTAGCAGCTACTGGACACATTATAAAGGGCGTTTTGGACTGAGTACTTACACATTTCTCCTCCTCCAGACCATCTTTGAAGAAAAGCATGAATGGTGTGACACCGTCTTCACGGTAGTCTAGCAGAGCCACCATGCCGTCTGGGTTCATGGACTCTCCTGTGAAAAACTAGCAAGAGAAGAGCAGGTTATTCTAACCACACTGTACAGATGTGCCACATAAATGACAAGTTAATGGCGAGAGCCGGGTTAAATCATGCCTGCTGCAGCAAAACCCTACAAAAGTTGCCTCTGGCAGCAAATAGTTAACAGTTTGTCTCCAACAGAAAAATAAAAGCATAAATAAATCCCATAAAATGTTGATATATCTAATTTAAAATCACAAAAACTTTTACAAATATTTAAAAGCTCAGTTTTTATAATTACCTGATAGTTCTTGATGTTCCCAACGATCTTCTTAACTTCCTGTTGGACTTCACTCATGAAGGCCTCCACTCTATCAGGTTTGGTTTCCTCCAGCTTGGCCTTCAAACTGGACATTGAGACATATTTAGGAGTTACTGACAAACGGTAATGGTTCAGAGGAGAGAAATTCACACAAAACCCTGTGCTGCTTTGGCTGGTTTATAAAAGCTAAAGACCAAAAATCAACGCAAGTTAAAACGAATACAGTGATCCCTTGTTTATCGCGGGGGATATGTTCCAAAAATAACCCGGGATAGGTGAAATCCGCAAAGTAGGCAGCTTTATTTTTTACTGTTATTTTACAATGCAATACTGTACTGCAGAATGAAACAAAGAATAAAACCTCTTTTCAG
>JBAMIG010000013.1:17442432-17477719 GCA_037177335.1 Kiunga ballochi | reverse complement strand
TTTTTAAATAGTAATGAATACGAGGTAGGAAAGATTGTCGCGTATTTCACAGTCCCTCCAGCTGCGCCTCTTCTTCCTGACTCCACTGCGCTGTAGCGTCTTTTTCTACTGAAGGCTGCGCAGGAGTCTTTCTCTGGGAGAAGAACATCGTTAGTTGTTGGCACTCTTTTCTTTTTCTGAGCAAGAAGATTTGCGAAACAGTGAAGCCGCTATAGGTGAAGCGCGATATAGCGAGGGATCACTGTACAGTAAAAACAGACCAGAAAACAAGAGATCTGTTATATTGTGCGACGTGCACACGCACAGTGTGTTGGAGGTAGTATGTTTAATATTTTGACACGCCTATTTTTTTTTGGTTCTGGTATGGTCAGCTTGAGGGGATGTCAGACCCTGCCATGTCGGTTCCCAGGCTATCAAGTAGTTTTTTTTGTGCCAGATAATTCCCATAGACAAAGAATCACCAAGGATATACCGTAAAGCCAAAAAAAAAAAAAAAAACACTAAGTAGAGGTGGGAGAGATGGAAAGCAGATGAGACCGGTGGTGAGGGGAATCCCACCAGGTTACATCAGATCACATTAGTATAAAAACTACAGCGCCAGACCACAATAATGGACCTAGAAATAGAGCGGCTGCTTTTAAACAGAAAATTAAAGAAAACAATGAGATTAGATTTAAAAAATGGCTAAATATACTTAATATAAAAAATAGTATTAAAAGAACATGTATGGTACATTTCAGATGCTTTGTTTTCAAATTTTCTTTATAACCTTCTCGTATAAAAAGCTGAAAGATTGTTGCAATAACTTGTATCGTGTAAAGATATTTTTGTAAATGTTGAAATACACTGGATGCTTCTATTTGGATTTTTATGACATTTTGACATTTAAAATATTTTGCTGTAAATTCTACATTTTTATATAAACTATTGGCCCAGCACTTTCATAACTTTGTAGTTTAAGATCACAAAAATTTGAAACACTTACTCAGAAATAACACCATGCAAATATTACACACAGCAGGTTTTAAAGGTGTGTTGAGGCAAATTAGACAACAGACACAAAAAAAAAAAAAGTCACAGCTGTCCGAGATACTCACGCCTTCATGTAGTCTTTAATGTAACCCAAGTAACCCTTCTTGTCAAAGCCGGTCTCCTGCAGTTTGTGGTTGAGAACGATGTCTACGCCAGAAACTACGGCCGACTCGTTGGCTTCAGAGCTCTCTTCAGCTGATGCATTTGCCGAAATTAGAGCATCATCAAACCCGTCTGACCTGGTAATGTTCTACAATTTAGTAGCAGAAACACCTTTAAGTTAGTTTGTGAGGATACGCTGGAAAAACAAAGCAGACATATTTAACAGAACTGATTCCTGCGTTGGTTTAATCTTCAGGGTGAACAGAAAAATAGTCTAAAATGATCCACATAGCAGTGGCTGCATTCATTCTGCAGGCTTTAACAGTGAGATTGAGTCATGTGTACTACAGATTTCTACAGTGATTCACCACTAAACCAGTGATGTCATGTTAAGACAATGTCCCAGAACAAGCTCACCTTTCCTTCGACTTCATAAAATACCCCCATATCTTTGATTTTGTAGATATCTGAGAACATCTCATCACCTGCGGAAATAACAGAAATAGATGTTTATAAAGTACACGTAAATGAAAAACAACAATGAACATAGAACAAAAAAGGGTATGAGGCAACTAATTTGGGGTTTAAATCATTTAATAAGCATTTAAAATTCGCTGTAGTGCTACAACTAGGCCAAAAAAGGCCAAAAGAGGGGTAAATTTCTGAACCATATCTAGAAACATCTTCCGTACAAAAAAGAAAACTGTAGCTAACTGCTACATGCTGCTACAAGGCCAAATAAAAACCCAACATGACTCATTCATGGTTAACTTTTAAGATCTTTTAAGAGACACACAATGTTCTTTTAAAAAACCCAGCCGAGATTCTGGGTACTCTTTTTTGTTTTACTTTTAGCTAACTTTCAGAGAAAAGAATCGGGCCCAAAAACTTTGTGCTAACGCAGCCACAAAACGACCGGTTAGACAACTGGGTGGCTAACTCGCCGGCAGGAATTAGCCTTTTTAACAAACAGTTTTGGTTAGCATCGGTCTAGGCTAAACTTCTGAACCATGATAAACACGAGTTAGCTTGCTAGCCTGGCTAACTCCACCGTCTAACACTATAACGTCAGCAAAATAAACACAGTAACTATAACACTACTCACTTATGTGTGACGCAAAACACAAAACCTGCTTACTTACCAGTGATGATGCATTTGTAGATGATCATTTTGTTGCTTTGATGTTAAATCTTCCAGAGACAGAGAGCAGGCCGACCGCTCTTTCAGCACAGGAGAGGAAAAAAGACCGATCAGGCCGCGAGGCACTGCATTTACATCCTGCTGACGTCAACGTGTGACGGTTCCGGTTCTGAGCTTTGCCGCCCCACAGTGGCCAAAGGTGGTATTGCAACTTTTTACATATGCTCTAATGTCACCTATTGGCAAAGCTCAGTGATAAAACCACAAATTTTACCTTCTCTAAATAATGCACAACTGACCAATCGTGTATCAGGAGTCTTCTTCTGACAATGTCAAATGTGAAGAGTATGATGAAGAGGACAGTTTAAATACAAATTAAATCTGAATATTAAGTGGTCGATTCATGGCTCAGGCACTTTTTTTTTTTTGTTGCAGTTATTCACCTTGTTAGAAAACAGCATGGTTGTAAGTACATTAGACAGTGTCCGGACTAATCTGTGCAGAATATAGACTGGAGATCTCCAAGTCACGATGTGAAACACCTGTCAGAGGGCTGGAAAAGAAGAAAGCTAAGATCCTGTGGTACTTCCTGATACAGAGAAACAAAACTGATAGTGTATATATAAATTATATATATGAAATTAAAATAAACATCTTGTTGCAGACGTCAAATGATCTCAGCTTTATTAAGAAGTAGAGTCTGCTCTGACCTTTCTTGTAGATGTATTCAGTTTTACTTTTCCACTCAAGTCCAGCTGAACTCCAAGGTACCACCTCCTCTCCCAGGATGGAAGCAATCCCATGTATTCTTGTTTGTTGGTATTCAGGATGAGATGATTGTTACTAAACTCTTTGGCAAACTGCCTAACCAGTTCTCTGTGGTTGTTAGTGATGGGCAGGACTCAGAGCTACAGCATGAAGAGTAATGGTGAAAGTACAGTTCCTTGTGGTGTCCCAGTGCTGCTGGCCATCTCAGACACACAACCTTTCAGCTTACAACCTGTGGTCTGGTTGTGAGGCAGTCATAAATCCAGGGGGATGTGAAGGTATCCACCTGGATCTTATGGAGCTTCTCCCATAAGCAGCAGAGGAAAGTGATTTATACAGTCATCACACTAGAAAGTTTGAAAAATAAAAGGCAACAATGGTGCCTGTTCCCTCTTTAATGAAAGAACATGAATACATTTGTGGACAACTGTAAAGCAAAAACACAAAGGTAGACTCAAACTGTACATTACTTGTAAATCAACTTTATTATCCGTATATTTTGGTACAACAAGCACCATTTCAGTGTTTGTGATAATCTCAATCTATACATGTTTAATGGATGTCTTCTGTAAAGTCAAACCAGATGTGGACATCTGGACATCCTTTTTTCAAACAGAGGGACTTTAGTATAACAGGGCAGACATGAAGTCCAATTTTCTCCACTGCAAATATACTTGGATTAAGAAAAATGAACAGGGACGCCTTACAAAAAGCAGCATTTTGAGAAGGCAGGGGGCTTGGTAGATAACCATTCGGTGTATTCCCTTACAAAGCTTGCTATGCAACTACATTTAAGACTCCTTCAACAAAAGGGAAATGTAACATTTCAGAGTGAAACTTACAGAAAGAACCAGCACATTCAAATTAAACACAAGCAAATGACATTAAAGAGAATTTCATGTACAATTTTACACAAACTGATCAGAAATTATTGACAGATGATTAAAGACGCGAGTGCAAAGGTATACAAAACTTGCTCCAAAAGACGCCTTCTACAGCTTCCCATTTGCAAGGACATCATAGGACAACCAGATTCCACTGTACTGGGAGCAAATCTGAGTGAAAGTGGGTCTTGACCAGTATGGACCACAGCCTTGTGAATATGTTTTCAGCTTCAACAGGAGGAGGAGTACAGCACATGGAACATAGTAATCTAAAATCTGTTGGCATTTTAACCAAGAGGTCGATTGTAATGTTCAAAGAGCTAAAACTGCCCACAGTCTGTGATGGTCAGCTTCTTTTTGGGAGAGCCTCCCTTTGTGCCCAGCTCTCCCATCTGCTTTACCACATCCATGCCGTCTCGTACCCAGCCGAAAGCTACATGTTTGAAGTCCAGGTGCTCGGCTTTCTTTAAGGTTATAAAGAACTGCGAGTTGTTTGTGTCCCGGCCACGGTTGGCCATGGAAAGGATCCCAGGCCCGGTATGCCGGACGTCAAAGTTTTCATCCTCAAACTCTTTCCCGTAGATGGATTTGCCACCTGTGCCGTTTTTATTGGTGATGTCACCACCCTGAAATGCACGAGGGAAACACATTAACGTCACAGCTGCGGACAGTAACCTACGCTCCACTCCCCTGCATTTTCACTCACCTGACACATGAAATCTGGTATGACCCTGTGGAAGATGGAGTCCCGCAGCCCAAAGCCTCTCTCTCCAGTGCAGAGAGCCCTGAAGTTCTCTGCAGTCTTAGGAACAATATGGGAGAAAAGCTCAACAGTGATGGTGCCCAGCGGTTCTTCATCAGCAGCCACCTTAAGGTAAACCTGTGGGTTTGTCTCTCTGGAGTGCTCCTGGACTCTGGACATTTGTGGTGACAAGACGCAAGAGGCATCAACGCTGGTTTGATCCATGCGGCTCTGACACTCACAGAAGATCTTCTTGAAGCATTCGGCGATCTCGGGGGTTTTGAATTTGGCTGCCAGCTGCTCCACTACAGGATCACCATCTAGGAGGAAACAATAAAACCAGAACCGGTGAGACCATCAGAACGACATCAGAACACGTGTGGAGAGCAAATAACGAGCAGATGGCTACCAGAGTAGTCGGTGGCCGTCCAGACAAGCGCGTTAGCCGAGGTGTTCATGGGTTTAAGCTCCATCGCCTGGGAGATGGTGTGGTTGGCACAAACCCTCAGGACCTGATCCCTTCTCATTAGGATTCGGTAGAAATGTTTGCTGGGGTGGAACAGGATCTTTATGTCGCCGGTGCCACGCTCTTTCCATTGGCCGAGATCACGGTCCCATCGATACAACTTGGTCCGCTCTTTAAACAGGATCTCCTCATCTTCTTCACCAGACTTTGTCTCCACCTAAAAGACACACAATGTTCAGAGATGAGGTGCTGGTCCTTAAATCAGTCAATCATTAATAGGAGATCAAACCAAAGGTGGTGATCTACCTCAGGAAGCGATACTATTGGCTCAAAGTGAATGTCTTCATTGTTAGAAGACTCCTCTTCATCACTTCCTGCCTCCTCACCATTGTTTTTAGGCTCAGAGGACACGGCAGACCCAAATACCGTAGCTCCAGCATTTGCCCATGAGAAGTTGGAATCTAAGTAGAAGAATTGGAGTAAAAACTGATTTTTCTGTTTAACACATGAAAACGAGTTTAAAGTGAAGCGGATTTAAAGCAAACCTTGCTTTCCAAACGCAAATCCCTCTGAGCTTTGGGCCAAGTCGGCAAAAGAAAACCCTGCAATTGCGCTGAAGCCGAAGGTGGAGTCGTCTGCAGCACGAGCACAAACATATCCCAAATACATTCAGTCTAGTATGTGTCCCATCAACATACATGAACACAGAGTCAAACACGCTACTAAACACAACATGGAAACACCTCATCTCTATTCAACAAACTCTAAAAGGGTAAAAACTAATCCAGGAGTAAAAAGTTGCACATTTAATGTAAAACTAAAAACATAAAGGGTCAGAAAGCTTAAACCACCATCCTGCAACTGGATTAAATGGTTCAATTTTATAGTTATGTGCATTTAATGTTTATTAGTTTAAAACATTAACTTTTTGAACAAAGAGTCAAATAAAGCAACGCCATCAAAATTAAAATATCAATTATTTTGACTTTAAAGTTATTTATTATTGTTTAAAATGTGTTTAAAAATAAAAGGAAATATTGACATTAGATACAAAATGTATCAATATCTAAACATAAATGTGGTATCAGTTGGAGTTTGGTTGGGTCTCGAGTTGCAGGACAGATTTGGAGGACTTGGGGCCTCCTGCAACAGGGGGACATTAAAGGACATTTTTGCTGTATAAACCAGAGCTTTCGTTTACCTTGACTGGTTGTTGTGGGAGTTGAAGCCCTGGCATCAGTCACTGGGTTTATTTCCTGTTCTGGACTCCTCTTAGTGGACAGGTCAATAGGAGAGCTGCTGCGAGGTGTTTCACTCAGAGTCTCTGTTTGCTGGTCTGAGCTCTGCTCATCTCGTGCAGATGTGCCGCCTGCAGCCTCTGTGCTGCTGGATGACAGGCCTGCAGATGGAGGTTCTTGGTTTCCTTCCAGACTGCCTGAGGCCTCTTGAGCTGTATTTAACTTGCCAATCTGATACAAAACACACAGTGACATTACTCATTGCATTTAATCAGTGCTGTCTTTGAGATGTGCATATCTGTAGAAACTACCTGTACAAACTGAACACACACACACACACTTATCCTTTATGTCTTACCAGGTCTTGTTGTACTTTGCGGACTTCTGTCTCAAAGTCTTCCGGCTTGTCTTGGTCCACGTCGCTGTCTGTTGTACTCAGACCACAGAAGAATGTATTAGGAAGCTGCAAGCTTTTTGCTTTCTCCTCTTCGTCTGGTGTTGGCTTCTTCTCCCACACAACCTGGCAGTCTAGCTCTGAATGCAGCAAACAGGTTTCATACGACACAATGAATCATAGATTAGCATCAAATACAGAAGGTTAAATCATTTTTGGGCACATAGTTGTGATGGAAGATTGAGCAGATTACTATTTTATGCAACTCAAAATGAATGAATGATATTTTGGTAACTGAATTGACTGATGGATGAAGAGTCGTACCATCAGCACAAGCTGCAGCTGCAGGAGGATCAGGGTACAGCTTTCCATTCAAGGCTCTGACTGCTGACTCATAGTCCTCATCTGAAAGCCCAAAACACTTTAATAAGAATTCTGTTTACATTTATTATTTATAAGCTCGCATTATGATGCTTTTCTGTAAGAGTAACAGACAATAACTCACTTTGGTTTCACACATTTTGGTTCAATTAAACACTTTCGGACCATTTGCAAAAAAAAATTTAGCCAAGTTAATGAAACGAGTTGGGCGTAAAACTTCCTATTCCTCATGGATAAGATGCTTCTGTGCTCACCATCCGTTTCAGTGTCGCTGGTGTAGCCCGGTTCATTCTTGTAGCAGAAGAAGGTGAGAGGCAGCAGGAGTTCCCTGGCTAAAGCTGCCTGCTTTGCAGTAGGTTCCCTAACGTACACAACCTCTACCTCAGCGTCCTCCTTTGACCCAGAGCTGCTTCCTCCTGCCTGAGGGGAACCTAATGATGGACAGGAGCAAAAGAAGTTAAACAACAACAAACAAAAAAAAAAAAAAAAGCATATTCTGGCATTTATAACCAAAAAAAATGTTAGGAACACTCGCACACAAAAAAATCTCATGCACGACGGGGAATAGCATGCATGCGACTTATTACAGTGAGACGATGGTATGAAAGTCAGAATCCTGCATGACCTTTTTCCCCCTGACAGACTACAACACATATGGTTGAACACATTAAACGGAACTAATACCTGAGCTTCACCTCCGATTAGCATCTGCTGATGTGCAAATCACTAGCAGAACTCACACCAGGCAGGGAATTGCATTTCATACTGTTGCTACACATCCAGCACTAAAAATGGCCTCTGTGACGTTCGCCTGGTGGATGCCTCTCTGAAGGAACAGACTCTACTCTTAGCTCACCTTTCAGGAGGCATTCAACTTTCACTGATGAACCTTGTGCTGCTGTTCAGAAATTAAAGTTTAAGCTTAAAAAAAAAGCCATATTACAGAATAGTTGTTGGATTCTTATAGATCTAAGCTACTTTATGTCTTAAATAAGGACATTTGCTTTTTGGAAACAGCATTTTTAATATGAGAAACTCTTCAAAGAGCCATTTAATTTTAAATGACAAATTAAAAATGTAATTATTTTCTAATGACTTAGAAAATCACAGAAATCCAGCTAGAACAATAAATATAATTTCATGTTTTCTTTTTGTTTCTAAGAATCCCATATTCATAAATCCCATAATAATGCCATTTAGTTTCCATCACTAAAACCCTGAACTTTAACACACGGGACATGCAACACATTAGCTCCACTGCTTTTAAACCACTCTGTGCATCCGGGTTATTATTTCGTTGTCTATGTAGCAGTAGTAGGGGGGCAGCCAGGTGACAGCTGAGAGGTGTTAACACACACTGCAGTAATTGGAGTACCTGGGGGGTCAAATTGGATGGTGGAAGTGCTGGTCCAAAAAGCCATTGGGTTATCTTTGAAAAGCCTAAAATCCAGCCCTAAAGGATGATGGGTTGTTGGGTGAAGAAAAACTAATTGTGAGGCTGGCAAATTCAGAAAAAAGAAGCCAAAATTGTTCAAATGTGAAATATTGTGACTGTGGCATGACCCACTATTACAATGGAGAGATATTAACTTTGGATTTAATTCTGCACACATTGTTAAATGCACATATAAATGTGTGACATTTTAAGACAGTAATAAATGAGAGCTGGATCAGTGCTGCAATGATGGAACAATAAGATGCACAAGGAACGAGACAGACGAAATAAATACAGAGGTATGCTGTAATACTCATGCTATTTTGGAAAAAAGACATTTTGTACAGTTGGGATTTTCTTACCTGTATTCATTTTGAATGCAGTAGCTGTAAACGTAGACTTGACAGGACCTCCGGACTCTTGTTGGACTTTGACAACGGATGCAGATGTTTGAGTTTCTGACTGAGATTTAGGAGATCCAAAAATCTTCTGAACAGAGTCAGTACCAAAGACAAACTTAGGGGGAGACACCACATTCTTCAAGAGGTTTACTGGACTCTGGGATCCAGCTGCAGAGGGCCCGCTATCAGCAAACGGTTCTGTTCGTTCTTTCGTCGTCTCTTCCAGAACAGCAATAGCTGCCTTGCCACATGAAGGTGCAGCCGGGTCTGCAGACTCCGCTGCTTTGGCGTCTTGTGGTGCAGCAACTCTCAATGTCACTGGAGCCATTAGCTGGTCTTTTTCACTGGCAGCTTTAGCCTCATCAAAGACCTGTTTGAATGTATTTGCAGTGTCCTGCAGCTTGAATCTCACAGCCAGCTGCTCAATTTTACCCTCTCCGTCTTCAGAGTAGTCTGTTGCACTCCACACCCAGGCCTTTTCTGCACCTTTCATTGGTTCCAACCTCATAAATGCTGTGATCCAGTGGTTTGCACAGAGCTTTAACACTTGGTCTCTTCTCATGATCAGCCTCACCCGCTTGGTGTTGAAATTCTGCAGGATCTTCAGGTCTCCGATGCCTCTCTCCTTCCACTGTCCCACTTCCTTGTCATATCGATAGAGTTTGGCTCTGTGGCTGAAGACGAGCTGTTCATTCTCCTCTCCTGTAGAAATCTCCACCAAATCGGGCAAGGGGACCACGGGCTCAAAGTACTGTCCATCTCGCTCTTCGTCTTGGGTAGTGTCCTGCTCGTCATCAGTGCCTACAGAGGCTCTGCTCTGGTTAAGCTTACAAGGAGACTTGGAGGGGCTTATGCCAGGTTGGAAACTGAAGCTGAACCCACTGGTGGACTCCCCAAAGCGGAAAAGGCTCTTTCTCAGAGGGCTGCTAGCAAGAGGGGAGGCATAGACAGAAGAGTCAGCAGTGTCGTCTAAGGCTTCTTCTCTTAGGTCGTAGTTGTCCCATTCTAAGGTAGGTCCAGTGGTTTCACCGTGAGGCCTGATCACAAGGCTTGAAACATCACCAGAGGTCGTGACGTCTCCTTGGGTGTCGTCATCTTTGATCTTTGTTTTCTCATCTGTCAAAAATGATTTCAGGTCTTTCAAACCCGATTTCATTTCCTCTGCTTTCTGAATGAGATGTGCTGTTCTGCCCGTGTCGACCAGCTTGTGAGGGGTTTGCAGGGGGATGTCCAGGAGGAGTCTCTGGCACTCTTCAAACTTCTCCTTGAACTCCTCAGCGAGCTCTGGGGTTTTAAATTTGGCTGCCAACTGCTCGAGGTTAGCGTCTCCGTCCGAGAAGTCGTTGGCCATCCAAATCCAAGCCTTGTCGGAGCCTGCAAGCGGCTTGAGATTCATAGTGGTGGTGATCCAGTGGTTTGCACACACCTTCAGAACTTGCTCTCTTCTCATCAGCACCCTTAGTCTCCCATTACTATTGTTTTTGAGGAACTTCAAGATTCCCACACCTCGCTCTTTCCACTGACTGGTGCTGGAATCAAATCTGAACAGTTTGACACGTTGAGAATAAAGGACGAGCTCATCCTCCTCACCAGTTACCAGGTCCACCTTCTCAGGCATTTGGACCACTGGTTCAAACTGGATGTCATCGTTTTCTTCCGTTTTATACATGCCGTCGTCTTCCTGCTCATTTGCAGGTTCCGCCTTGGTGGGGGGTGGCGAGAAAACTTTCTCTCCGGCCCCAGAGAAACCTTTGAACTCTGGATCTTTCTGGCCAAACTGGAAGTTTCCTCCAGCGGTCTTTGCCAAGTCTGCGAAACTGAAAGCATTGGGTTTTCCAGCAATTAATGGATTCTGATCCTGATCCGTTTGGTCTGTTGAAGGCGTCAACGCAACTTCTTTCTCGTTGTGTTTGTCTGCCATGCTCTTGAGAAAGCTGGAGGCCAACCCTGAAGGCGGCTGATCCGATGAGGTAGACTCCTTTGCAGAGTCCTGAATGCCGAATTTAAAGCCACCAACTTGGGGCATCGAGAAAGAGAAGCCTGAAGAACCAGTTGTCGTCGCTACAGACTGGGGAGCTTCAAACTTAAAAGAAGAAGCAGAGTTTTCATCTTTGTTTTGACCAAACTGGAAAGTGCTGCCACTTCCAAAAGGCATTGAGAATCCAGTTGGAGCAGGCTGGCTTGATGAGGTCTTGGTTCCAAAGGCAAAACTAAAGTTGGAGGCTGAGGGGGCAGAAATACTTGTGCTTTTAGAATTGGGATTTGGGGTCTGACATGCTACACACTGATTGGCAGAAGCCTTATTTCTCACCAGACAAGTGTCACAATCCCATTCTCCTTCCTTCTTGCCAAACACGGCCTCTAAAGAGGGACGATCATTGGGAGCATTACAGGAAACGCATTTAGCTGCTGATGCTTCATTCCTAACCAGGCACACGCTGCAGTCCCACTGCCCACCTTTCTCTAAAGAATCCGTCTCGAATCCAGACGCTGCTGATTGATTTGATGTTACTTGCGCTCCATCTTTTGGTTTTGCAGCAGGGTTTGGGCTTTTACAGGCAACACATTTATCAGCAGATGCTTCATTTCTCACTTCACACACGTCACAGTCCCATTGACCGGGCTTCTTGGTAAACAGTGCACCAAGGCCAGAGTCAACCACTGAGAAAGGGGGCTTTGTCTGCTCATCTACAGCTGGTGGGCCCGGCTGTGTGACAGTGGTTTTACTTGCGGTTTTAAGAGTTTTACAAGCAACGCAACTGTCTGCGGAGGGCTCGTTCTTTGATAAACACTTGTCACAGTCCCACTGCCCCGGCTTTTTGGCAGACTGTGACCCAAAGCTAAAACTAAATGCACTTGTTGCTGCATCAGCTGGCTTTGAGGAGCCAATACCAAATGTAAACGTGGAGGGTACAGAGGTTCCAAAAGCACCAAAACCAGTAAATGGAGATCCAGAACTACTTGGTTTTGGCAAATCGGTGGCAAATTTGAAAGTAAAAGGACTAGATTTTGTTTCAGCAGCAGCCTGACTGACTGGTTTTGATGAAGGTCTGGGATTAGGGGATTGACATGCAACACATTTCATATCTGTGGGTTTATTTCTCACGCAGCACACGGCGCACTCCCATTCTCCTTCTTTAAGAGCAAACTGGGCTGCCAGGGAGTCTGAATCTTTTGAACTCTCCCCTTTCCTCCCTTGCCGAGTGTGCTTTTCTGGAGATTTGGCTTCTACTTTCTGCGCTTCCTCAAACTTGGATTTAAATAAAGATGCTTCATCCACTGTTTTAAAGCGAATAGCCAGTTGCTCGGGCTTCGGCTCTTCATCGGCGTAGTCGATGGCATTCCACACCCAGGATTTGTCAGAGCCTGCATTTGGTTTCAGAAGCATATCAGCAGTGATGTAATGGTTTGCACAGATCTTGAGGACTTGTTCTCTTCTCATCAATAGGCGGACCTTCCCTTTAGTGTTGTGTTTAAGGATTTTAATATTGCCAATACCTCTTTCTTTCCACTCTTTTGTCTCTGCATCAAATCTATACAACTTTGCCCTGTTGCAAAACATTTCTTCCTCCTCTTCCTCACCAGTTTTCACATCTACCTTATCTGGAAGCGGTACAATGGGTTCAAAGTGGGGCCCATCTTCATCTTCCTCAGCATGCGCACTGTCATTATCGCTCTCCACACACCTTTCTTGCTGTGTTGCAGGTGTGGCAATACCAAACACTGGTTTGGAAGCTTCTCCAAATGGAAAAGCTTGCTCTGCTTTGCCAAAAATCCCTCCGCTGGCTGTGTTCTGTGCACTGTCGGCAAATGAGAAGCTTGTAATATTTTTATTGCCAAAGGTGAAGATGTTTGTTTGGCTGGAGAGTTGCTGCTCCTGGGCTGAAGGTTTCTCTGCAACATCTGTTTTGGGAGGAATGTCTGATGTGAGCAAACCAAGCAGACTTTCGCTGTGCTTGGCTTGGGAAGCAGAGAAAGTGAAATCTCCATCATTGGATTTGAAGTTGGAGTTAAATTTAAAAGCGGTTGAAGGTGTGGACTGGGAAGCAGCTCCTACACCAAAACTTGGCAATCTGGGGACGTCCGGATGAGCCTGCTGGTTGAAAGAGAGCCTCCCAAAGTCGACAGGCTTCCCCTCAACACTCTTTGGTGGCTGAACAGGGACTACAGATGGCTTGGTAAAGTATCCAGGCTCAGGGAGAGAAGGGTTGGTGGTCTGCTGGCTAACGCTCTGGCCATAATATTCCTCACTATATGGGGAAAGCACACTTGTGGCTGGCGACTCAAATCGAAGGGGAGCACCAAACCCTTGCTCTTGAGGTGGGTAGATGCAGGATGGGGCTCCCTGCAGAGGTGGTGTGTGAGTGGGTGGCTGGTAGGCATACATATGTTGCTGAGGTGGAATACGATTCACACCATACATTGGGCCCTGGGGAAAAAGAATTAGAATGGTAAAAATAATTTAATGTATTTGTGTAAGTTAATCAGCGATAATCAATAGAAATACCTTGGTGGGGGTTACATTTGCTGCTGTGCGCAACAGATACTGAGAGTTATAAGCAGGAGACTGGTTGTAGTAGAGAGAGGGACCTGTTGTAGCAACTTTGGATAAAAAATAAATAAATAAAACCGATTTAAATATGATTTTTTACAACATTTCAGACTCTTGTAGCAAACTGACCTGTTAGAGGGGCCCCATGGTAAGACTGGACTGGGGTAAAGGGCTCCTGCAGTCCCTCTGGCCTGTAGCTTTCTCCATACATTTTATGATGAGGAGACCCTGCGTTTGCTGATGCATTGTGTTTCAAATCATGAACTTCATTCTAGAAATCAAATAAATAACATTAAGATTAAGAGTCTATTCATGTTCAACTGTCTGACAAATAAGACAAAAACCTCATAAAATAAACCAAGCCTGACCTTCAGGGCTTCAACTTGCTGACACAGCATCTGAAGAAGGCTTTTCTGATCTTCAACCCAGTGAGGTGGTGTTTTAGGAGAAATCTGAAGAATAAATTATGCAAAGTCACTTTTTTAAATCCTAAATCACTGACAGATACAACAGAATAAATTAAATTAGCAGGTACCAGTCTCTTAGAAGGTGATATGATGCTTTTGTTTGGAGAAGGAGTAGAAAACTTAATGTGAGATATGGCTGCACTGGTTTCTGTTAAATGAGCAGGACTGGAGTGAGCCGGTCTTCTTTGATGCTTTAACTCCATCTCATCCTCTTCATCCATGTCCTCCCCACTTAATCCCAGCTGTTGGTTTACATCATTAAGAAGGTCTACAACTTCCTCCATGGACACAGGCAGCTGAGACACAAAAAGCAGGAAATGGATGGATGAGGAGAAAAACATCATTAATCTGGTTTATGTTCTACAAAATGTACAGTTTCTCCTTCCCTCCCATGGTTCTCACTTTTTCAATGTCATCTGCATTGGCGTTGTAGATTTTCGACAGATAGGTTCTGAACTTTCTCCGAAAAGTTATACATCTGTCTTGGGTTTCTTCAACCCCATTACTGGCCTCCTCTGACAAGCGCTGGTAGATCTGACAAAAAAAAAAAAAAAAAATACATGGAGCCTGGTCAATTTAAACATTGTCTTATTATTATCTAACAGTTTCTTATCCTTAAAACCTTTTTTGGTCAAGATATTGAATAAATGTAGAATTCATTTTCATGAATCTTTAAATTTTACTTGAGGGAGCTAATTATATGTTTACAAGTTCAAGCAAATCCAAATATAAAAAATGTTTGAGCAACTTAATCAGCAAAAACATAACTGCAAGCCTTCTGAAAAGCAGCCAACACAAACAAAAAGGTTTGATTGGAATAAAATATCCTTTCTGGTTATATTTTAGTTATTTACCTGTGCTAAATGCCAAATGGAGGACATGTTATTAATGGTTTCCAAGGTAGCAATCGCCTCCTCTGTTCTGCCTTCGATGTCCAGGTAAACAGCATACGCTACGCTTCCTGCTTCCTCATAACCTTTCACAGAAGATATCTAGAGATGGTAACACAAATGCACAACTTTTAAGACACCATGATAAATCCCAGAGACTAGACAGAATGTGAGGCATCACAACTTGCACCCAAAATTTTATTTTAAAGTAAAATGTGCATGAAGTACTACCTGGATATCCTTGGAATTAAAGTGTTTAAAAAGGGGCTCAAGGGGTTCAGGTATGCTGCGTCTGTTTTTGATTTTCTCCAAGAAAGGTAGAACAACCCTCCAGTAGTGGACACTGCGGCCGATGTACTCCTTCTGGTCATAGTAGGAGTTCAACCCGTCGCCCTGTTAACAAACATACATACAGAGGCAGACGTCAAAAAGGGAGAGCATGTTTATGCTGTTACAAAACGTAACATTCACACCAACGACATATGTTTAAGGAGGTAGCACACGTCGCTGTTTGGACACTCCACTTAAAATATAATCCTATGCAACAGCTGCAGACTGAGCGATAGAAAGGAGCAGCTGTGAAGAAACGACTGTTTGGCTACATGTGTGGAGCCAACTGTACAGTTTCAGTGTAGAAAGACTGTCAGCTTATCAACCGATACCAACTACCTGGTAGTTTCTAAAAGAGAGCCGATTGTTGAAGTGTGTTAACCTTTATGATGTGACAGAACTCCAATGTAACAATAACAGTATCTCAAAAAGTCATCAAGTTCTGAGCCGATCTTAACTTAAAAAAAAAACTCCATTTACTCTGAGAATTTACCAGGTTTGAGTAAACAGTGCATACAGTGTGTGTGTGTGCGTGTGTGTGGGGGGGTATACCGTCTGGCTCAAACATTGAGCCCAGTGGATAGCCAGTGCGGGTTGAAGCCCATGCTTCTCTCCAGCCCTCAGAGTGCTTAAACCATGTTGCACAATCATCCGCAGCTTGGCTGATGTGCCTGGACTGGAACAGGACACAGAGACGAGGCTCTCAGGTAAATTATACGACACGAGGATCAGTGAAGTAAAGGCAAATGACAATCAATGGCAGGCAATGGCAGATGTTTGTTTAAAAACGGCAATGCTTGGAGCCACAGCTGTTTTCTATGCTTTTGTGTGTTTTTATAGGCATTTAGGATAGATTTGTTTCAGTCTGAAGAGTTTTAGCCGTTCACTCATTCCTATATCAGCTGAATATACCACATATTCTGTCTTTGCATGTCACCTCAGCACTGCTGATACTCACGCTGCTCGTTTGTGAATGAGGCTATAGATGGCATCCCAAAAATCTCTCTGTCTGTCAGTGGTTAAAAGTCGGAGCAGAGGAAGAGGAAGGCACCGGGGCTCAAATAGCTGCTGATGGTGCTGGTTCATGGTTCTGCCGATCTTTGCCGTCTCTTGAAGCTGACAGTGGCCACAAAACACCACTCCATACAAAAACACCTGGATGAGTCAAACCAGACAAACAGCTAAACAATGTAGAAATTAATGCCAAATTCAGTGCAAATTTCTGATCTGAGCAGTTATTTAAATCTTCATGTATAAAGAAAAGAAAAACATTTTCAAAATCACTTGCAGATGTAACACAACTTTAAAAAGTTGTATTTATCTAGCATGTTGTATGATGAGATTTATATAAGAGGCTAAATATTATCAACAATAAACCACAATAACAGCAGATTTGCCCCAACTCAACCAAGACAAGCATGACATCAACTTACCTCTAGGTCAAGCAAACAGATTGACTCGGGTGCATTGGTGTCCAGCTTGGATGTTTCCAGTGTTAACCTTGGGAAAAGCTGCTGAAGCCAGTCCCGCATGGGTGGTCTTTGGCCCAGGAGAGTCCACTGTAGTCCCAACCAACTCATATGTTGCAAATCACCACTGTGCAACAGGATGGAGCCTGGAGAAGATCCACCAAAATTATTACAGTAAGAAAAAAATAGTTCCTTCTGGCTACTTTAGCATTTAAGATCATTTTATTACTACTATTAGGTTTTGTACCAGTGTCCCATTTTGCCAGCTGAGAGAGCTCTGGAGCTACAGAGCTGATGGAACAAATGTCATCATTAGCAATAAATGATGATCCGATTGAAGCTTGCGGACCCCAAAGGAGTTCAAACAGGGATTCCTGACCACTGCGGTTCCCAAATGCTTCCACCACCTACACAAAGGAAAAGAAACAAAAAAAGAAAAGGAGTTATGATGTTTTATACTTGTAGAAACAGACCATAAATAAATAAATTAATCTTGGTGCGGCTGTACTGGAACGCAATTTCCCCACTGTGGGACTAAAAGGCCTCTCTCTCTCTAAAGTATAATGGACGCGAGGCTGGAATAGTGATAATATTTTTAACAATGTAAAATTTTGCAACAATCAGCAATCATTATGTACTTTAAATAATAACTACATATGATTAAATACCACCATATTTTTACGGCTTCAAGACAGTTCATGCATACCGCGATAAACTAAAGAGAAGTGTTGTTGCAGTGCTGGTTAACCTGCGTTGGTGTCACTGTTAAAGAGAAGATCTGCAGAGACATGGAACTGCTCGCTTTGCCAGGCTTCAGACACAACATCCAAACGCATTTGTGGCGATCTCTGGAAATTTTAACATCTCCCTTTCTGCTACTCTACCATCAGTTTGTCAGCTGCTCCACCAGAGAGATTACATCAAGGAGATGACATCAACAAGTCTGTGACAGATTATATAAACTTAAACCCCAATAACACACCCTGGATCACCAGTGACCTGAAGAAGCTGTTGTAAAGTTGAATTTCCTCTGGGATTAATAAAGTATTTCTTCATTTCATTGAATTTACATCAGTTCCTGTGTTCATATTTCTAGTCTGTATCTTTCTTTGCCATATGGGATGTCTACTGTGCAATGCTATTAGTTTCAAACCAACACGGTGTGAATCAGAGGGAAGGAACTCCTGCTCTGCTTTGCATCACAGTAACAGATAAAGAGGTAATGGATAAAGAATACACACACAGACATTCAGAAACTAATTTTAAGTCCTTCATGCAGACCCATGAAATGTTAAGCACACCGGCACAGCCAAGAAAATATTTGTAACAAAGAACACTTTTTGATCACACCCCAACGCCCTGGTTCAATTCTACAAAATGGCCAAAATGTCTTTAAGACAAATCAGAAGACACATACTGACCTCTCTGATCAAAGAGGCTGAATCAGTGCTCAAGTTGAACAACATGTGTCCAGCTTGACTCTGTCGGTCATTGGCCAGCAGCTCCAGAAGCGGGGGGGCTGACAGGTCTCTCTTGGTCACTTTTGCCTTTGGTCTGGGTACCTGATTAAAAGACAAAAGGAGAACACCCTTAATGCAAAGCTCTGTTTGCAAAAATGGAAATCAGTAAACAAATATAAGGATGATGGAATAAAATGAGTGAGGAGCAGATTTCAAAGCTACAACAGCGATGATTAGAGTTATATGAAGCGCTGCACTTAAAAAACTGTATTATTAAGACTGTATATAGGAAAAAAAACTTAAATGATATCAAATCTTTTAGATAAATGACTTTAACATTACAAATTGAGACAAAGAATATAATAGAAACAATCTAATCTGAACACTTCTCTGTTTTACAGTCAGCATTAAGTAAATCTGCTGTTTCTTTTCCACTCCATTAGCTGGGCGAACCAGAGCAGAACTGGACATAACATTAGCTGATGTGTTAGTACCTGATATGCCAGGAGGTAACACAGTGCAGCCAGGTCAATAATGGCCCTCCAGGTCTGCTGCCGATCCTGAGCCAGCTTTAACAACAGTGTTGCAGCATGCAGGTAGAGGTGACCTCTCATCTCCACAAACACTTCATAAAGATCATCTGGGTGACGGCCAGCGATGCTGCTCAGGGTCTGCATAGCTTGGTCAAAACTGCACATAAAATAAAATAAAGGGCGCCTTGGATGAAAATGTTCCTGCAACTGAGAAAATGCACAAGCAGAACTAAAAGGCATGAATGAAATAAAATGGATGCAAAAAGTAAATAAAAATTACATTTATGACACGTCTCATGTGGGATCAAATCAGAACAGTTTTTGTCTCACGTGTGCAGCTGTTTAGCACAGTATACAGTAATGCTAGCATTAAACCCAACCTACCCTCTAAGTGCATCAAGGCTTGGCTGTACATTGCTCTCAGACAGCGTGAGCCTCAGCAGGCTACAATGTGCCAGCAGCACTTCTCTATGGAGACGACGAAACATCTTCTCATTGCTAGAGATGTTCGGCTGAGACAGATACTCCTGAAACAGGACAGAAGCATTTGATTAAAAGAAGTTTTAACAAAAATGACAGTAACTGAATTTGCCCTGCCATACTAAAAACACCCATCCTGACCTGCAGAGTGTGCAGCACCACAGTGTACCAGTCAACACTGCTGCGCAGCTGGCCCCTTTTCTCTGCAGCAAGGCAGTGTTTAACAGCCTCTTCCAGTCGGCCATCCTGACAGAACAGCTGAACCAACTTTACGTTTACATGGGGGTCATCTGGCCGTGCTGCCAGCTCGGCCTGGAGGAGATCAAACAGCTGGTTCCAGCCCTGCTGACCCTGACAGCTCAATAGCCGCTCCTGTATGGAGAAGAACAGATACACTAAGAGTCAGCAAAAACACTCACATGTAACTAGTATCCATTTACTTCATATTTGTACACATGACTGACAGAAACCATTAAGATAATGATGAATGCATTTAAAAGTTTGAGTGAATGTTGGCTGCACGTTGAAGCAGTACTGCATAAATTCACATGACATTATTTGAGATCTAAGAAAAAACAGCACACTTGCCCTTAGGTTGAAGACTGCTGGGCTACCAGGCCATAACTTTGCAGCTTTCTCCACCCAAAACTCTGCTCTGCTGTCAGGCTCTTTCTTACTGACAAGTAACTCGGCTACTTTCAGCACCAGGTCTCTCTGTGCTGGGTTCAAGTCCACCGAGCGCTACATAAACACAGAGGTAAAGAATATTAGCCCAAAAGGAAAGAACAATATTAAGCTAAAGCAAGCACACAATAGGCTCAATAGAAGTAGTTATTACAAGAGATAAACAGCACTACACCTTCCAGAACAATAATGGTTACAAATATTTGATTACAAATGACATGTTTCTTCTACCTTGTAACATCCAACAGCTTTGTTGACGTCTCCTTCCCTTTCGTAGAGCTGTCCAAGGAATTTATGGGCTTTGGGATCCCTCTCCTGCACTTTGAGATACTCCGATACATGTCTAAGAAGACATAAAAATGCAACCTTATAGTCTACATGAAGGGGAATACATACATAAACGTGTACAAAAATGAAGAGATCACATGTTTACCTTTTGGCAAGTTCATATTCTTTTGCTTCAAAGTACAATTTAGCAAACAGAAATCCTTTGACTGGCTTCTGTGGAAAAAAAAACAAACAAATCAATGGGGATTGTAAACATTTTTGGCCTTTTCAGGTTATTAGCTGACAGTAGAACTATGTGCAGACAAAAACAGCAAGAAAACACTATATTTGTTTTAGCTTCATGGCTAGCATGCTGACAATGATTTACACTGTTAGCAATGAGAGAATATTTTTATTCTCGCGATAAATTATTTTATATACATTAAGGAAATATTTATTAAATAAGTTAAATATTGTTAATGAAATTACCCTTTTACTTTGAAATTAACGTTCTTCTCAATTTGATATGACGTTGTTTTGGTTGAGTTAGATGTATAATTAACATTATACTGAACAGAATTTGTTTACGATTACACACAAGTTACAGACGTGATCCGATCAAAAGCGACCAAACTCACTTTTTTGGTAAATATGAAAGATTACGTTGAGAAATTATCTTAAATAAGATATATCTGCTGTGGCTAACTAGCTAGCAATCCCGTAAGTAACAAACCGCGCATTTCTGAGCGTGAAGGGAAGGACACACAGGCGTCATAAAGCCGGTTAGCTTGTGTCCGCGCGGCTAGCCCAGGACGGCAAACAGAGGCTACATTTAAGGCAATACTTCAGCAACCTGATTTTACCTTACTTTACCAAAACCTACAACTAATATATACTTAAAATGTGTCAAAGCTGAGTTCTTATACCGGCAGGATGTCACATGCTGGTCTGACATAATGGCAGCAGAACGCTAACATTAGCCGTTGGCTCAACTTACCTCTTTGAGTGAGGGAGAGGAACCTTGTACTGAGGAAACGTAGCGGTCCACTTCAGCCTTACTCCGCCGCATAGCTTTAGATGTCGATAACTGCTATAAAGGCTGGCAGTGGTGCATAAAATAGCAGTTCAAAATATATAAAACTACAGACATTAATTTCAGCTCGTCCGTCACTTCGTCACGTTAAGTCTCCATGATCACGAATGCGCATTCTCAATGCCGTCAAATGGCAGTAGATCACGTGAGTGTGAATGTGGCTTTAGCCAATGGCAACGAAGCCTTTAGTTTGACGCATGATGACGCACTCTCTTTTGAAATAAGACTGGGGAGCCGGCTGGGGACTTGGCCACAAAATAATCACGAAATGACTTCTTTACAGTATTATAAAAGTAAAATCATGCAAAACAACAAGCAAAATAATATAAGGCTAAGTAAACATATCACCCGTCTTCCTAATACAACATGGAATGCCTTTATTAATTTATTTATGAGCCCCAGGAAAGTCTGCTCATTTAAGAGGATGAATTTATCTGGATTATGAAAACAGGCAATTTTCATTTAACATCACTCCCACATCCGGTCTGTACAAACCAAAGCTGTCATGCTGTAACACACGCAGAGTTGTGAAGCTTAACTCCATGTCACAGGTTTATTTCCAATACAATATTCTAAAACTGCAGAAAGACTGGTTTCTGTTCTTCTGTTCCTTTCATTTGTTGGTTATAAATAAACAATTGACTAACAAAAAGACCCAACAAACACTTAATAACAAAAAACATGATTTTATTTTATGAGAATATGTGAATTTTTGGTTGAACATAGGTTTTTTTTTAAAAAACAAAGTAACTGGTGACTCTTTACCAAGAAATAGCAATTAACAAGTTGTCACAAAAAAGAGTAGGTGGCAGGTGAGACTATTACTGCAGCATGCAGTAAGAAAAAATGATAAATGCACAAAGATTTTCTAGCTTTATTGAACTAAGCCTTGTGTTTTTGCGTAGTTAAAGAAAATACATATTAATCATGCATAAAATAATACACACAGATAAAACAGGAAGCAAATTATTTACATATTCAATGCAAATACACTTTTCAGTATTCTTTTATCTTACATTAGATTTTGCATCGTCACAAAATTTTGGACAGATTTTATTTTTGGCGTCAAAATACAAACATTTAAACCATTTTTATGTCACATTACATCCATGTTTTCCTCAAGTCGGTGTTTAAATATAGAGCTTTTATACTTTACGTGCTAAACTTCCTGACAATTGGACGGAATAACAACCAATTGATCTCTGCAGCCAAAAGCAACACTTTGCATTTTCCTCTGACTGAAGAATGTTTTAAAGTAAATTAAGTAGATTTCATTTAATAACAAACCATACTGTAACTCTTACCAAATCCTTTCTATCTGAAATGATCCCCAGAGGCTGTGTGACACCGCCTCATCTCCACTTGCTGTGTGTTTATTTCCGTGCAACAGTTTCAGACAGCTTCTTCAGCCTCTTCTTTAACTCCAGGGGGAACTTCTCATAGCACTTCTTACACACTGGCTTCATGTCAAACTCCACAAACTTGTTCCTGTGGAGGAAAGATGAGCCGTTAGATCTCGACACCTTTAAGTCAGAGTCGGCTCCACTGTTTGTAGTGTAATAAATGCTCTGTTTACTTGCTAGTTTGTAATTGCAGGCTGGAGTGCGGTCATACTTTCCATTTACTTAAAATTCATCACATATACAGCACAAGAAGTAACATGTTAAAGATGGATGCAGGAGCATTTTCTGTTATTATTTTTTTCTCTCTAGCAGAACTGAAAGCATAGTTAAGTTCAAGTCTGGCCTTGTTGTGCTGTATGACTGCAGCTTCTGTTGCTTAACGCCTTTAATACTTTTCTGACAAGATGTTAGTGCATCATCTTATGCTTTAAGGGTAAATTTCCATATGGATTAAAATTCCTGATTTCTTCTCAACACTGGTTAAATCTTCCTCTTAATGAGATTCCCCCCTAAAGAATGTAAACACTGGGAGAAGCAAGGCCAGAAAACAGCCGGAAGCGATTACGGCTTTGCTTCTTGCACCAGACAGACTGAGAGATCCTAGAAACAAAGCTTTCCCTGTGATTGATCTGATTTTCCTGTTTGCAGAGCAAGTGCCAAGCTGAGTCCTGATCGCCGGTTCCTGCTCAGAAGGGATCACATGCAGAAACATTTTCAGTGTTGTTTCCGTTCTCTTACTAAATCTCTGCTTGCATTACTTGGCTTGAAAGTCAGGGTGAATAAACTCTGAAAAACTGGGATTTAAGCATTAAAGTTGGAGTGGAAAAATAAAAGAGTTGGTAAGCAAAAAGGATGGGAACTGACCAAAGAAAGAAGTGAAGAGAAAGGGAAGAGAAGATCACAGACACATAGGTATCAATAGTTTCTTCTTCTTCTCTTTTGAGTCGCGTTCACGTTTGGCCAGCCGACGTTTCATGTCATCTGGGAGGCGTTCATAGCAGTGTTTGCACACCGGCTTCAGATCCACCTCCACAAACTTATCCCTGACAGAGCAGGGAGGAGGGAAAGATAGCGAGAGATGCAAAAGAAGGGAAAGAGAGGAGGAAGAACAGGCGGACAGGGCAGAGACAAAGAGAGGATGTTTTTATGAAAGAAATGAGGAGAGGGAAAAAGGGAAATGTACAGGAGGTGAGGAAAGAGAGGAGCAGAGGAGGAAGAGTAAAAAGGAAACAAATAGAGAGAAAGGGGGAAAAGTAGGATTGAGAAACAGATCACAGCAGCAATAAATCTCACAGGTGTCAAAGTCAGACACACTTTTGTCGAACATCTATTTGTGACAGATTTGGCAAATAACCAGTAAAAAAATACTCACACCACACTAAAACTTACTTGAGAGTGAGCTTGGTGTTGCAGGTAGAGCAGGCAAAACAGTTAACACACCAAGCCTTGTTGAGGGCTGACACCACTGGACAAGGATAAAAAAGCAGTTACATGTGCTGCATCACATAATAAAAAAAAACACTTATGTAATCTTCAAATCTCCCTGTTAGAGCACTGATGTCAACAGGATAAAAACTTCTTCCACAAACATTATTTTTGTTGTGTAAACTTCAGTTTTCTCACCGTCTCCTTCAATGACACGATTGCAGTGGTAGCAAACATCTCCAAACAGCTGAGTGTGATGAAGAAACAGAAGGTTAGCAACAGAGGGATGTATTTCATCACTGAGCTGTCACACAACATGCTGTTTTCAGAAAACATGGAGACAAACACAAGCTGCAGGCGACAACACATCAAAACAATACTTCATCCAGTTTTCCAACACTAGGTGGAGCCATTACATTACTCCTTATCACCTCATACCGAGCATATCCTGTACATGAAAATGTACTGATTAAAATAAAGCATGTTTTGAATTTGGTTTGGGGGAAAACACATAAAATCTCTATGCAAACTTGAATGATCAGGATACCATAACGTTATGTTTTCTTCATTAAAGCTTTAAAGTTTTCTGACCTTATTTAAAATAAAAGTGCACAAAATATGAATAAAGTCTGACATAATGTGTTACCAGGCCACATTTAAAGAGCTTTTCGTGGTATGGTAGGAGATTATCATATATATATATATATATATATAACTGCAGATCTCTAAATATAAAAGCTGCATTTTCATATGAAGGGTTAAAACCGTGCTTTTCAACTGAATTAAAATTATAAAACATTATTCCGTTAAAATTATTCAGGGAGGCTGTAGCTGAGGAGGTAAGAGCAGTCGTCTGCTAACTAGAAAGTCGGTGGTTTGATTCCAGCCTCCTTCTGACTTGTGTCAGAAAGACACTGAACCCCACGTCCCAAATATAAGTTGCTTTGGAGAAAAGCGTCTGCTAAATGACTGTAGAATAGAATAGATAGATGGTTTATAATGTGTGTCTGGAGGAATACAGGGATCACCTTTGATAAAAAATACCTGCAGTAAAAACAACGTATCTATGTTTATATGGCAACCATACTTGTCATATGTGTTTCTGTCGTGTTTATGATTTCCAGAGATGTGTGGAGTCATTTAAACAACAGGAAGCAGAAATAAATGAATGGCTGATTAAAATGTAGGTGTTGGAAATAATATGTGTTTAAATCCTCCATGTCAGACTTTTTAGACTTTGAGGTTAAAAAAAGTTCAAAACAAAACAATATTTTTGTCAAATTTCCTGTATTTAATTTCTAAATATTTTTATTTAAAAAAATAATTTTATTAACTTACTTGTATTTTTGTAAAGGTTTGAAAAATGTGATCTTTTCTATTGATTGATAAAAAAATAACGTGTTTTACTGCAAATGGATTTTAATACCAAGTTAAGAAAAACATCCTTATTATTAAGTGTTGATGAAATAAAATGCTGCTTTTAGTGTGTAAGTTACATGTTGGACACATTAGCACATCTGGCGAATACTTTGAAACAAAGTAAACTTTTACTGTGGTGTTTTCAGAGTACATCAGTATAAATAATGCTGCACATGGTGGGTGTTACCTGGTTGTAGTGGGTTTCGCAGTAGGCCAGGCCCTTGCGCTCGTAGTGACGATGTCCCAGGAAGGGTTTCTCACACTTAGCACACACAAAATGCTGCAAGCAAACCCAAAGCCAGGCACACATGGTTAACACAGCCAGCTTTCAGTATTGCATCACACCCAGACTGTTAAAGGCAGCATCACTATCTGGTTCAAATGTTGTCAGGTCCAACCAGATGTCCTGCTACTGCGTCCATACAGAGTGTAGTGGGTGGCCTCAACAGGATGTGTATACCCTCTGTAGTAACTAAACACTCTCTCACAAAGTGTAATACAGCTTTATGATATAACGTAAACTCCAGATGGCTTTTACCTCTCAGATCACAAACTGTACTTCACTTTTTCTCTCGTTTACATAATTATGTTAAATCAGAGGTAATAACACTCAGTTAAACAGAAAAGGTTGTGAACTAATACAATATTATAATTTCAGATTATCACAGATGTTGACAAAGAAAACAGAAACTGATTTAATATCAATTAGCTCTCTGGTTTTAGAGTAATGTCACACAATCGGCTCTGCAGCTGACTATATTTAGACGTTTTCATTGAATAACTTAAGCTCTACAGAGTAACCCTTGTATGGAGGCCAGTAGACTGGAGCCAGGCAGGGAGACGGGCTGGTAATACACATCAGGCAGATTCTATATTCCTCACCATATCAAAGTGTCTCTCACAATAGGCATGTCCGCCTCTTTCATAAAAAGGGTGGCCCTGAAATGGGCGCTCGCACACAGAGCACACATGATGCTACGTATGGAGGAGGGAAAACAGGAAGATGGACTTGAGACGTGAAAAGACAAAAAAAAAGGTAAAAAAAAAAAAAAAAAGATTGACAGATGATTGAGAAATTATATATGTAGAGATGAAGATACTGAACCCAACTGGGAAGAAAACAAACATTAGGGTCCAAATTTAGCTTAACTTTTAAATATATGCATTTTCTACTTTGCTGATTGTAGCAAAGTTGGAAAGATATGAGGAAACTCCTGTCCTTTTACCATAGACAGAATAATAAGACAGATCTAGACACATGCTAACAGATCACACCTCCACATGCCACTGCTTGCCCATAGCGTTTACGACACGGCCCTCAATGGGTCTCCGACAGGCCCCGCAGATGGGCACACCCATCTTGTCATGGCAGGGCAGACAATATAGCTCCCCTTTCAGCTCCCTGGCATCAGCTGTCAGCTCCTTGCTGCATAGAAACAATATAGAGAAAAATAGCTTACACTATTCTGTTCTTATCAAAACAAGGCAAAAAATTTACTTATTTATTCTAAAATTATGCAAATATAAAACTAGCATAAGAACAAATAATAATAAAACAATTATATGCCACAGAGTTTAGTGCCAGCAAGTACATTTACAGAATTTGTCCACCAGAGGGCGGTATAAAGTCTTTGGGTTATTAAATGTGGTTAGAAATAAAGATTTATTTGTTTTTTTTATTTATTAAAACAAAAGTTTAAAATGGAATACAATTAAATCTATAATCATAATGTGCAATAACTCAATTTTAACAGTAGTTTTGTTGCTACAGCTGTTTTATCAGTGTAGGTAACAAAGCAAAATGACTTTAACAATGCATCTGTGTGACCAAAACTAGCTTCAGGATTATTCAAAACCTGGAGCTCTCAGCTCTCTCATTTGCTTTGTGCTATGCATAAATTGCAAGGCCGACACAGCTGCTCAGGCATGTGTGTGCATATTTACCCGCAGTTGTTGCAGTTGAAGTGATCGGGATGGTAGGGGTCATTCTTGAAGAGCAGAGGCTGCTCATCAATAATGGCATGACACTTCTGACAGATGTACTTTCCAAGGCCGCGCGCTTTCTCTCTGTTATGGCATGGACGACACAAGTGCCTGATGGCAGAGACATACAGAGACAGAAGTATGTAAATAGATATGTCTTTTCCAATGTTGGGCCAGTTGTGTTTCAGGTGAACTACTTTCACATCATCTGGAAAGTTCTCTCTTCCAAGCAGGTTCATGCGGTTTTAATGTTTCAGAGCCAAAAGAATAACATTTAGTCAACAAACTGAAGAACCCTAAAGGCCCTGTTTCAACCAGTTTTAAAGGTTTGACCCAATAGGTGATGCGGGAGCCGTTTAATCACTAAAATAACGGTTATGGCTGTAACGGGACTGACCGTCCAGCGTTTTTAACAAATCCAACATCTGCAAGGACAGCCTGGCAGATGTCACAGCAGAAGCACTTTGGATGCCAACTGTTGTTCATTGCCTTGATCACACGGCCAATAATGAATTCACCTGAAAAAAAGAACAGAAATTTACAATGAATTAGTAGGCAGAAACTCTAGTTTACCTCCCAGTATAGCCTTGATGATGTTAGACAAGGTGAGGTATTAGGATGCACTCACCACACTGATGACAGCAAGGAGCAAACAGCATCTGGAAGTCGTGTTCACAGTACTTCCTGCCTTCAAACTGCAAACAGAGCACACGTATGGAGGACTTCATAAGAATTTCTCATTTCTATTCAACATAAATGATCGCACACATCTACTGGCATGCACTTTGAAGGCATGTTTTGGATTCTAGATGGTGGTAGCCACCATGGCATCACGTTTTCAGACATTTTAAAAGTTCAACTATTGTCTGTCTCTGTTACATCTGGCACTCACATAATATAATGCATCTCATTTAAATGAGAAGATGCTGTAAATGTCCATCATATGGTCAGCCCTTTTATGTTTTCTGTACTGAGTAAACAAAAAAGACTTTGCTTGCTTTGAATAAGAAGTAGAACTCCCTATTTCAATGGTAAAGATATGCATTTTAGCCTATAGAGATCAACCAAAAAGTACATTTGAAAACGACTATCAAAGTAAGCAAGGCCTTCATGTGATATAACTTTATAAAAACATTGAATAAAACACCCATTTCTACTTTACTTTATTAATTAGTCCAAAAGTGAACAAAGAAAAATGCATCAGGAGCCTTTGAGAACTTGGGAGAGGGAAAAACAGCACAAATAAGTGAAAATATATTTTTTTCTTATCATGTTTAAAAAAAAAACCACAGTTAATATTCAACTGACAGTATATCTATAAGTATAATAAGTACAATAGTGAATGACATATTTATATCAAGCAGAGACACCTTCCCACTGATGAAGGAGCAAAAAGAGCCCCGTTTTTTTTTAGAAAACAAAAACATCTGACTTCATTTGAAGGCTAGACAGTTTACTGGAAGATATTAAAACATTTCTTGTAACATAGAAAATGAATGAATGAATAAAACAAACAGCCCATTACCTCGTAGAAGAGTCCCTCTGGGAACTGCTGGAAACATTGGGCACACACAAAGCACTGCTCATGGTACAGTTCTCCATTACTGTTCACTATCTTCTCTGCTGGGGCGAAGCCACTCTTGCAGCGCTCACACATGGCGTTGGCCAGTGCATTGGCCATGTTGCTGCAGAGATGGAAAAATAAATCAGGATAAATGTGTAAAACAAAAGAATCCAAGATGTGGAGCACACACGCCTACAAAAATGTCATGTTCATTCATCGCCAGGTACAACAAAATGTACATTTGTTTGGAAAATAAGAGTGGTCTAATATTTTTTCCACAACTGTATATAAAAAAAGAAAATGACAGCATATGAATAAAAATAAATTGGAAATCTGCTTATTACAACAGGCACAACAAATCACAAACACAGTGCTTTTGTGCAGATGATTCCTTTTGCTGAGCATGTTAAATGTTATTTGTTTTTCATTACTTTATTCAGTCAGTCATTTTCTTAATGCACTTAATCCAATTAAGGGACAGGAGGAAGCTGGAGACTTTACCAGCTATCATTGGGGCGAGCGGCGCGGTACAGCCAGGTTGCCAGTCCATCACAGGGTTACTTTATTAGTTTACTAGTAAATATAAATGAATCTCACAAAACAAACTTTGGGAACAATGAGCTAAGTCAATAATCAGTTTCATATCAGGACAAACCGAGCAACACTGTAACGTCATGATAACAGCTGGAACTTTTAGTTGGTACAATAAGACAGCAGAGAGGGAAAATGTGATGTAAGAGGTTATCAACTCGCACAAACAATCTTAGTTTAGGGTTTATTTTGGCTCTGGCTATCAGGGCGTATAGATCAGTCTAATCAGCAAATGTTGCGTAAAGAAGAAAGATGGAAAAATGAAGCTGCTTCAGCAAGTAAAACAGATGTTACTTTGACATTTTAAGCCTCACTTCAAAACATAAACAACATCTCAGTGAAAAGGAGCCCACATGTCCCAGTGGAAAACAGCAGTATATGAATATAGTTTGTGATAAAAGTATCTATAATTCCCTCTTTTTTTTCTTTTACTAAGCTGTTATAGTAAACGCTGTTAAAATAAATGCAACGTCTTATTTTTATCAGCAAAAAGGGGAAGATCCTCATCTACCAGCATACTGGCCTTCTGGCTTCTTGTTCTGAGTCTGAAACTAAGACAATGCCATCTGGAAAAATGATACTTGCACAATAAAAACAGTGAATAAATCTGATGAAAAAATGTGCAACACATCAGCTGAAACATAAAGCAGTCAGTTAATATTTACAGCATCTCGATTTTATAGCTTTTAATGGGATTTGTGGGGTTGAGATGAAGCAAGTTTGCTATCCTGTAAACAATGTTTCTAACTGGTGCATAAAGTATCTGATCAGTCTGGATTTGCTTCTCATGCCATGGGCTGGGTTTTCAGAAAGATGTGCCGTCATCCCTTTTCTATTTCTTTGTGTTCTACGCTCTGCTTTGATTGTTTCTGATTATGTTAAAAAAGAAAAAGAAAACACTAAACTAAAACGTATTAAGCTTCACCTTTTCATCCATATATACTCATCCTTTAAGCTTTAGACTTTGAGACTGAGTCCATGTTTCTGAGTGGGAATTAGCAGTAAGCGTCCACGATGCAAATAAATAAACACATCCTCTGTGGTGGAAACATGCTAGGAAATAGATATGGTGATATGAAAAAAGCCAAGGAAGGAATGATGGAGGGACAACCAAGATCAGAACATCACAATGTATCCTAGTAACACATGAGCACACAACACTAGATTTTTTATCCAATTACGAGATCTATTCATTTACAGTGAAGGTTTTTAAAAATAGCTGGGTAGCTTTATACTTTCTGCCCATTTTGGGCGGCTTTACCCAAACCTAGGCATGTTTCTATCACCACTTAATCCAATCTTTTCAGGAATATGCACCACTTCCACATGAAAAGACAAGGGTAACTGGCCCGTCCCTGAAATGAAACATATTGGAGCAAGATGTTTCCAGCCTTCCCAGGATTATCAAATGCAAATTCTTTTATATACCGCCTGGACCGATATCAAACACACAACTTGTTCTGCCCTGTCCAATGAATCTGTGGGAGGAAGTGATACATCCCTCAGGCATTTCCAGACTCCTATCTTCCTCAAGTCTGGCATCAAAGATAACCCTGCACAGTTACAATATAAGAACAAAAAAGTTTCCTGTTACAGCGTTGCCTTTAAACCTTTAGTACAACTTTATATCGATATATCAGTACTAATAGGTGTTTTTGCACCCATTCACACCACATGAATTCAGCAGTAAAAACAAAAAAGTGGGATGCAATAAATCAGTAGCAGAAACGCATAAGAAAAAGCAGCTGCTCCCTGTGTAATTCTCTACCTGCTTTGTTTACACCAGGGATCAGCTGGGTTTTACCTGGCAGGGTTAAAAATAGCCCAATACCTGCAACTATTGATTTACAATATTGACAAAACTCTTATTGTTAGACTCTGGACTGAATAGATCAGTTAGTAAAGTGTTTATAGGCCATGAGTCCACATCCATGCTTTTCGCCCTTGCATCATCAATACTCCCTAAATAGCGAGCTAACCTCTCATCCTTTCAATAACACACCTTTATATAACAGCAGTTTGTTCACATATCTACCTTTAAAGTCACGTAACTGTGTGAAATTTTAATGTGTCAAATATATAATAATATGGACACGAGGGACTGTTTTTATTTTTAAGCCTTTTAATCCCACTATAACTATAAAAAGGATGTGGTTGTTGGGGTGCAGAGTATTTATTTTATTTTGTCTTTTGTATCATAACTCTACAGGCTTAAAAAGTCTATTTATAACCTGTAAAAAGCTTCATATCATGTAAAGATATAGTCATCCACAGATGGGCGAGCTCATATTGTTCCAGCATTTTTTTAGTCCCTGTATTGACCCCACGTCCCTTCTTGTTCACACCTTACAATGAACCCCCAAAAAGCAAGCATGTATATTTAGCTGTTCTATCTCTCAAACCCACATACTTCAAAAGTCAGCTGCCAATTTCTCCTTTGCATAACAACTCCCCCCCAGCACAAAAATAACCCTTCCTGTGCGCTCTGTCCTACAGCGCTCACAGTGATCCCTGAGCAAACATGGCACCTAAGGCAGCTTGAGCCAATCAAACTAGCTGGTAAAACCCGGCTTGCAGCAGATGAGAATTCTTCACATTCTGTAACACTGCAGTCAGCTTGCAGTTAACACATTAATACCATGCCAGCCAATGAGCACACCAAATTCCTTACCGCACACTGCTACTTTATTAAACCCCTTTTCTTTTTAATTGCTATATGACCAACAAAAATGCGGAGGAGGATTTTATGATATGGAAAAACTTGAGCAAATTATGATCAAACAACAGATTTATGGGAATCAAATCATAAGTCCAGTTTATACTCTATGACACTTCCTCAGAGATACTTAATACTTTTTGCTTTTGTAAACTTAAACATCTACTACTTACAAGCGAGCGTAGAAGTCACAGAACTCCTTATACACTTTAATATCACTCTTCCGCCTCTGGGACTTGGACACAGGGACCTCGGTCTCCCCTCCATCTCCATATTGATGTCTCTGGTGGTAGCCATTCATCTCTCTGTGAACAATGGCTTCTGGAGCTTCGCCATCCTCAGGTATTGACGGCGGCAAAGCACGGCCGTTTAACTCCATACTCATCTACAGCGGTCTGAGTTAACCCTAAAAGTCCACCTAAAACATGCATGAAGGAGCTACTATGGAAACTCCAAATAGTCCAGTCAAACGTATCAGTGAGAGTTCAGTGATGGTTTCCAGTAAAGAGCAAACAGCAAGCTGGAAGAGCAGGAATCCAAGGAGAACTGATCCGACTGAGCTGGGTCTTCTTTCCCTCCCTCTCTCTCTCTCTTTCTCTCTCTCTCTTTCTCTGATACACAAACACATCGTCTCTAATGGACACACTCCCTCTTCCTCTCATTCCCTTCACCTCTTTTTTCCACACACACTCAGCTCTGCCTCCCCTTCTGTCTATTCTTGGGTAGTTAACAGAGCCCACCCTGACGCCCATCCAGACAGGCGGAGGTCACTGTGTCATGAGAGACACACACCCACCCCTACACACATACACACACACAGACCCTGTTTTTAAATGTTTTTGTGAATCTAACAGACACAGTATTTGCTAAGTATCTATAAATCTGTATGCAGTTATCCCAGCTGGAGCTGTTTGGGAGTTCTGGTTCAGCACTGCAAACGTGGAGCTATAACAGAGTTGACTTCACTTTCACTCGTGCTGCCATTGTTCACCAACACTGAATGCATCTATCCTTTGCAGCACTAATGCACCTACAAAGCCAGGCATTCAAAATAGTGTTTAGCATGTGACAAATGGCATATTTGGCTTGATCCCTTAACTGCAAACAGACTAGCTGGCTCAGTTAGAAACATTGCCTTTTTTCAGTTTCAATTCATTATTTTTTGTGTCAAACTGAGCATCTATTCAAAATATAACTTAATATACCAAACTCATGTAAAATACAGCCAGCCGTAGTCTAAACCTAGACATTTCTTTAAATCCTAAATCTGTATCTCTTCTGGGTAAACGATAGCCCTTCATGTGGCTACGCTCAACTGCATTCCCAAATTAATCGCCACTTCCCATAAGATCAAAACAAAACCAGACCAGATCCGGAAATACACTCCAGTGAGGCAAACATGTTTGACACTTAAATCAGAAAACAGCTGCTGTGTTCATCCTGTAGAAGCGAGGAATTATTAATAAATGGTTGAGCCAACATCCCAATGTTCTAGACCTAAGTGTGTGTGTGTGTGTACAAAAGTCCAGCTGAAACACATCTTAGTGCTCTTCAGTATAACAGCCTTCATGACTCCATCCTACAAATAGACACCAGAGGACACTCAACTCCAAACTAGGTGCTGGCAGCTGCTGTTTTGTGTCTATGTATGTATACGTGTGTGAAAGAGTTTGGCGCCACTTCTGAAAGGGATGACCCCCACAGCACATTAAACAATTCATTTATCTAAATGTTTTAACCTTTATTAAATTTTATCTGTTATGGAAAAATCGTAATTTGTTTCTGGGCTAAAAACTAAGAAGGACACCTCCATGAAGAGAAGCAACTTGGATTCTTAATGACATAATGAGTCCAACATAAAAAGCTCCCAGAGACTTTTCATAACAAAGTACTGTCTGCATAATACTGGTACACTCTGGGTGGGTATTCAACAGGAACTCGTGTTGATAGCTGTACAGGTCCTGCATAATGTTCCACCCTAAATTACAAGCTAAAGGAGCTCTCTGGTGTTCAGCCTGCAACAAAGTAGATTGTTCATGTGAATTATCTCACTATAGTGTCAGCCAAGCTAAACAGAGGGTGGAAAATAACCTAAATAGTACCATTTAAACATGTCAGACCAGTCTGTGCAAAAAGATGGGGCATCCATTGTAGTACTGGGTCTCTTTTAGGAACTCTGCTGCAGTTTAAAGAAGTGATTTCACTCTGTGCTGACCGTGTTATTACTTGAAATGACTGTTTAGTGTCATGTATTTTGACTGCATTGGGTTTATATTGTATTATAATAAATAGTGCTAAACTAACACACACAGAGAATGAAATAGTCTATTTTTAAGTAATGATGCATCAGGAAGAAAAACAATCAATTATATGTAAACCCCTCATGTTGACTACTCACATATGTGTTACACTTGGTTTTGTCTGGGACAAATGGGGTCTGCAGTAACAGAAAGGCTGCAAACCAACCTTTTGCAGCATTATTCTGAGTTCAGCACTGTATCTGTGTGTGAGACACACAGATACAGGGAGAATGGGGGGTGTTGATATGAATGTCAACCTGGGCTTAAAAAAGACCGCAGCAACTGTCAGCAGTTGACTAAACATCTCTGGTGTGTTCCCTCTCCAGGGAGGATTTTGTGACTTCCTTATGAGGCCATTAAAAGTCACTGGATGGGTCGCAGGTCAGGTGACCCGAGCCATATCTTGCAGTAGGAAATGTCCTGTTCCAGAAAAGAGTCATTAAATTTGCTTTGTTTCCTGGTAGGATTATTTCTAAAAAGATAACACACATTTTGGGATATATTTAGACCGAGTGTGTTGAGTTGGAATAAACCCCTCAGACCAGGCTTAGAACGTGTGTGGGGGGGGAGAATACACACCTCAGAACAGGGTTATAAGGGGTGTGTGGATTGAGAAAACACACCTCAGAACAGGGTTATAAGGTGTGTGTGGAGCGAGAATACACACCTCAGAACAG
>JBAMIG010000013.1:17426245-17436463 GCA_037177335.1 Kiunga ballochi | reverse complement strand
CACATGATACTGGTCTCCTGGACCCTGGTGACCACCAGACAGCAGGAGATTACACTGTAATAATTTTTACTTATTCCGTGGTAATAAATAGTAAATATATGAGAAAACATAAATAGTAAAAAATAATAGATTTAGTTAAAGGGTCAAATAAAGTTTTTAGATTTCAAAAGTGAGATGTCTCTGCCTAGTTACTCTCAATTCAGGCATTAAGGGGTTAATAAAGACAGAATAATATTCAGCAGATTAAATGCAAAATAAACATCTCATTACAGAAAATACATGGAAGTAGTTCACTGTAGAGATTCTGCAGCCATGCATGTTTCCTGAAGGAGAATGAAAGGTACTTGTCTCATGTTGATGAATGCAAATGTCATCCTTATCAATGATAAGAAGGTAGAACGAGAGATTATAATGCTTTACCACAAAGTAAGGCTTTCAGGTTTACAGAGGCTCTAGCCTAAACTTTGGGAAATGACTAAAGCACAAATGGCTCAAAATAGCAACGCTGAACTAGTTGCTCCATCACTGCAGCTTTCTGAATGATGAAACCAGTTCATCTGAATGAACTGAGGCGTTCCTGAATGCAACAAAGGGTACGCTATTAGGCATCAAAGAATCTGTCCGAAATATAAGCATATTCTGGGTAACATCTTTTCTTCAACTTAGAAGGTAAATATTAAAATAAATATTAGAACAAGTTCACCCCAAGTTTTGTACTTTGTCCTAAAAGTACTGTTGCCAAAACAGGAAGCGACAAAAGAAAGATATTGCACCACCAGAAAGGACATCAGATGCTAACAGTGACTTTAATAAAGAGTTGTTAATAAAAAAATAGGTAAAAACAAGGTAATTGTACATTCATTGCTATAATATAATTCACAGACATCAAAGTTTGCTGGTAAAAGATGAATCACTGAATCTATTTAAAGGCAGTAATCTTATGTAATCCATGTGTGCTGCTTAAAACCTCATGCATCCAGTTACTGTTTGCTGTAAATCCTACATCATTAAACATCACTGCTTCCAAACAAGGACAAGTCTATACTGGAGGCTCCGGCGTTTGATTGAGCTCTGGTTGTATCAACACAGAGTGGATCAGATAAAAATGTAACGCACTGGGAATGCAGCAGTCCTAAAGACTTGCTCCCTCAGAGCTTGTATTGTTTGTCCAATGTGCTTTATAAAAGCTTCATTCATCCCAGGGCATAAATCAGTACAGTAGAGGGGAAAAGTTACTCCTCTATATAGCTGTATCTGGGAAACAGACGGTCAGGAACTGGTTGAGAAAGCAGTGACTACTGTCCAGTGACTATATGTGGACATTCCTCAGCAGGGAGGAGGCTGAGCTGCAGAGAAGAGGAAGATCAATGTCCCTTCATTTTGAAACATCATCCTCCCTGTTAAGCTGGTACACTGATGCTGTGATCTGTGCAAAGCAGTGTAAAAATGTGTCTTTAAATAATAAATAAACTCACATTTCTGATTTGAATATGACCTCAAAAAGGTGAAAATGTCATTTTTACATGTCACATCTTTATGTAATGGTTCAGAGAAAGATTCAGCTAGCTGTGAAACTTTTCTCAACTTGTTGTCTCTGACTTTACTATAGAAAATATATTATCTGAACTTAGTGAGACAGTGTGTAAGGTCACAAACCAAACTTAAGACACTAAAAGCACAGTCAAACATGATGTCCGAAGGTCTTTTCAGCAAGTTAGCATTTTGTTTCTGCTAAAGCAAAGCTAATGAAATTAGTAGCAATTATTTTTTATGTTATATTGGTTTTGATCATGTCAGTGTACTGCAAATAAAAAGGGCATCTTTTACACTCAATATGTAATATAACATTAACTCATGTGTCACTGACTAAAACGGTAGGGGGCGCGAGCACCAAGTTCATGCAAATCAATTGCTAATATCTTGTTAATACACTGACATAATACAAAATAAAGGGAGTTTTCTCCGTAGATATTAGTTACGTTTTTACATATATGATGTCCAAAAACAGCTTACACCTTTTAGTTACACATTTTTCCTGTACATAAAAAAACAGTTGCTTTTTTTTTCCACCGACAAACTGTCAACTTTTTACATTTTTCGGTAAATATATTTTTAAAACAGAGAAAACATTTTACGTACCCGTTAGTCATTTCAGTAATGGCGAGCATCTCTCTAACTATCTCGGTGCACAAAAAGTGTTTAGTGAACCCTGCTGCAGATGTGCAGATGTTGTACAGTCCGGGATACACTGGGGAAGGGGGGGTGCTGGTTTTCTCTCAGTACAGAATGGCGAATACGGCATAACCTCGCCTCTGTCCGCAAGCGGATCTTCACGCGACACTTCACTTCCGCTTTGGAACCTCCAAAATAAAACACTTCAGTTCAAGATTTCAATGAAGAGTGGACTTGTTTTGTTTCAGTTTTGGGGGTGAAGCTATGGAATAATAAAGTTTTTAAAAATACATAATAATTACTTGATGATTATGTGACTAAAATTATTTGTAGATGACTATAAATTATATAGAAATGTTTAAAGAAATTCATTATAATGTATGGTTTAGTATGGTGCAGAGCCATTGAATATTATCATTTAATTTATCTAGAAATATGATAGGCATAATAATCTGAGGTTCAGCCTATTCCTTTTGTGGTTGCTGAACAGCATATGGTGGATGTGATTTGACTGTGTACATGTAATCAAAATAAACAAAGATGAGATGAAAAGTTAAATTAAAAAATAGATGATAATTCATTTACCAATCTTCAGTGCATTTGCACAAAAGTAATAAAGATCCACCATGTATGACCATTTGAGATATAAAAAATGCCCTTTATCCAATTATCTTAGGAAAATGCTTCAAAAACTTTAAGCGAGCCTTTACTCAAACACTTTAATAGAGTCCTTAAGTTTTTGTTTTCCTTTAGAGGACTGTGAAACCAAACTTCACAGCAATGTTCTTTCACCAAAAGGCATCAGCTGCATTTTGCTTACAGACAGTACATAAAAAGATGAATGGAGACTGAGTAGTGTTTATACACTCATTGGTTTTTAAAGAGCAGAAATGAAGCTCAGTGGGCAGTTCCTATCATCACCATCTTGGTGGTGTCATGCAGTGCTCTGGAAAATACAAAAATGATAAAAAGCTGAAAGGGGGGCTGTGTGCGTGGAGATAGGGGACACAACCTATGAAAGCTAAAGTGTTTTTGCACGAGGCTGTAAACATGTCCATTTTTGCATGGTTTTTTTTTACCATGTATGGTAACTCAACATTGGACTGACTTTTATAGGACTCAGAGAACAGACATGGTGCAAGGTAAATACCTTCTCCATTAGGGGCCACTTGAAAATGTGCTATTAATTCAGCAGAAAAAAAACAATAATCTTAAGATTTCCTATAAAAAATAAATATGCACAAAAATGGAAAGAAGCATTGCTTCTGGCATCTGTGCAAACCAACGGAACAAATAATCAGTGTATTACGCAAACCATGCTTTTATTTTAAAGACCGGAAGCATTGACACGCTGTTTTCCTGAGCATCTGCAGCAACTTTCAATTCAGTCTGCGAGCTTTAACCAAATTACATTTTTATGGGTTTTATGGCAAGAAACAGCAAGACCCCTCCTGTAAAGTCACCGCAGTCTTTCTTTAATGCGTGAACACATGAACATATTCATTATTAGACTCGTGAATCCTCTGGTTGTCTCAATGAGGCTCCTGATCGGGATACAAAGAAAACTAGATTGCTCACTGGAAAACTTTGCTGAAGTTAAACATGGCGGGAGGGTGCTGTGGAAGAGAAGTGAGGGGGAAAAAAACCTAAGAAATATGTACTTTTCCCCTCAAAACTATTAAACTGAGTGCAAAATGATAAAATAAACATGTGAAGTACTTGTACTCTGCATACTATGGCATAAAAGGAGGATATAAAATGATTTTAAAGTTAAATAGGATAGTGTGAGGGAAGAGCAAGGAAAGCGTTAACGATGCTGCTGGCCCTCTGGGAGGAATAATAGCCTGTTTACCTTTACTTCCAGCAGCATACAGTAGCTATTATTTGAGGTTTCCTCCTCTGGCTGCGTCATAACACTGGAACCACATTTATTTCCTTAAAAGGAAAGACCCCGCATCCTTTCCCAGCAAGAAGTATCCTGACTAGAAAGGCCAGCATCAGTGCAGATCCACATTATTCTTCCTTACCATCATTAACCGTATTTGTGTTTATCTTCATTAACTCTTGTCACTTTGAATACAAACCATAAAAAGTGTTTTTGCTGATTAAAACCAGGTTTGTAAATAAACAACATAATGCAGTATATTGTAATCACATCTTTGTTGGCCTCATGTTTCAGTACATCTGGAAATATATCAATTTATTTGAAATTGTTACAGATACACATGGCAGGAACATAACTCAAACTATTCTTACACAAATAAGATTTTACATTCACAGTAATCTCTCATAGGGTCTGCTGACAGTAACCATCATAAATATAAAAGTTCAGATAAAAATACATTCACTGGTGGATGAATCCCAGTTAGATGCCGCTGGAATGAGAAAATGGACAAGCAATTCCCATTCATGTGCTTCATTCTTGTGACACAAAGTACAAGTAAATATGTTTCTGATGAGAAGAGGGCTTACATACAGAATTTTCTCATTCTCACATGTGCTGCAGTTCAATAAAACATCTGCGCAGATCAAGATGAGTGATCAAACTGTGGCATAACCACAAACAGAACCATTAGGTGCCCCCAAAGTAAATCCAAGTAAAAAGAAAGTAATGACAGAGTTAAGCAAACATCTTTACAGGATATGATGCATGACAGCACAAGGAGTGAAACATGAATGAGTTGAAACTGTTAGGTATAAGTAAACAACATGAAAACCTGTCAGAAAATGATAAAAAATATGAAAGATGGTCAGGTGAAACTCAGAATCTTAGACATGCACATATCTATAAGAGGATTTTCCGATAAACATGACGGACATCACTGGGCTGGACCGATAACAGATTATGTTCACTGCTGTGTGAAGCATTAAAAGCTTTTTATCCCCTTTTTAAATCTTCCAATGTGTAATATTTTGTATTGTACTAATTTTATGATAATGAAATAATAACGGTAAAAGTAGAACCAGAGAAATGTAGAGTGAAACAGAACATAAGCCAAATGATCCCATTTTTACAACTACCCTGTAATAATATTCTAGTTTTACCAGTTTAAAATGACTTCCTTTATTATTCCACACTTCACAATTAATGCACACTTTAGTGGAATTATAATAGTTATGATGCTGTGTGACCTCTGCTTAAAGACAGTGTCTAATAAATGTTTAAATACATTGTAAATAATGAGACATTGGTCACAAATCATTTTCATTGGTAACACACTAATGCACTTATTGTAGTAAAAACTCAACTCTAGACACAGTTCAAATATTTTGTTTTCTTCAACTCCACCGTGCAATTTTTACCATCATATACATTTTTTGGTCCCATCTACCTCATCCCAAAATGGTGATAAATGCCCGTGCTGCAACCATGTGCAGCATTAATGTTTATTACAGTCTCACAGAAAAAAGGCTCATTAATGACACTGCAATGTGCTCCCAGTGTTTCAGGCTGACAAAAAGTCTACCGGATCCCAGACCAGCTGTGAAGATAGGAGGTCCAGCCTGAGGTCCGAGACCCTGTCCCTTCCTCCTCGCCTGCAAAAACGTTAACACTTAGTCACTACAAACCAGATGTTAGTATGAATTAACTAGAGGAAGTTCAATAATGAGTCTGTGTGTATCATATATATATATATATATATATATATATATAAAGCTCATACCATTAAAAGAATATTTTGTAAAGATAACTGCTTTTTGACAAAAACAAAAAAAAAAACAGAGGAAAAAAAAACACTTAATTTTATTTGGGCTTTATACACTGGCTCAGTTCAACTATTGCATACCTTGTGCAATGGCAGCCAATTTGCTCTTCTCCTCTGGACTGAGCTGCAACATGGTATGAATGACGGGCAGCAGTGCCTGCCGCTCGCTGCCAGAGCGCAGGAAGATGAACTGCAGCAGGACGTTCTTCAGATACTCCAAATTGGCCACACTCTTCTCCCGCTCCTGGTTTCGCTCTAGACGTCTCACTTCACTCTTTAGCAACTGGCAGGCAGAAATTAATCATTACATAAACACAGACATTTAAAAAAGGTTATGCAGAGGTTTTGAAAGCAGTATGCAGATAATCTGCATATCTGCAGCAGATTCCAAAAGTGTCAAATCCATGAATTTCTATTATGCTTTTCCTTATGATTTAAAGTAATTAATTAATTAGATCATTGCCTGCAGAAGACTGCTTGTTTAGAGTGGTGGGGATTCAACTGCTTGGTCATTTTTGAGGATCTAGTTAAAGTGTTTTTAAAAATGTCCAATATGTGGGTATTTCTTTTCAGTATAGACTCACTGAGCGCATTGAAGTGATTCAAATAAAACAGAGACACGTAATTTGCGGAATCAAAAATGTAAATCATTTTTTATGCGAGGTACTTATACACTGCTAAATCAGTTCAACTTCACGTAAAATCCCCTAAAGAAGTTTTCAAACGTAACTAACTTGATAATCCTTTTTTAAATTTTCAGATCCAAGTCGCTTGGTTGTGATGAAGTGGAGTTTGATTCTCTCGCGAGAACTTACACGCACGTATAACGTCATACGTCACACGACAAGTATGGCGGCGCTCTGTCTAGTAGAGAAATAGTGTGGTAGAAAAGGTTTAAAACGAATGTAACATATACACTAAGACGGTATTAGTTTGCTGTAACGAAGACGTGGATAGTTATAGTCAGAGGTATGGGATTGGAGCACCTGCTTTGTGGAGCATTGGGGTATTACTCCAGGCAGTTTCGACTCGGCAAAATTGTCCAGAAAGCCCGACCTTTTCATAATGCGTCGGTGTCTGTACAGCTCTCACCGAGCACACACTCGTTCACGCAATTCGGTGCCACTGGACTGTGCGTGGGGACATTGGCCCGTACAGGTCGCCAGCTTACACACCGCCGCAGCTTTTGCACCTCCACTCAGCCTTCCAGAGATGTCACCTTGTTCGAGCACGACCGAACCCACTTCTTCCGGCTTCTCTCGGTCTTCTGCGGCGGACAGTTTTTTTTCTGGACCTATTTAGCTCACTTCGCCTACACTGGACTCAAAGATACGAGCAGAACGAAAAATAAGGGTGAAGCCAAGGCGCCCACCACCACGGGGCTGGCTGGCATGTGGAGTTTTGAGATGAACCTGGGGTCAAACGCCTGGAGGTACGGCTTCACTTTGGGATGCTTGGCTATTGGAGCAGGAATAGTCGGCCTCGGGACTCTGTTTTGTCGACGCTCTGTTTGCAAAGTGGTTCTACACCAGGGTGGGAGAATGGTCACAGTTTGCACACAGTCTCCTTTGGGACCGGGCCATGGCCGGAACTTAACTGTCCCTCTGTCTCAGGTAGCCTGCCACGCCCACAGACAGGAGTCCCCATCGTTCATCCCTCTCAAAGTGAAGGGACATAAGTTGTACTTTCTTCTGGACAAAGAGGGGACTGTGAACAACGCCAGGCTATTTGACATCACTGTTGGTGCATACAGGCCAATTCAGTAATGCCTTACAAATGGGCACCAGCAGACACAACAAAGCTGGCAGAACCTGTCAAAATCATTTTTTGTTGGATTTCTGTTCAAGCAAATAAACATTTTGAAATAAACTTTGATCCATTTACATTATTGACATTTCTAGACTCAAATTATTTGACTTTTGCAGTAATAATGGATATTTCTACATACAGTGATCTGTTCCATGAGAACAGCGTTGGTGGCCTCCGTTTCATGCAATAGGCTGTTCATATGCTCCATGCTTCGGGTGGCTGTGCTCAGCTTTTCACTTAGTTCTTCTTTGGTTGGTTCCACTGTCCACACAAATGGTTCTGGAGATGAACCAGAAGTCCCATGCAAGTTAAAGCAACACCTGATTTATTATAGTCAGTCCTGCTTTAGCTAGGGAATTATTTAACTACACACACACAGTGCTTTTTATTACATGAAATATAAACAGAATGAGTCATTATTTTCACACGTACCTTGTTTGGGGTTTGGGGATGTAAGTAGCTGCTCCAGAGAGGGCAGAGGTGTGAGAGCTGGGGAAGATCTCTCAGTCTCAGAGGTCTCCATCCCCTCTCCTTCCTCCCTGGCCATAGATTGGAGGTCATTAATGGGCATTATTCCAAACCCAGCTTGGTTCTGATCAGTGCTTCTGCGCTGCAGGTCTGATGCTAAAGTCTTACGGCTTGACTGGACTGACGCCAAACCTGAGGAGAAGAATAAAATGCTTATGTTTAACTTGTGTCATGGTGACTTGTAGTGGCACAGTGCAGGGATCCATTGGTTTGGGGTTATGCAGAAGGATAAAGTTTACAGCCAAAAGACAACTAATTTCATAATCAAAACTCATTTAGAGCTTATTAAAATAAAATCTATTATATCTTCAAAGTGTGTTAAGCTGTTTGAATATAAGTCTCTAATTTAAATCTCTCTAGAAGTCCCATGGAAATGCCTTGTGGGTCTACTCAGACTGTGTTGCAAAAATGTATACACATGGTTGACTCTGTTATTATGCAAAATAAAATTTCTAAATATAAGTACAAGATAGTAAATTCCTTACTTTGCATGAAAAAAGTACCAACATATGTTTGTAAGAAAGGCTTATGAATAAAAGACACGAGTCATTCCCAGCTCCTGTGCCATAAGCAGTCATAACGCAGAGAGGGGTGACGGATGAGACATTTCAGAGTAGGTGGACAACAGAGAAGACTGTGATTTATGAACTTATGACTGAGTCAAATGGGCATACTCAAAATATTTCATCTCATCCCAGCCTCCAGTCTGACTGTCTCCAGTTAAGAGAAGAGCATGACCCACCTCCACATGCTGAAAGAGTTTATATGACTCTGGACCAGTAGATGGCCTTATCGGGACAGAAAATCTAAGCGCTCATTGCAACCCAAAGCAATACTAAAACACAGCAGCAGACATGTACAAACTGTTTCAAAGTTGAACATTAAAAAGGTGAAAATTCAGATTTGTTTTCTGCCTCAGACACAAAACAGCTGTGTTTCTTTCCACAACAAGGCAACAGAAAAACTGACAACAGGATCCACAAATTTGCACTTGATGAATATTTACTGAGAATAAATTAGAGTGAACAAGATGATCAACATAGATCATTTTAAATATATAATAATCTGATTTATTGAGAAGAAAAATGAGGCCAGTAAAAAGTTTGTTTTATGACCCAGCTGTCTATTAGGGACTGCAAAACACACCCAAGCTGAACCCATCTGCATTTTTAGCTGCAATTAAATGCAAATATAGTATTAAAAGTGCTCAGATATGACTTTAATAATCATCAATATTGGCCCTGCATGTGGGGTTGATCCCGCTGTCCATGTGTGTGCCACTAATGACGAGTCCCTCCAGATGCTCACACTGAGCCATTTGCCACACTGTGAGGCGGGAACAGAGCTGAGGAGTCTTGCCAACATCTGGCTGAGAAGCAGTGAGAGAATAAACACATACACACTTCCTTTCCTAGTCATTACGGTGTGTATTTGCAGCTTGATTCCAGAGGGCAGCTGTGTGGGAGGTGATGAATGAGCTTTCAGGACTGCTCTACTGGGAAACCCCTTCCCTTTCTGCCTCCCATCACTCTTCTCAGGGAAGCGAAGAACATACAAGAAAAGGCAGTAAAACACTTGATGCTTTGAATTATCTCCCTTTAAGTTCCGGTTTTGAGTTTTTGAGCAGCAGCAAGTAGAAGAAAAGCTTACTGTTCTGGCTTTGTAGGTTGAAGAGTTGCTCCTCGACTCGAGACAGCTGTCTCTGCAAAGTCTCCACGGTCGCCCGGTGATCGTCCTGCACCTTCCTCAGCTGCTCCCTGTAGGTCTGCCGCTGGGTGTCGACCTGGGAGGACAGGTCAGCTTGAGCCTGAGCCAGGTCTGATCGCAAGGCCACATTCTCCGACTGTAATGACAAAAGCCTGGATGAGGAGACAGAGAGAACGAGTTAAGACAAAAATGGAGTCAGTACAACATATGTGCAGGTAAATATTTGTCAGGTCTAATCAGATTTTCCCTGAAAGTATTCTTGTCCTAAAAATTAGTGAGATGGGAACATGAATAT
>JBAMIG010000013.1:17367770-17377988 GCA_037177335.1 Kiunga ballochi | reverse complement strand
CCCCCCCCCCCCCCCCCCCCCCCCCCCCCCCCCCCCCCCCCCCCCCCCCCCCCCCCCCCCCCCCCCCCCCCACTATCGCCTTCATACGAGTCTGCTAAATTTATCATAACTATGTCTGCATGTTTTTTTCAATGCAAAATGATCCATCATGCCTCTTTAACATTTTATATGAAACTGAAATGAACCCGTTTTTAGTCTTTTTTGCGTAGCTGGAAATAACACCTACACATATATATTGATCTGTCTTTCAAGAAATATGGAGGGTAGCCTATAAAATGCCAATTTACAGTAACCTACATTCATAAATAGTAATGAATCTTACCTACGACCAGGCTGAGAGCATAACCAAAGGGTGCCTGAGCCCAGGCCAAGCCGTAGTCCGGCAGGTAGACATATTCTGCTGTCCCGTTGATGTAACCCCCACCGACCCATGTGGCTGAGAAGCAGGAGAAACTCATTTCCAATTTGTAAAATTTATTCTATTTGTAATATAATCACTAACACTATTGACGAGGATGCAGCAATGAATGAATCCGTGTTTTTTTCATTTTTATTTTATAAAATGGTTTAAAAGTTGCACAAAATTAACCAACTCACCAGTCATCGTAAATCCACCAACGAACAGCCCGATGTCCCTCCCACCGACCATAATACTCTCGCTCCGGTCTCCGCCATCACCAACACCAGAGTTCTTATTCTTCCATGCTGCCCAGATCCCCACGAACAAAATTAAGACATAAAAGATCACGATAGCCACGAGACCCTCGGCGTGGATTGTCATCTTCCTCTCGTCCGCTTCCCACCAAGATCAAGTGCTACTGGACGCAGGCTGGAAACTCATGGAGACAACTTCAAAGAAACAAGGGAAAGAGAACACACCAAGGGTTTATGGTTTTACACAATGCACAAATATAAAATAATGCAAATTCATAGAATAAACAATACAAGTTTCGTATTTTAGACAAAAAAATCCAGTTATGAGTGAGGCAATCCAACATGGAACACACACTGTGCGTAAAAATAGCAGTTGTGATAAACATTACTTTAAAGAGCAGCAATATTATTTAATTTAATCTACGTTTGGTGTGAAGGGAAGCCACACCTTGCCAGTATGTTCAAGTAGTGATTTTCATGAAGTTGGAGCATTAAAAATAGTTAAAACCTCACAGTTTTACGTTTTTTAAGTTCTACCTCCAGCTGTGACAATTTAAGGATCCCTTCTTCTTCTGGTTATTTTAACGTCATAAAACAAAATCTGTCAATTCAGACCTAACAATTTTAACCAAGTCCTTGGAAAGTGTGATATTGTGGTATGAGAAAACACATTTGAAAGGCAAACAAATAAACAAACAAATAAAAAAATAAAGAAAGGAAAAACTCATAAAAGAAAATAACTTGAAAAATGATCAAATATGGAAGGTATCCTGTAAAAGAAAGTGGGCAGATGGATATCCTTCCTACCTCACCCATAACGCACAGGAAGAGCAAGTGGATCTCCATCACACGCGTAAACTTGAAAACGTCTCAGACAAAAAGAAAGACCAGACCTAACTGGATTTATTTAGGAGTGCACACGCACTGGCAGGTATGGAGATTCAAACAGAGCGTGCTTGACGCTCATAGATGATTCACTTCACAAAATTCTCCCAGTTTTCTCCCAGTTAAACGAACTTGTTCTAAAGATGAACAAACTATAAATATCTATTCCTTAATGCTATTTACAAAATAACACCCGGGATCTCCTCGTTTACAGCGGAGCAGTGGATGGTTCCTCTTCAAACCCAGCGCACCATCAAAACCAAGAGTTTTTGAACAGCTGCGTTTGGCGTCTGCGTCCAGAGCGTCGCAATATAAAGCTCAGTTTTTCAGCTTCTAGATTTTATTTATCGATTCCTCTTCAAATAATCTGTCACGTTAGTAAAATGCAGTTACAGTCCGCCATAAGTTAAACGAAACATTTCCTTTTAAAGTGGCAATAGCTTACCCATACTTTGAAGAAACATCTCAATCACAGGAGCTGACTCTCAATAGGCAAAATAAAAAGTGTTAAAAGTATCCTGGCCAAAAAAAAAAAAAAAAAAAAAAAAAAAAAAAAAGGAAAAAAAGAAGGAAAGTGACGATGCCACTATGTAATCCACCTGGACGAGCAAACACAATTCACCTATGTTGCTTTTTAACTCACTACCGCTGGCAGTGAACAGACGCGCCGAGGGAAAGCGCGAGGGAGGGGGAGAGAGCGGAGGTGGGTGGAGGGGATCGGGGATGAATGGGAGTGGTGGGTTTATTGGGTGCTGTCGGGGTGGGTAGATGGTAGATGAATGTCTTCCAGGGAAGGACGAAAATAGCACCTAATGGAGAGTGGCATGACGCACAAGCTCACCGGAAAAGCTTTCCAATATCATCATATCTTATTGGAAGGAAAGGAAACCTTTACTCTGCCAGGTTACATTTCAGGCCTGATTTACGATGTTGCACCGATCCCTGCTTGCACCGTGCTGTGGCACTGTTGAGGATCCGCGTTGCCGACCCATCTTGCGTCTTTTATTTCCACAGCATTAGTTTGCTCAGAGTTTTAAGATGTGCTATTATGAGCAAAACCTCTCGATGAATATCCACGGGGAAGTAGTGTTTGTGCACTGTAGTTTATTTATACATGTTTATCTGGAGGGAATTTCCTTACTCTCATATACAGTACCACAAAGCAAAACCAGCCGCAGAACCGTCATGCGTTTGCTTTTTTGCAGCCAGGTCGCTGTCCATGGTGCTGAATTCAGTGCACAGTAACTTAAAATGTGTCTCCTCTGAATTGGTTTGGTTTTCTTCCTGTTGGACGCAGTATTGTGTGCAGCTGTACTCTGGGACATGGTTTGAAAACCCTTGTTATTTTGTACAATCTGTAAATTCTTCAGAACATCCCAATTGAGCTCAAGCAGGACTTCGTGGTGTCCAGCCATGTATGAAAACAATGTTCTTTATGCTTCTTTAACCGCTGCTTTATATTCTGAGCCCGGTTAATCTTGGTATTATTATTTTGGAATGAGCCCTGTTATCCGGGGATAAATTCCTATTGGTGGATTAGGTCTTTCAGTATCATCAGCTATTCTTTGGGTACCTAATGCTTCCGATATTATTCCGACAAGCTGCAGCAACCCCACATAGACTTCCCCCACTGATGTGTATTTTAGACACTAAGCATGATGTCTCCTCTTTTCTCACCCTGATGAGCTCATCACTCTGGAACAGAGGGAAACCTGCATCCATCAGAACACTTGATCATCTTTCCATTGAGTTTTTATGGACTCTAGCTAAATGAAACATTGTTCTCGGGTTGGCATCACTAGTAACTGTTTTTCCTATGGCTGCACAGCCTTTCTGTCCCACTCCCACGAGTTTCCTTCACACATATGCTCTTGCTTTCCCTTTTAAAGTAACCCTGAGTTCTACTGTTGTTCCTTTGCTACCTGATTTCACCAAACGTCTGCATTATCACCATCATTCAGCATCATTTTAGGCCACATTTCTTCCTTGGAGATGGTGGTTACCCAATATTCCTCCAGTTTCTAATAAGGTGTTGGACAGTCTTGGTTTTTGCAACCATCTTAACATCTTTTCCACAACCACAGGACATACTTTTCCACGTTTTTTTTTTTTTTTTTTAGGAAATAGGAACCAACACATCATCAGGTGAGTTTAAATAACATGTTGCCAGCTGAGAGATAATCACCCATACGGGAATTATCCAGTAGGAGGCCTGTCTTTGTTCAGTTTATTTTCTATTTCTTTATATAATTAATCTTCTTCAGGCAAATAAACAACCTTTACTGCTACAAAAATAAATTGACTTGCTTGAATGTTGACAGATGCAGTAGTTTAATGTCTTTGCAGCAGACAGCCTGTCAGACAGAGGGCACCTCTAATTGGAGGGTTTACTACAAATAAGCCTGAGAAACATTTCCATCGTGTTACAGGTAGTTAGACAGTCAGCCAAATAACTTTGTGTGCAACATTCCTACGTTGATCATTAAGAAAAGAAAACAAACCCTGTTACCCCACTGATAAATAAATGCCAAATATTCAACAGAGTAAAAAGCTGCTTGAAAGAATACAAGGTCCTTGTCACTTTTCAGGATAAGCTTTAAGAAAAGCGTTGTCGCCATCCAGTGGCATCTTCAAGCTTAACATAGACTCAGAGACTTAGACTTAGCTTAATAACAACTTTACATAGTTGTTATATGTTATATAACGATATATATGTTATATAGTAACATATGTTAAGAAATTAACATAGATCCTCATTGAGGGTTTGCAGAAACAAACATTAAGCATGCATCTTAAAAAGGAAGTTTCTAATTTTGCTCTTAATGGCAGAAAAAGCTAAATTGAACCCTAATATTGTTCTTAAAACCCATGAAAGGGAAATAAGTGAGTCTGATATGGAAAATTAGTTGAAGAAAACAGGGAATTAAACTTCCCTTAATAATTGCTATTAATTACTACTATAACTACACACTGACAATGAACTGACATCAAACATTGTGGAATCTGTTGTTTTTTTTTTTTACTACTTGATACATTTATTTTCTTTGTTCTCTAAATAATTAAACCGAACACAAGTAAGAGACAATCTTATAATGTGAACAGTTTGCGTTGTTTGTTGTAATATTTTCCTGTAGCACATCGCCACCTACTGGTTGTTCAGGTGCATTGCAACATCATCAAATGTTTCAGTTCTTTCCTGCAAAAATACACAGTTCAGAGGCTGCACACACAACAGCACTCAACAATATAAGAAGTTCCTACTGTTTAAAAAGTAACTTTAAAAAAACGTCAAAATTCCTGAAGCATTGTTTCTAAATGTTTCGATTGAGAGTATTTCACAAAGCAAGACACTAACAACAGAGAAAAGCTAAAGATGGCTGCTGATGGTAATCCACATAACCGAAGCAATGCTTTGGAAACATTTTTTAAAAGGTATCAAATCTATGTGTTCCTGTCATCATATGAAGAAGAGTACAACAGATGAGTTAAAAAACATTTTGTACATTTTAATCAGGTTTTTATTTTCTATGGCAGACTTGTGAAAGACAAACACTTCCGATGTAACCGTACATTCAAAGGATTTTTATTCTGCTCGAAAATTACCATGTTTTTAAACACCTTTATGATCTAAAACAATATGTTAATAAAAAAATCAACAGCTATCAGCCATGGTTATTATCTCACCAGTGTGAGGCCCTTCATATGAATACTCATCAATTGTTAAAGAGCAGCCAGACTTATACAGAAAGATGCTTAAAGCTGCACAAATATGAGGCACATCCGTGTCACCTTCACCGTCTCATTTTAATCGGGACACTTGCACCAACATACGTGGGAAAAAAGCTATTTAATGTCTTTGTTGATGCATTTTCTTTCTTAAGCCTGTGAAGACTGGTTGCATTGTGGCTAAACTGCTAATTAACTGTACCAAAAGGAAAAAATAAGTGTTGAAAAATTAAAAAACAAACAGCAACAACAAAATAAAAAAAGAACAGTGACACTTTCAGCCTGAATTTTATTTTACATGATTATTTGGATCAGCAACATACCCTCAGTATTTTTATAAATATACTGACAGAAACCTAAAATATCCAATGATTCAAGACGGTTAATCATTGTCAGAAAACATGACATCATCCACTGCAAAACAGGTCAACTCCAGCCTCTGTCTTAGCTGAACAGTTCTTTCACTTAGTAAAAGTTACCTTCAGCAGCTTTATAAATAGGTTGTAGGAAGAAGCTCTTTAATTGCTAAAAACATTTCCTGCTATTTAGGAGTCGTCCTAGTGGTGAGATAAAATTCTGTATATATGGTTCCTGGTCCTATATACAGGTCCTTCTTCAAGATATACACAGGCCCTGGGATGTCACAGTTAGTGTGTTACTTTGTCTGCAGTCTTAAACATAGTTGCTGAGGCTGTAGCCATTGCTGGAGAGGGAGCAAAGTGAGGGTGCTCGATTGTCCTTCAGGGCCTCAGGAGGTGTGTAGTGCGGCGCAGAAGGATAAATATGGTTCAAGACAGGAACAGATGATGATAGTTGAGTTCTTTGCATATGTGGAGGGCTCTGCAACCTGTCGCCTCTACTGCTCCAGCACAGAACCAGCCCCCCAGTTAGACTGAGACAGGCCGAGGCGTAGCCGAGATAAACAGCCAGACCGATTTCGTACCTCTGGCCACTGAAAAGGAACGGGTGGTAGAAATCACGGATGACATCGTTGGTGGTCCAGGACACAGTGACCAGGCAAAGGAGACCGGCACAGAGAAAGCAAACACCCCCGCTCAGCACCAGGGGAGATTTCACCACTGAATGTCGTGCAAAGTGAGTACACTTCATCCCCATCACAGCGACCAGACATGCCAGCACTGAGGCGAGGCAGGAGAGTACCATGAGGGCCCGGGCAGCCTTGAAGAAGAACAAGAGCAGAGGCGCACTTTCACAATTTGGTTTTATATGAACTTACAAATTGTGTTTTGTATGGAGAAGTCACACATATTCATCACAGTTAATCTATGGTTACATTTTGCCTGAATGATGCCTACAAGCAACATCGTAAAAATAAACTGGACTAATTTATCCAAATATAACATGTTTATCTATTTTACACATTTAAAGTGCCTCATTAACAGAGAAGCTAGAAATAACCCGATGTGTTAAAATAGCAAAAACTCTCTAAAAAGCCACTCACCAGGCATCATGAATGGAACAGACATAACAACTAAATGCTGATTAATCTTTGTTCAAATGTGGGTGTAGCAAAATATAATGAAAACAGGATCAGTAGTAGCTATTCCACCAAAACACACAAGAACCAAGTGTTTGCTTTAATAAATGAAAACTGTGCAGGAGGGGTTGTACAAAAACTCTGACCGACCTTCACAAACACAGAGGCATTGGTTACAAACTGTGAGCTATTCATTTCAATATTTTCACATATTTCACCTGCTGAACATGTTCTTATCATACCTGTAGACAAAAGATTCCATATGACTATCTGCATCCTTAAATCTAACATATTAAGCGATGATACATTTATATTCTAAAAGATGACTTTTAGCTTATACTATGTATTTTTTTTTAAATTTATGTATATATTGTATATATTTTACTTTATTGTTTTCATTAGAGATTAACAAAATATTTTTCTTTCATTTCATTTAATGTTTTTATTGTAATTTTTTTATTTATTTCAGAGCAAAACCATTTAAAGTGACCACAAAATTAGCCATTACCTGCCTTATGTTTTTGATCATAACAGGCCATGTATAGATGCAGTCATTTATGAACACAGGTAAATAAAATATACTTAAAAGGCCCTTTTTCAATTAAAGTAGACCATCCCCTTTTGTGGAAACGGACAAGTTTTAAAGTTATTAGATGTACAATATTTATCAAAGGTAACGATGGTGATGATTTCTTTTTAGATCTGCTCGTGGAAACATCAGGCACTTTGGATAAAAGTTTCAGGATGTGGTGCAGCCGCAGTACCTGCAGGTCTGCAGGAAGTGCCAGCAGGGATCTGTAATGCTCACACTGGTAAATGCCGGTGCTGCGCCAGACACACATCATCCACAGGCCTTTCATGTAGGCGATGGCTGTGATGATATTAGGGCCCACATGGGCTGTGCTGCGCCAGTGGGGGAGCAGGGTTGCAGCTAAAGTTCCCGTAAAGCCCAAGAGTCCTAAGAAGAAGCCGAGGAGCTGAACTGCCACGCTGGCCATGATCGGCTCGCTCAGACAGACGCTTGTTCTGAAAAGATTTTGGATGAAGATGTTCAAAGTGTCAAGTGATGATTATCTGTTACGGCGGATTAAGCATCAGCTGAGTCACCGTACGGGGGATTCATAACTGAAAAAGATGATGGCAAAAATCAAGAGTCAGAAATGACTTAAAATAGTTTATGCAAAAGAAAAGGATTTGAAATGGAAACAGTTTCAACACAAAACTACTTACTGTCCCCAAGGCTGAAATAAGACTCCTCTTATCTGCCTGGTCCCCTGCAGCACAGCATATTCCACCGATGCTTACATCCAGTCACAGAGTCTTAGCCATTCCTCGAGTGTCTCCTGAGTGTGGGCAGAAATAGCTGAGGAAACTTTCAGCGCTCTGGCATCTGTCTCTGGTGAGCGGCAGGTGACTGCATGTGTGACTAATGAGAGCAGTGTTCAGCTTCACCTGTTTAACGCTCTCCTCTGGAGGGCAAACCACAGCAGTCGATTTGTTAAGCTCCTCACCACCCCTCAGGAAAGAAGAGAGAGAGGAAATTAAACATTTACAGAAACCACCCAAGCTGACAGCCCCGCCATAAGCCACTAACTTTGAATTTTTTTTTTTGCAGCTGTGTGGAAAGCGAGTAGTCAAATGGCTTAGTGACAGAGCCTCTGACTGCCAGGCACCAAACTATAACAAGAAGCCTTCGTGGTCCTTTTAATAATGCGATAAATGATTTAATTTCCTGTTTCAGTAATGTCTAATCTGAAGCTCTGTCGCACTCGGTTATACAATAACCAAACAGCTGAAAAATAACCCAACTTATAGCTCAAGGCTGCAAGCGAAGTTTCCTTTCCTCAAAGCGTGAAAAGGCCACCTAATCATTTACAGTCGGTCCAATTAAAATGCAGATGACCTTTAGGACAGAGTTAACCCTAAAAGCATAAACATAATGCTTTATATTTATGTGAAACATCGCTTCTTGGAACCACATGACCATAACAAACTTTACATTTTAAATCGTACCATCACAAAGCATTGTTGTGGCTTCCTCTGAGAACAGAGGCTGTTTATAATGCCTTATTATTGTTCACGGTCAGACCTGGCACTGCTTGGAGCTCTTAAAAAGTCAGAGATACAAGCTTCATTGTGCATACTTCATGATTGATTACTTTGATGGCAAAAAAAAAGGAGCGATAAACACAAAAGCAAAGCTCTGCATATTTTTTCTGTCCTGTTTGCTCTTGATTTGGGTCAGTTTGGTCACTTTTATCGGTGGAAATCACCTTGTTTAACAAAAACTGATCTAAATTCTGCACCATTAAATACTACACATGCATGCACAGCTTTGATTTACATGCCTTGATATTTTATAAAGACTTTTTTCTAAAAACTCACCAAAAAAGCAGCTAAAGTTCCACGATCCCAGGTGTCAAGATGGTGATGGTGGGATAACCAGCTGCTTTTGTTTCTGCTTCCAGTCTGAATGGATGAACAATAAATGTGTCCTGTGGGATAGTCAACTCTGTGGCAGGCAAGTTTTAGATATCCGCAGCCTCATCATTGGCATTATCCCTGTCAGCGGCAGCATCTTGTAAGAGATGGCATGCGAGACAGCTCCATTGCTGGCTCGTTGCTCCTGCCAGGGCCGATGTCAAAACTGTAACTGGAGGCAGAGCAGCGTTGCTAAGCAGACATGGACAGAGGAGATATTGTCCTCACTGGCTGTTTTTTTTTTCTTCTTATTTTGTCTCAATAGCTCAGCTTTGCATCTCCACATCTGTTCATGTCAAATTAAATACCATATTAACATATTTCAAATATATCCAACCTACTAATATATAATCAGCTTGTTAAAAAGTTTTTTGTTAAATGTGCTTTTTAGGTATTTGAAGTGTAAACAAGTAAGTACCCTTGCAAAACTGTGAAACTAGTTGATACAGTGATGTATAAGTGACACGGTGAGGCAATTAAATATAGTGATTAAATCAAATCCTTTTGGGGTCCAACATACTTACAGTGTATCTCCTTTTCTTCAGCTTTGTCCCAAATGGAGCCTAGCGTGACATCCTGTTGGTATACAAGAGCATTTTATCAGCCCCTGGTCCCTCATGCAGCATTCAGCTCTGCGAGAGCCCTATAGTGAAGGGATCATCCTCTCCAAGGTCTGCCTGAGGGAGACACCATTTGAATGTGAAACACTTAATAGTCTTAGTTAAGCAGAATAATCCTGTGATTAGTAACTGAGTATAGCTGGTTTGATGCACTTTGTGCTTGAGGGCAATACATGATGTGTGCAGTCAGGTTATCCTTTTTAACCATTATGGCTTCACAGCTCTGAAAAGGCTCTACTCTTTTTAGACATCTTGTTACAATAATAGCTATGCACCTTATACACATGGAAATATAAACAGCATAAAGGGCCAAATAAAATGCTCATAGCAAGTAGTAATATTAATAATAATTTT
>JBAMIG010000013.1:17340343-17366014 GCA_037177335.1 Kiunga ballochi | reverse complement strand
ATTAGTAATTTGTAGATACTCGCTGTATTAAAAATTGTCCCCACAAAGAGGAAAGTGATTTTCGCGCCGTTATGATGTCATCACAAAGTGAAGTTAGCTCACAGCTGGCTGTGCTGCTACATCCGCATCTGTTTATAACATCACTAATGGTTCAGGTAAGGTGTTATTGAATTTTAAGCCGGTTTTCTTCGTTTCAAGGTCACTTGGAGGCACAGTTGAGCTTAAAGTAAACTGTTTTTACATTTATTCAGTTCAATTTAGCTAGCAAGGTTAGCTAGCAGTAGCATCATGCTGTTCGCAAGGAGCTAAATTAATTTCTTTAGCCAACTGGCTAACTTATGTCCGGGTCATGTCATTGTCTTTTAAAAGAGTACAGCAAGTTAACAAGTGATGACCATGGGAAGGAAATCTAGCAAAAAGGTTCGGAAGTACACGCTGGCACCAAAATCCATAAGTTTGAAGAAGATTCCGCGACCCCGGACCGCCAGAACCACAGTAACACGGAGTCAGAGTGTTACTGGTCCCAGCTTCTTCAACTGGCTGCCGACAGAGGTGTTGCACATCATTCTGGATCAACTTTCAGGTACATGTCATTAAATTATCTTGTAGGAGTTTTTAAGTTATCCAGTAAGTTAATGAAAACAAAAAAACTGAGTTTCAGCTCAGTTTATTAAATGAGTTAAAGTACTTACAGTCCTGTAATACTACATACTCTGTGTGCATTTTAGTGTACTTACTAGAAATATACTTAAAAAAATTATATCTATCTTTTGTCAAAAGTATTCCCGTGTATGCTATGCGGTTGTGCTTATATTTAAATATATGTATTTAGTATTTTTGTAATACAAATGCAGACGTAAATCTTACCTTCATAAAGCAAAGGTGCCAAAAACCTTAATCAAAAGCAGTATTTTTTCTACTATGCAGTACTTTACTGTAATAAATGTAACAGTTTCCACAATAACTTGAATGAATATTTTATAAAGACTTTGTTTTTTTTATCAGTGTTGCTAATACAGCCACAGGAGCTGACCAGTAAGACTAAACTGGTTTTCTTTTGTATAGGGCTTTTGTTGTGCTGTGCAGAATATGTGAAAATGTGTTTTATTTTTACAGAAACCTTCAATCGGCTATGATAAAATGCACGAGAAAACATTCTGAAAAAGCGTAAATGTGACTCCTGGTATATCGTTTCTTTAGCTATATTTTCTTGTTTGTGCCTGTGTGTTTGTGCCGGTCAGTGCTGGAGATCAGTGTGTTTTCCATGGTGTCAAAGGAAATCACAAACCACGTTGTGACCTACATCTCTTCTGCGGCCTGGAAGAATAAAACCATCAGCCAAAGCTTTCATCTCTCCTCATGCCTTCAGCAGAGATCAACACTTAAACACTACAGAGATCTGGGTATGTTGCACTTTGGTTTATTTAGTTAAAAGCTTTTCACAGGCTTATATTCATGTTTTTTGAATAGAAAAGCACATTTCTCAAAGCCTTTTTTTTTAAGGTTCACCTTTTTAAAGGTTCTTTTTTTAATCTAGTGATTTCTTTACACATCCTAGGTGTTCTGTTCAAGAGATGCACTCTGTTACTACCCACAAAGGACAGATTAAAGTTTATCTTTAGCATGTTTTCACAGGTAAGGAACAGCATATGTGAGAGTAAAGGTTAGAACAGTGTGTTATTAGTAAAATATAGTAGTAAACAAGCAAAGCTGTATGTTTTTCTTTGTAAATGTGTTAAGTTAAATAGTTAAGATTTTAACATTTTTTTAGGAAAAAGGCACAAAGCTTCTTATTTCTTTATAATTTGCTTTCAAAAGTTTCTTGCAATCTTTTCAAGTAGTCTTGAACAATAGTTGTCGAGGCTTTCTAAAGGCCCTAAAGGATTTTCTTTGAACATTTTGACTGATTTTCAGTTCTCAGTTATGACTCATATATGAAAAAAACTAACTCAACAATGTGCACGTATAAAAGATGACTTTAGACTTTGCAAAAAAAAAACCAAAGAACTCCTTCTTCCTCATTTATAGTTGCCTGTTTAATTCAGGTTTGCAGGGAACATAGAGCCTATCCCAGCATGCAAAAGGCAGGATGCAGCCACACAAAGCAGTTTGGCAGACCTTAAATAGTGTAAAACAATTCCCTGTTTGCTTAATACTTCTCTATGTGTTCCGTCTCCTAGTTTCTTCCTGTATTTAAAGAAATTAGACCAGTAGATGACAAGAAAAAGTGCCTAAAAACATAACAGGATTTGGATGTGGTAGAAGAATAAACATCACAGTAAATGTTGACTTTTTAGAATAGCACAGGCATTATCTTTTACATCCATGTTTATATTTGTATGTTTCAATAAACCACTGCTCCTTTTTGCTGTCCTCCTAGCACTATGTAAACAAATTCTCAAAATATATCCATGGTATCTGGCATTACAATCTTTAATTATGATTTTAGCCTAAAGGAAAGTTACATTGTAGAAAAATAAACAACAAAAACATTTGATATAACAATAAGTTTTATTTCAAGCAAAATAAAATGCATATGATGTATCTAAGTGTTGCCATTTCTTCTGATTATATTGCATTATGTTTACAGTGCAATAATTTATTCTGATCAGTTCAAACAGTAGGTGAGAAAAGCATCTCTGTGATTTGTGTCAGATTCCCTGCTTCATGTTAGACCAGTGCCTTGCACCGGACTGCCTCGGCTTCTCCAGGTATGGCGTCTTCCTCCAGGTGAGAGCCTCATGAAAAGCCTGCAGATTCTCCACTAAACTGAAACATGAATTAAGGGAAGTGAGTTCTCAGATGCAGCTTAGAGGAAATGGAGACAATATAAATGCATTCATATTCCATAAATTAATGGAGCATGAGGACACCTTGTTGTTACAGCCCATTAAAGTGACACAAAGAAGTGCCGTGTGCTTTTAAAAAATAGCAATAATTACAGGAACTCCAGGTTGAATTTTGAATATAATAATCTGACTGATTATTTTTAAATATTTCAACATGGTGATAAAATAAAGATATGAATTGCTTTGCAGACTGTGATCGCGGGCTGGGACGAGTGTGAATGCCACAGAGTGTTCAACTTCTTGTGTGAACTCACAAACCTCATGCCGAAAACTGAAGCAGTAATCAAAGCGAGACCAGGTTTGTGTGTCTGTAGAAACTTTGGAAAACAGGAATGCAAGCCAGTGAGACTTTGTGTTAAAGCCATTGCATCCAGGTTCTGTTATTTGTGGAGCATTTATGTTCATCTCCTGGTCAGATCCATGGATCTAATAACAGAATACAAGTTTAAAGTGGCAGCGATTCAATTTAAAGTCTCTTTATTTCTTAAAAAAAAGTGACATTCTAACAAAATGTGTGCCCTCAAGGTGTAAAGCCATACCAGGAGCTGCAGCTACGTCTGTTCTGCCGTCATGTTTTATTGGACCCGTGGCCGAACCAGCCAGAGTCCCAGTTCTGGTTATTGCAACTCCTGAAGCCTTGGCCCATGGTCAGCCAGGCCCACCTACTGTTCATCTTCTATGGACCGCTGCTGCCTGAAGGTCAGATAGTTTAAACCAAACCAGGGGTGCTGAGACTGATAGGAGATCCATACAGAAAATTTGTAACAAATGACTTAAAAGGATCGTGTAATAAAAATGTTTTAAACCCCAATTTTTTAGGTTTAGAGGTGTTTTCTGTTGTGCAGGGACTCTCGGCTGGCAGGACTTGGTGGAGAGAGGGTTGCCACACAGCGCTCTGTGGGACCTAGCTAAGGCCATCCTCATCCTTTTTGGGAAACTTGAAGTGAAAGGCTGGACCAATGACTCAATGCTGGCAATCTTGGAGGAGCTAACCGGTATCTTGCATCAGGATTTGTCTACTGACACTAACTTACCTGATCCCAGCTGATAAAACTGCACCCTGTAATGGTCAAGTAGAAGATTTTGTTTTCTTAATCATTTTAAAGTTGCTTTCGTCTTCTTCATTTGCAGCCATTCCTCAGCTATGGCATGTGGAGAACATGGCCCGCCTCTTAGTGCTGTGTGGGAGCCGTTTCTGTTACACGGTTCTGGCCAGCAAGGCTCTGAAAGGACGACTGACTGAAGTCTCAAGACTTATCATTTATATCATACTAGTGAGAATATTTACTCTCAACACAAGTAATTTATTAAATACCTTATTTTGTGGTTAGTGTGATATATTAAGTCATTTTAATAGAAACAGCTGATTTACTTCAAATAAACACGTTATCATTCATATACAGCAGATTAAAAATATCCTTTTTTTTAACCATTATAACATGAATATAACTCATTAGGGGCTGGCAGTAAAACCTTGAGCTGAGCTCGTACTGATGAACATTTCTAAATGTTTTCTAATTGATTAAATAAAGAGGTTAGCACTGTTGCCTCACAGCAAGAAGGTTTCTAGTTTGACTCTGTGGAGTTTGCATGTTCTCATGTATGCGTGAGCTCTCTGTGTCGGATTTAGCAGTTTAGAAATAAAATAATTGAATATGAGTGTGCTGGTTTTTATCATCATTAAAGGCACTTTTTAAAAGTGATTTGATTTTGAGTCAAAATTTGTTTAATGAGCAATGATCATGAAGAATCAGAAAATATTTATTTTACTGCAACTATGTTTTATTTGAAGTCTCTTTTCTTTGCTTGCCTTCAGGTGTGTGAGAAGGACGGCTATCACATGAGTTGGGCTGTGAATTTGGTACAGCAGATCTGCAAGGTCTTCAGCACAGCACCTGAAAGGTTTAACTTCATTCAGCAACTGGAAAACACCTTCTCAGAGGTCACCAGGGAGTTCTTTGAGTTTTCTGTGGCAGGTGAGTTTCTGCGCCTGTCTTCAGGTCTATTTTATTGTTTGTTTTTAGATATTTATGAATAAAGAACTGAAACCTGTTGGACTCTGAGGAGCAGGAAGATTGTTTTTGCCCTTAAGGTGGCAGGACCAAGAAAATGTCGTGCATTCATTGTCCAGATAAAAGTGGGTTTCCATCATTTTGGGTGGCCAGTCTGTACCTTTATGTGCAAGAAGCAATTCATTGGCTTTATTTTGTAATTAACTAGATAGTGTGTCTGCAGCCAGTCAGGTTGTGCCTCCAACTGTATCTGTGTCTTTAAATGCCACATGTCATAAACATTTTTGCTGAAACTATCTGTTCTACATCACATCAGTATAAATCAGAAGTGACAACGATCTGCTTCATGGTTTTTCTCGCTAACCCCGCCCACCTCAAATATCCGGCCAATCACACAAATAAATGTTGTTTCAGCACAATGTGTCGATAGCTGCCTTCAGATGATGTCGTTTTCCTCTCGGGAAGGAGAACAATATAGCAATGTGGCAATCAATGTAATGATTTTTTTTTTAAATATGAGGATATGTAAGAAATAGGATTAAACATTTTTTTTTATAAATGTATAATGTGATGACAGATATTTAGACAAACATTGTGTATCAAGTAAGTTTTCAAATCAAGACAATGATATTGTTTGTGGTGTGGAGGAGCTAGCTTTAAAAGTTTCTTTTGCTCTGCATGTGTGTGTGTGTGTGTGGGTGTGACAGCTCAGACAGATCACATCTCCTTTGAATTCTTATTGTCATTAGAAACACTTTCAGCTCAGGTGGATGTGTTTTCTGTACCTGCAGCAGACTTTCATCTGTCTCTGCCTGCATTCAGTCTTTAATTTCTTCTCCATGCATGCTAATTTCCCACAGCACATCTGGAGGCATCGTCTAATTTCCTCTAATGTAGGCATATGAGTAAATCCACCAGCTTCAAGCATTGATGTGGAGTCTTTGGCAAACAGTGAGGAATATTGTATCATGTTTTTCCAAGTAAAAAGTGTTGGTGGTGACTTTGGAAGTACAAACCTGCAAATATACTGATGTTTTTTAGATATATTGAAGCAATCAGTAAATTGATTTCCCTGTATAAATAGTGCTAAATATGACAAATACTAATATCCCAGATATACTCTCACCAGCCACAGCATACACCTTGCTGGTACCACTGTGGGCATCTTTTGCCTTCAGAACTGATTTAATTCTAATTTAATACGTGTTTGTGGAGAAACATCACAGAGAAATGTTTCCAATGACTCCATAATGGATTTACAGAGTTTTTTCATTTATGAACAACTTACTGGTTTGAGATCTGGTGATTGTGGAGGTGACTGGTGCACGGTGAACTTATTGTCATGTTAAAAAAACAGATTTCAGATTGTTTGAGCTTAGTGATGTGATGCATCATCCTGCTGGAAGTGGCCTTTAGAAGTTGGTACACTGTGGTCATACTGGGATAGACATGGTCAGTACCTATAATCAGGTAAGCATTGGGGTTGAATTATTCTCAAATGGTACAAAGTGACCCAAAGAACATATCCTTCTTCATTTCACCATTACTGCCAGCCTGTTGATACAAGGCAGGATGAATCCATGTCCTTAAATTATGACTCTACAATCTGAATGTAGCAACTGAACTCATCAGACCAGGCAACATTTTCTATCTTGTATTGTCTAGTTTTATAAGTCTGTGTGAATTGTAGCCTCAGGTTCTTGTTTTTAGCTGACAGGAGGGCACCTGCTGTGGTGTCCCACGTATTCTGCGTGCCTCAGTTATAGTCAGTGGTCATCTGAGGTACTGTTGTCTTTCTGTAGTCTCCAATCAGTCGTATTTTCCTCTGAACTCTGACATCAAGAAGACATTTTTACTGTTTCTTACTGGATATATTCTCTTTTTCTGAGCATTTATTGTAAACCCTAGAGAGGATTGCATATAAAATCCCAGTAAATGTGCAGTTTTTAAATTATATTTAGACAATGTGCAACATCACAACTTGTTTTTTTTGTGTCAGCACTATAGCAGATTATCTTGACCATGTCCACAGCACAAATGCATTGAGTTGCCATGATTACTGACTGATTAACTGTATATGTTTCTGTTCATACAAAAAGCAAACACCATCTTTTCCAGGAAACCACTTTGGAGACAGAGAGGTTTTCCAGAACCTGTGCATCCTCCTGGACTCCAACGCTCACTTCCACACCAAGTTCATCTACATGCTCCTCAAATAGGAATTATGCAGGATAAAGTGGTAGGATGTGGAGGAATCGAACAAGAGATGGGAAGAAACAAATGCAAATAATGAAGAATGTTGGTAAATAAATAAAACGGAGGAGAGTGATGTGGCTCCACAGCAGCTGATGAATCAGCCAGAGGAGCAGCGGACAGGACTGAATATCAGGAGGGCTTTCAAATGAACAATGAAGCACTTGCTTGAAAACTGAGCTATTTAAATGCTTAAACGTATTCATCTGAATTTGTATTTGGTTAAATGTTTTCTAATCTGGTTGTTAAGCTTGCTTTAGGATATCTGCTTTTATAAAAAAAAATTCTAAAATATTTTTTTATATCATATTTATTTATTAGAGGAAAAATGACTACATATTTATTAAGACTATTTTCTGGATGTAATTATAGTTACAGATGGAAATTATATGTATAATTTATTAAAGTTTCTTTAAAAAAAGGTTTCTTCTGTCATGGACTGTTTTATCATTTACAAACCACAACATACTATCAGGACGTACCAAGCTTTATTAACCTTCACTTAGTGCTGCAACCAGCATCAACAGCATTTTGAAAAAAGTCGTTCAGTGGATTAAATTTATACAGCATGTTTAATAAAAATAAAAAAAATGAAAGCAACCACAAATAAAAAATGTTTCCATATGAGGTGGAGGTGCTTTGATAATATACACACATCTCTCATCAAAATATCAGGGCCTTAGCACAGACAGGAAGTGTCATCTTATTTGACAATTGAGTTTAAGGCCTACAATATCGAGGGTAATAATTGCTCCCAAAGATGAGGTCCAGTTTCCACACCTCTTGTTCCGTGGTCATCCGTGCTCCTTCATTTGTTCATTGTTTTGATATGATCTGAGAAAAAAAAACTAAATTAGTTTGAGTATAAAAATAATTTTTTGTTATCAGGATGCAAAGTTTATTGATATCAAAGTGATCAAATTTATTCTGAAATATGGAAGTAACAACAGCAAAACACACAAAAGGCTCATTTTAAAACGGTTTACATCTGTGAGGTTTGTTGAAAATGCTGTTATTATTTACCACGATTGAACTTGGGGAAAGTACTTAAATTACACCCAGACAGCTAGTAAGTTCAAATCTACCAAAACAACCACGATACATGACAACAGAGTTTAGCAGGAAGATACTTACTGAGCAATTTGATCTATAAGTATAAAAAAAAACAACATATTGACATTTACAGTCACAAAAACCTTATTTCTCCTGCCCTTTATAAGTTTGAATAGATGTATTCAGTAGAAGATGTTACCTTGTAGCCAGTCCAATCCTTCCTGGAGGCCCTCTCCTTTGATGGCATTGCTGGCACTGAAAAACAAGATGTACAGCAGTTAAGCTGACTGTGGCACACCTTCACTTTTCTTGGATCCTGATTGTTTAAATCTGTCCAGCTCCTAATCCATCAGCCGTCCATCTGTCTAACAAGCAACCACAGAGGGACAACACATGTATGTGAAACAACCAGGCTTTTTAGTAGCAGCATGATGATGTGCCTTTCAGCAATGTTCAGCATACGTCCTACAAACACGAGGAAAAGACAGGAAGTGAGCAATGAGCAAATATTCCCTGTCACGTTATTGTATCTGTTTGAAGGAACATTGAAAGCATGAAATGTTAAGTCAAAGTACCATGTACATATCAATCTTCCCTAATGTACTTCCTCTAAAACAAAGAGTAATTAAATGTTTCATATCGGGATAATTTTTTAAGCAAATGCCTCTAAGTCTATGTGAAACCAGAGTAACGGTACATTACCAGATGTGCCAGGGTTTGTCTTTGATTTTCTCCAAACACAACATCTGTGAGACCTTGACAGAAGACATGGCGTCCTGCAGGTCCATCTTGTTAGCAAAGAACAATACTGGTATCTTTTTGCTCTGGATATCTAGAAAGGACGACCAAAATGAGAGTGATTAAATCACCGGGTCATGGTTAAAACAAACCTTTTAGGGTTATTGTGGTTATTAGTTATTAAATTATAAGCTCATATTTACATTAGATGACTGGGACTAAAGCTGGGTTGTCATTTCAAAGCATTGAAATGTGGGATGTAAGTTTCCAAACTTGCTTTTTGGAAATTTAAGAATGAGAAGAAAACAGAAAGCTAAGCTAATATAATTCATGCTGAACAGAGAAGTTTAAGTGAAGATTCCTGAAGACAGCCTGAGGTCAAATGTGCCAAAAACATTTACTATTTTCCTTGAATGTTGATAACAAATATCCATTTTCAATTGTAGGACACATCAGTTGAACTGTTTGTCTAAAAGTAGCATTATACAATGGATATGTTTGAGACAAGTACAAGCTTTGCATACCATCATGGTTAAGGAAAGTATCCAGCTCCTCCTTAGCAACAACCATTCTCAGTTTGTCACTGCTGTCGATGACAAATATGATGGCATGGCTCTCCCTAAAACAAACATAAAAAAAATCACAATTTCAAAGTGAAATCCCTATACTTGGTGTGTATCTGTGTTTCCTACTTGTAATAATGCTCCCAAAGGCTTCTGTATCTGCTTTGGCCAGACATATCAAAGACTGTAAAGGACAGGCTGCATGCAGACAGAAAGAAGAAAAGATTATCACACAATCTGATGGCGTCAGAATTTGACTCAATTTCAATACTTTACTATATTTTTAGGTCTACCTTGAACTCTTGAACTTTTCAATGTTGAAGCCAATTGTTGGGACTATGTCTTGTGCCTGTGTCTGCATGCACCACCATACACAAACACCCACATACAAACACACAAAAACAGACAAGTAACGGCAAAAGTACGTCAACGAGGGTGAAATAGACGAAAAGTGTCATGGGCTTTACCTGACTAACATGTTTCCAGTCTTCTGACAATGGACCTAAATGATTTGGATGCTGAAAACGAATAAGCTTATGTTTTAAAAAGGCCTTTCTACAATATGTTTCCCATCACTTATTGTAATGGCATAAAAAAAAGGTTTATCTGCTCAACAAGACTGTCTAGTTCCTCAGTCACAAAGGCCTTTGAATTACTTAATAATAGATGCAAAATTTTCAAAATGCCCAGTTGGTGAAGCTTAGGATCATGAACTTACATTGGCTGGCTTAAGCTGGTTGATGATGGTCGTTTTACCGCTGTTGTCCAGCCCCAAACACAAAACGTTGACTTCTTTCTTCCTCAGGCCAAGCCAACCTGACAGTTTATCCAGCAGCCCCATTGCACTCAACTGAAGCTATAATCTCTCAATTCTTAGCACATTACCCCATAGATGACCTGATCACTAGCAGTCTTTACAGATTCTCATGAAAGCAAACACAAATGATTAAACATAGCTGTGAACAGTACTTCGCAGTGAGTGCTTTGAATAGATGAGATGCTGCCTGGTCATCCCAGCTTGTATCAGGTAATCCTATTAGTGCGAATTAAGTCCAGTGAACCATCGGTGACCTGCTCATGAAGTATGAAGCTTCCCAGGCCCCCCATCTTGATTCATTTGATTTATTAGACTCGCAACATTTTTCCTCTAGAGGGTTTCCTCTTACTTTTGGGCCCCCTCAAGACACAAAAGCATCAAAGGAAGCAGCTCACACGCTACCTTTTTTACTAACTTTATACTAAATTCAGATGTTAGGTGGGTAGCTCTGTTAGTTAGTGTACAAAATCTAAAACAATCTAAAAATAGTTAATCAAATTATTGGCTGAATCTTGTTTATTTAGTTAAACCTGAGTCCTTCATTTTTATGATTGGACAATTTCTTACATGAAAGCTTTGAAGCTGCTTAATGATCCAACAGCTCCATCTTTTGGTAATCAGTAAAGGTCAGGATTTGCTGGTTGAAAGAGAAAGAAAAGCCTTAAGTATCTATAAGCAATTCATACAGACACCTAGCAGAACCACACTTTTATATATTTTTAGAGTCCAGCCTATACAACAATATTATATAGTTTTAGCATGCATGATGTGCCATTTATGCATTCATGCATATTTGCATGATTAGCTTTACTAGCTGAGGAACTCCTGTGGGTTGCTAGTGGTGAGAGACAAAAATAAATATTACCAACATTTTGCCTCAGATGATGTAAAAAGCAATGGAGACCATTGCTTTTTAATCTGTCACCTTATCAAAGTGGAGGGGTTATGATGTTGGGGGCTTTATGCAACCAGTAGGGTCACCCATAAGCAAGCAAGTCTCCATGGGAGCTATCAGACTAAATGCAGCTCAAAGCACTCTATGGCAAATAAACACAATGGAAAAAGGTTCCCTTTACCCAGATGTGTCACTGGGGTCCCCCTCTGGAGCCAGTGTATAGGGGAGGCTTTACCCATGGGGCCGTTTGAGTTACCCCAAAATAAAAAAGCTCATGAGAAAAAAAAGATATAATTTCAAATATTCAAGGCTGCTCTCTATCACCCACACTCAATTCTTTTCTCATTTAAAGTGACAGAATTTGCAGGCACAGTCGAGGTTGAGGGGATCTGATTTGGTGACTTCAGGAATGGGTCTCGGTTCTTTGCAGATGATGTGGCTCTGTTGGCTTCTTATAGCATCTTGGAGCAATTTGTGGCAGAGCGTGAAGAGGCTGGGATGAGGATAAGCACATCCAAACCCAAGATCATAGTCCTCAGCGAAAAAAAGGTGGAGTCTCCTCTCTGGGATGAGAAGAGGTTCTGCTCCAAGGGAAAGAGTTAAGTATCTCAGGGTCTTGTTCACATGAGAAGAAAGGATGGAGTGTGAGATCAACAGGCAGATTGTGCGACGTCTGCAGTGATGCAGCCTCTGAACCTGCTTGTCAGGTTGAAAAAGGAGTTTAGTCAAAAGGCAATTTACCAGTTGATCTATGTTTCTACTCTCACCTATGCTCATGAGCGGAAGATTGTGACCAATAGGGTGAAAAACTCAGTCATCCGAGAGGCTCAGAGTAGAGCTGCTAGTCCAGAGCAGCCAGTTGAGCCGGCATCTGGTTCAGATCCATCCTGGACACCAATCTTATTCCAAGGTAGGAACACATACAGTAGAGCAGCATTTTCAGACATCCCACAAAAACTATGACATGGAATTTCCTTCAAAAAGGGAGCTGAGAAAAGGGAAAGAGTCAAATTCCCAGTTCTCTAGACAGCAGTGATTTTTGCCATATCAGTGTGATATTTGCTGATGCAGATGATTCTTTGTTTTTAGATTTTAAAAGCCAAATTGGAAATATTATATTCAATCAAAGCTTTAACTTTTACGGAATATGGCAACATGGCACTCTGAAACCATGGCTGAGGATTTGAACCAGCAACTTTGGAAAGATATTGTGGACTAGGAGTGTTCCTCATTGCAATTAGGTGAGTCAACAGACGTGATGCAGCTCAGATGTGCATTTTTACTGACAATAATGCAAAAGAGGAATTGTTGACAGCACTGAATCTGAATAATCTAAACTCATCTGGTGGGAAGGATGAGATGTTAACCTCACAAACTGACACTGAGCTGAAGTCCAGGGCAGTGGAACCTACTGGAAGAGGAAATAAACCCCAACATGTGCTACCTCCCTGGCTGGTCCATGGATTTATGTGATCCAGCCTTTTCTCACATTAGGATCAATAGGTTCAAATACCATTCTACCATGTGTGATGATCAGCTTGCTGTCAGCAGCTATTGTCTGGACTAAGCTGTCTCAGTTTGAGTCATCAGAGTTAGGTAAGGGGAAATAATACAATGCTAGTTATTGCAGGTATGGAAACAACAATGTGTGTTAAATTGAATTAAAGAATGATTCATACTAAAAACACATAAAGAATATGCAATAATGATTTAAATAACAATAATATGGAATGAATAAATATGCATTTGTATTTTTATTTCGGGTAGATCATTTTGATTTGATCATCTTAAAGCTTGCATGATAAAAGCTCCGCACTGGAGGAATTATATCTCTCAGATTAAGGAAAGGACTCTTCATAGGGTTGTCTTGGCAACTTCCTCTCATTCCCACCTGGTAAAATTGATTCACAATCAGAGTTACTTCCTAACTGGACAGACTGACAGTCCAGATGTAAGCCTGACTTTGAGTTCCATAGTAATAAATATACATTCCCTTTTTATTTTTAGCAGTGTAAATTGGACTAATGTGACTAATCGATTTGTACAAATAGAATTTAATAGAATTTGAAGGGAATAAGTTCAGGATATAAAAATGTGGAACTTTATCATGTGGGGATTTTAACCCCCAAATAATTATTTAAGTTGGAAAACATCTTTCTGATTAGGTTCCTTTTTCTGTATAAAAACACACATCAAAGTTAAATGAGCAGTCAACCACCTGAACTGTTCATCTTTATTTGCAAATAAATAGTTGCTTTAACTGCCTCTTACAGTGTGCAAGATCTACAACATCTCTTTGGAAATCATAGAAAAATAAAATACAAGAATTATAAGTATACTTGTACTTTGTACAAAAGAACGTTCTAACATTGCTCAGCAGTAGAACATGCTAAACAAACAGCATCTGATAATCTCAGTATTCTGCAGAGGGGTGTTGACTGCGATGTATGTGTGCAAATGTGTCTGCATTTGGGTGTGTGCGTGTACCTCTCCCACTCCTGAAAGGCCTAGATGCATTACTACGCTGTGACTGAAAGGCAAAGATCTCCAGATCCAGTTAATATGAATCCGTTTGTGATAAGAACCGGAGCTGGAAGCAAGTGGTTCATCTCATACGATTCAGACTGATGGCTAGGTCCTGCAACTGCGCTGAAACTTATAAACTACTATAAAATGTTTCTGTCTTGCATTGTTGACATACTGTAAGGCATTCTCTATATGTGTTTTTCTATTACTGTTGTCATGACAACATGGCGCTGCTGTTTATGTTGATACCCTCTCACATACAAATACTACAGGCTACTTTCATTTTCCTTAACTTGTTTTAAGCTACTTTCTTTACCTCCATCTTCGCTCACATGTTGGATTCTGCCCTCTTTGCCACTGACATAGAGGAAGAAGGAAAGCTGATACCCATACATCTACTGCAAATTAAGACCATATTAATTTCACATTATGCATATGTACACTGGTTTCAAATACTGCCAAAAATACCAGAACCTTCACACAACCACGATCTACGCACAAGCTGATGTGAAATCCATCTGCAAATCTGTGAATTACCCTCTTCAAACATCATGGAAGAGCTGTGGCATCTAAGTGCAAACCACTGGATGAAATCTGAATCTGTGTGTCTGTGAGAGAGTGTAGGAGTGTGAGTCCAGGGAAAAGAAATCATGAGCAAGGAAGAACAATATAAGTCCTTATTAAGTCTCCTGTTAATGCAAAACATCTTCTATCGATAGCTAAATTCTGTGAACATTCATATATTAAGACAGTGGAGCTTGTGTACGTTTTTCAGGCAATGTTTATCATTCACAATAACAAAAACGAAAGAGAAAGAAAGACGAAAATCAGGCTGATTACAAAACTGGGAATACAGTGGTTGCTAAGAACAATCAGAAAGCAACTATTTCAGCTCCGCAAGCCAAACATCTGATAATAAGAACCAGTGGATATCTCTCATTGCACAATTCTTCATCTCTGAGTTTCTGAGGTGACTGCATAATACCGTATTGCTGATTTTGATCCTTTTTTAAGAGTAAATAAACAAAATAAGATCCAAATTTACTAGGGCTTTCACATACAGGACTGCACATATATTGATATTAGATTATATTAATAATTATTAATTGTCTATACAGTTTAAAACATTCAATAAATCTCCTTAACTTACTTCTTTCTTCAAGTATTAGTGTACCAGATTCTCTGGAGAGCGGGTAACTAAAGCAATCCAAATAAATCATTATGATAAAGGATTTAACTCTAAAATGAAAAATATTAAGGTAGTTTTTCTTTTCAAATGACAAAACATATAGATTGCACACCCGATAGCAGCTACATGAGCACATAACTCGAGGCAACAAAAAAGGATTCCAAAGATTCAGTAGATTACATTTGCAAATCTACATTTCTAGATACTGTTGCTCCACACACAAAGTACTGTAGTTGCAACAAGGCATTACATTCCCCCAAATGAGGGCCCGGGCCAGTCAGTAAAGTCTATCAGGCTGAAGTAGCCTGGTAGAGCCAGGCATACGGTGTAAGGGGTATGAAGTAGAAAAAGTTTCATGGGATGTTTTGGAGACCAGAGGAGTCTGTTGGAGGAGTCTGAACAATGACCTCCTGCATGAGGGCTTAAGACTCAGGCACGGACTGTGGACTGTCATCGAGTGGTTTAGACTTCGCTTCCATCTGCTCCAGCTACCTGTCCATCCCAGGTTATGTTAAAGGGTGTCCTCATACATGGAAACCTTTCTCCTGTTCGTGGAGTAGCTGAAGGTGAAGCGTCTGTATGCTGCTCACAATCCGTCTCTGGTGGCCAATCAGCTCCACACCGATACGCCTCACATCTCTAGGCCGAGAGAGGGAACACAAAAAAACAAAACAAAACAAACACACACAAAAAAACAACACTTTAACTGCATATAAAAAAAAGCCCTATTAAAATAAAATATGTAACTTTAATTATGTGAGGCTTCTGAAGGGGTTCAGCATTCACATTCATTTTCCTGTTTCTCTTTCTTTACTTATTCTAGCTAGCTTTATTCGCCCATTGGTATCTTTTGCTAGGTTTTACAGATTATTACAAATTAGTTATCAAAATGTTCAGCTCATTCAGTAGAAGTCTGCTCAGAAATGTCTATTTTATATCGTTTACAGTTTTTAAAATGTTTTAATACTTCCACTGTTGACTTCAGCTTGAAAATTGTTTTATCTGAGGACTCAACCAGCTGAACCTGCATTACATTTAGAGTTCTAAATATTCTACAGATTTTACTTCCTAATGTTTTTAGCCAAAGTTCAACATGCAGATTTCAGCTATCTTAAACTCATGTTTTGCTCTTTTTAGTTCAACTGCTCAACCAATTTTTAAAACATATAGACCCCATTTATTCTTTCATTTCAGATTTTTAAAGCATTTGACTCATATTTAAAAAACATTTTATTTTTATCATGAAATAGTTTTACTAATAACTTCTGCTTTATAATGGTTTCAACTAATGGTTCAACAAGAGGTTTTAACTCAGTTCACCTCCCTTATGCTCAATTAAGTAAAATCTTACACCATTATCATCAGCTTTAAACATTAATTACAGTTTATATCACTTAAGATGTTGAACTTCATAATAATTTCAGCTTTGTTCAATTAAACCTGCATGTTAGCATTCACACTGCTGGTATTGTATCATTTTTTTCCACTAAAGATGGTACCCAACAAATAATCAATTGAAACTGACATAGTTGTAGTTGTCGCCAAGGTTTGTGCACGTGGGTTAATGGAGATGAGAGGATTTGGCATTATTATTTAGGAAAGATGTGTCTTAATAGTTAAAGTGGAAACAAAATGGTGGTGTTTTTATGCCAGTGTGGTTAGAGACCTCAAAATGTTTGTTCCAAGAGGCTGAAAAGTCTATATGAAGAGCATTAATTTTAACTCATCATCAGTGAAGACTCCGCTTCTGTTGTCTTTCTATAACTCACCAATGTGAGTATCTGCTTAACAGTTTTTTCTTACTGTGGCTGCCATTTATTACAGGTTACGTTTTAGCACCGTCACTCACTCAATACTCATGCTTGCCACAGAATCCAATGTGTTAAAGCCCGCTGCCATGAAATTGCCCTTGTATTGACTCATCTTGATGGAGTCCAGCCAATCGCCGACAGAAATGAACATTGGATAGTCCATCTCCTCCCCCGGAGATTCTGGTAAACTGATTTAAGGTAAAAAACAAACAAACAAGCAGTTAATGTCAGATCATTGGGGTATTTTAAAAGCATATCAGATATAGAGAAGCATGAGAAGTTAAAGATAGTTTCAGGCGTTGAAGTAAAATTTTTTTTTATAGCTTTGAAGAAGGTCATTTTATCTTTGTCTGAATTCAGGGTAGCCGTGCTGGTACAGCTCAGTATGCATGGCAAAAAACACTACCTACACATTTGTTTAAGTTTGTAAATAATAAAAAAAATCTCTTCAGAAGTGTACCTCTGGAGGTCTTCTACCAATGGTAGCAGGCTGCTGGGGTTACGAATGAGTTTGTCCAAGAAGGAAACAACATCTGTGAATTTTGGTCGATGATTCCTCTCCTTCTGCCAGCAGTGCAGCATCAGTTGATGCAGGGCCACAGGGCAACCCATTGGTGCAGGCAGCCGGTAGCCCTCTTCAATGGAGAGAATCACCTGGAGATAAAGATGTGATAGAGTTTGCATGTCCGACAAGCCTGTTCTGCAAGGATGGAAAATCAATAGGCTTTGCTGAAAAGTTAGAGATTCCTCAGAGGTAGATTTTCATCTGATTTCTATATGATTTTGGACTCTGCAGCCCACCAAGACGAGCTTTTTACTTTGTAAGTACTTGCATATTACGTCTGAGGATCTGGGCTGGCAGTTACAGAATATATACAGTTACTATTATTTTTCATAACATATTTTTATGAGACATTTTATTTTCATTCACAGTGTGGATATATATAAGTCATTACATCATATTGTCTTTTCTTGACTCTAAAACTGCATTATCAATCCATTTTCCGTTTAAAACAACAAACCAGTAAAAGTAAATCCTTTTGGATTTCAGAAGATCGCATGCATTAACCTTAATCTTGAATCTTTCTAATTCTCTATGGGATAGTGGAGTATCTGCATGTATCTTTGCAGGGAGGAGTGGTAAGTGGCTGACCAGGATGAGATAGTGTAAGGCTGGTTTTGTGGCTTGGCTGGCCTTTTGCTTTGGAAAGCACTTCTAAGCAATTCCCAAACAGCACAAATCCTTCCAAAACAGCTGGGACCTCAGTGAATGTGTGTGTTGGGCGTCTGCGTATTGATGTGTAAGGGGTTGAAGGGATTACCGTAGAGCTTTCACACTCAGCGGAGAGAAGGATGGTTCTGCTTCTACCATGGTCCCTCCAATCCCTGACCACAGCCCAGGGATCAGCGGGGTTGCTCAGCCACACTGAATCCTCAGCTTTAAAACTCCCCTTCAACTGGACCCAAGTCCTGAACCTTTGACCTTTTTCCATGGCTTTCTATTTTGTCTTACTCATCCTTTTTTATAATTTTGCTAGTGTTTGTGTTCCTAGCTCTAGCTGGGTGTTATAAAGGGGCAACAACTTTCACAGAAATAATAAAAAGCAAACTCTGGATTTACTTACTAGAGCAAGTGGCAATCTGAGAAGCAAACACTGCTGAGGTGTTGAAGGTACACATCTCAGAATAGCACCTTTGAGCAAGTCACATATTGCTACTAAATTGTTTATTTGAAAAAATAAAAAATGCCTTCAAAATCCAGTAGTGCTACCATGTTCATAGAATATTCTGTGAGGTAGGTGTGAGGTAATCAAAGTATAAAGACAGGAAATATGACTTAGTAATAGGCACAGACAGCTAACTTGTGAGCTAATGTAATATACTTTAAATACACACTCATCAACTATTTTTAGGCACACCTGTTCAATTTTTGGCTAAAACAAACGACTAATAAGCCAATGACAGGGCAGAGACTTTATGCATCTGGACATTTAGATGTGGTCGATATAATCTGCATGAGCTTCACAAAGAGGAAGAAATGGGATTTAAGTAACTGAATAAGGCATGATGGTTGGTTCTAGACGGCTAATCAAAGTGTTTCAGAAACTGTTGATCAAACACACCCTTTCCAGGATATACAGAGAATGGCCTGAAAAAAATCAAGTCAGACGATGTAGTCTAGGTAAAATTGTCTTGTCGATATCAGAGATCTGAGGAAAGTGGCCATCCCGATATGAGATGATAGAAAAGTAAAAGGAACTCAAAGATTTGCAGAATAGCATCTCTGAACACACAACACATCTAACCTTAAAGCAGATGAGGTGCAGCAGCAGCTGTGTCAGCTGAGAATAGGAAACTAAGGATACAACAAATACACTCACCAAAACTATACAGAAAGCCAGGTCTGATGGGTCTCCAGCTCCAGAAGTGTAAATAACATAAAAGAAGCATGGATAAATCCTACCAGTTCAAGCTGTACTCAATAGTGTGGTATTGTCCTGGTGCATTCTGGGTCCCTGAGGAATTTCCAAACACCACCACCTACCTGGGTATTGTTACTGACCATGTCAATCTCCTTCATGACCACAGTGTACCCATCTTCTAAAGGCTACTTTCAGCGGGATAAAGCAACAAGTCATAAAGCCCAGATCGTCTCATATGTTTTTTTCTGCACATGACAACGTTCTGAACTCCACCTGAACGCCACACCAGTCACCAGATCTCAGTGAGAAAGACAGCTCTGATGTGGTGGAAGCTGATATTCTCATTATGAGTTTGTAGCCGACAAAACTGCTTCAACTGTTTGATGCTCTCATGTCAAAATGGAAAAAGATTTCTAAGAAATCCTTCCAAAATCTTTTGTAATACTTCCAGCACTTCCAGCAGACAAAGTTTAAACCTCGTGGTCCCAAATAAAGAAGTTGATAAGTTAAATAAAATCCTTTTTGCAAAGTTTCCTTTAAAAACCTTTCAGTTGATGCTCCTCTAAACTCTAAAGGATGTTTTGACGATTTCTTTTTTTCCTTTTCCTTTTTATTTATGATATAGAATGAATTCAGCATAATCCTTACATCTTGATTGGACATCTCCCAATATGGTCGTTCTCCGTATGACATCACTTCCCACATGACGATACCGTAGCTCCACGCGTCACTGGCTGAGGAAAACTTCCTGTACGCGATGGCCTCAGGAGCTGTCCATCGGATTGGGATCTTACCACCCTGCTCACACACACACACACACACACACACACACACACACACACACACACACACACACACACACACACACACACACACACACATTAAAATGAAGGAAACACATTAGACAAAAGCTAATAGTGTGAAAATCTCAAATAGAAATGTATTATTTCTAATATTTGTTCTGATTATTAAAAATGTGACACGTTATATATATACATATATACAGAATTTATTTAATATGTTTAGATGGTATTTATTTTTGGATCCTATTATTCACTTTTACACAGTGATTAAAAAGTAGCCTTGAGTATCAGGTTTATAAGTCACATCTGACCCAACATGCCACTCAGAGGTCACATTAACCAGATCGTTTAATCCAAAGTGTGAGCAAAGTACAACAACAACAAAAACTTTCTGGATGTTAGCGATGTTGAGTTCTTTTTGTTCATAATAAACATCTAACAGAACTAGAAACAGTGGGTTCTGTTTGCAAAGCTAGCTGTACCGTTGTGGTGTAAGCAGCCTCTGGGTCGTCCTCCAGCACTCGGGACAGGCCAAAGTCTGACACTTTACACACCAGATTGCTGTTGGCCAGGATGTTTCGAGCTGCCAGGTCTCGGTGAACGTAACCCATGTCAGACAGATACTTCATGCCCGAGGCGATGCCACGCAGCATGCCGACCAGTTGGATGACAGTGAAGTGACCATCATGTTGCTGCCAGGGAGAATGGGGTAGACAGGAAAATACACAGACAGAAATAAAGCCATTATAAAAGCAGAGCCACAGAAAATCTGAAAGAAAAGACATAAAAAAGCATGCGAGAGAGAAAAAGTGCTGAATGAAAAGTATGATGATTTGAGGAGAATACACTGCAGAGACTTGTCACTTCTACAGAGAAGAGAAAATGGTTTGTTCAGAATTACAGTGACACTACAATATGCTATTGTAAATGCATCCCATAATTCACACAAGTCATAAAATGACTTAGGGGGAATCTGTCTATGCCTGCTAGGTACTACAATGATCTAAGTACAAAACATGATGGCTACTAAACTATATTTATGGTTTAGGCCATAATCATGGACACACAATGCTGGAAGATCTCTGATCATTGCAACACTCACCCTAAGGAACGAGTCCAGTGATCCATTTTCCATGTACTCCACAACAATCATCACAGGCCTGCCTGTGGAAACACAAAAACACACAGGTCTTTTTTCTTTGTGGGGATTTACTTGGCTTTACAATTGTTTTGTGGGTAACACGGCGGCTTCGCACTGAAATGTTGAAAGACCGGTGAAGAGAAACCTGGCAGTGAGATTCAGTGTTTCTAATTTCAAATGAAATCACCTTCTAATAAATAAAAACCCTATTTCCAAACAGGGAGGTGACACGGTTGCTATCAGTACACGGACCGACAATATAGTTGGGCTCAAAAAAGGACCAGGAAAGGATAAAGTGGGTCTGTGTGTGAGAGGACTAAGGAGAATTAGAGAAACCAGGAGCAGCTGATTGTTAATACAGCCAACGTGCTCACCTCAAAACTTTCCCATTTCAACATGTCCGACTTGCCGCAAGGGACCGGATCAGTATTCAGTCCACGTACAACACAACACATTTGTTATAAACAAGTATCAACTTAGGTTCTTCTTCCAAATGTATTTGTTTCCCTACAGATAACCCCCCCGCCACCCCCCACCCCCCCACCTACCCAGTGCTTCTGACTGACAGCTTGAAGGCAACTTGTCCAGGTGTATTTGCTGGCGAGCTAAAAAGCTGAACAGCAGGACAAAGAAATTAAACTGTTTCAGTTTTGTTTCACTTTAAATTAATATACTATCTAATCCCAGCAAAGTGGAGGATGTGGCAGTGCATTTATGGTCCTACTAAATTCATTATTTATCTTATGGTGAAGATTTCTATGTGGAACAGGAGAAAAACAAGCTAAGCAAAGAAAGTTTCTGTAGCTTTCACACAGACAGTGTAAGAATGGGGTTAATGGGACAGAGTAAATGAGGCGCTATTTAATAAAGTAACAAAGATGATGTCATGTCTGAAGACATCACGTGAAAGCTAAGCTGCATATTTGTACATATTTTATGTACAAATGTTGCAAAAAATTCCAGATTTTTACAATAATTTGCAGTGCCAGAGTTCATTCTCATCCTTTAGTGTCATAAATTTCCTGTCTGAGTAAAAATGTCACATGACAACATAATTTTCACACTTGGTTGGCTAAACCTAAAAACGTTTGAGACAGTAAAATTACTCCATCATGCACTCATAAAAAAGTACTTGATTTAGACTTCAATTGCTGGAAGTCTAAGGAGACAGAGAACTTACTATGTCATATAACTCTATCTTTGACCAACTTAAAATCACGTTTTGCGAGCTTTTTAATGGGAAACATCTGGCACCGTCCAAAACACAACATAATTACAAAAAACAGATGGTGCAAGCATGGTCACTTCAACAGCAACGACTCATTGTTCCAGTGGATTGGCAATGACGCGTCCCTTGCAGCTTCTTCCCACGCATATTGGCCTTGATTTTCATTAAAAAGGACTGATTCAAAGTTGTGAAAGTACATGTGTACTCTATGCAATGAGGTAATCTCTTAAAATCTACTCCCAACAGCAAGCCTTAACATCAGCTTAACATGTACATTGATTTTACAATGAATACAACCAAAATAACTTAGAGAACAAAGTAAACACAAAAGGTAAATTTACACTCGCTCACTTAAAAACCAAAATGGCATGATGTTTTGTTTTTCATCTAAAGATCTTATCACTCCATCTTAATCTCTACAGACAAAAATCCAGCAGGAACAGACAGGAAATTACTCGATCAAGCTTAGCATTCCTCAGCTAATTATCGAGGTCTGGAAACAATATATAGTGATGCCGTGCAGCGCCTGAACAAAAACAAACGCACCTGTTTACCAGAATCTAATGTGTCACCTGTTATTTCAGAGCAGGTATAGCAGTCAGTCACAGCACAATAGTCTCCATAATTAGTCTCTGAAGAACAACAACAGATGGAGGAAGTGATAGACAGAGAATGAAGAAAAGACAAACTATGCAGGCAGACATACAGAGGAGGATAAATTCCTCCTGATGCCCTGCTGCCAAACACAAACGGTGATTGTGTGATTTGACGCCTGTATGTATAGTGTGTATGCGGGGACTGGATAGGCACTTATAGGGAAATGGTTTGCTCTTTGAATGTTTTTTCTTCACACATGTAGATCACCTGTGTAAAACAGCAAGTGACAAATCTTTAGAGCTAACAGCCTGAAATGGATATACACCTCTGAAATACCTAAATGAAGCTGCTCACATTGCTAATATTACACATAGAAATCGCTTTTATTCTATGACTGCTTCTTGTTGATTCTCTGTAACCTTGTTTATGTTCGGTATGAGTCTTTACTTAACGTAAAGCAAATTCCCAGATTCCCCACACTTCAGTCACAACACTGACTGTATTCAGTGTCTTTTGTTGGACATTTATGTGAATTATTGAATATTTCTTTGACTTTTCTGTTTTCCATACTTTAAATTAGTATTTAAAATTCAGATAAATTTATCAATAATCAGCTAATTAACAGTATCAGTCCACACTGAATTATCATTTCCATACTGAATATGGATATAAATCACTTGACAGGCATGATTGAGAAAGAGTGTGTGGAAGTGTATACAATTAAATTGGTCTAACAGCAAACTTATATTTTAGTTTAATGAGGAAAACTCTTGTATCCAGGGTGTGCAGCTGTGATTAATCTGATTGATCTAATTGGATTTTTGTGTCTAAAAGTAAAAACATGGAAAATATGAGGAGCCATGTCAGCATGTTGCTTTTAAAAACACTGTTTTCTCATGATAACAGATTATTTAAATATGAGGAAGCTGGAGCTTTTCCTAGTCCATCTACACAACAAAAAAACATTTAACCCAAGTAATACTCGCTCCTACAGGAAAATTAGACTCAGAAAGGCCCAACATTCGTGTGTTTAGGTAGTAGGAGGAAGCTGGGAAAGAACCTTTGCATACATGCGGGCAGTCTACACCGTTTCACCCAGAAATCTACTTGTTGTTAATATATTATATTTTCTATACTATTAATAAAGTATGTTGAATCATATTGTGTGTTTGTGGTCTACTGGGACAAGTGTTTTTTTCCAGTCTAACTGCAGCATGAATCGAGGATATGTCATTTCCCCTTCACGCTATGAAAGCAGCAGTCTGTTGCTGAAGGAGTTTTGCAGGAATATTAGTGTTTTGAAGGGGTGTGAGTGTGTGTGTGTGTGTGTGTTGGGGGGATGACTGTCCTACAACATGGAAGAGAGCTTAGCCATTATCTTCTCTCCCAATACCCCAACTGGTGAGCCCTAAGGGCAGCAGAGTATAAAGTTGTTCTGTACTGGGATGCCTAAGTCCCATTCAGCAATGGGGGCAAGCTGATGTCAGATGGAGGAACGTCCATCACTAATCAATACATCTGATTTTACTCCTAGCAAGTCTGACAAAAGCTAAACTTACGACATTTCTCACTATTTAGTTTTGCCAATCAATTATTTATAGAAACACATGTATAAACCATAACTGCAGCCCCTCCTCAGCTGCCATGAGGTCTATTATAATCCATGTTTATTACAATAAACAGCCTATTTTAATCATTGCAGAACAAAAGGTTCCATTATCAATTTAAGAAAAGAATAATTGTACAGAGATCAATCTATGTTTTATATCCTCAAGCATGTTTCCCTTTAACAACCCTCCCATTTTATTTGTACTTTACATTCAAGAAGCCTCTGACTGGGAACATGTTAACCCATCCATCCATTTTCTCAACCACTTATCCAATTCAGGTTCGCGGGTTGCTGGAGCCTATCCCAGCAGCATTTGGGACGAGAGGCAGGTTGCGCCCTGGACAAGTCGCCAGTCCATCACAGTTTTTGACCCTTTATTTTTTAGCACTGTCAGGTGATGAGGCCAAACTAACAATAAGCACACAAAACCTCTCTAAATGTGAAATCTTTCATCATAACTGAGTCTTTATCAGCACGGTCAGAGCTGAGAAGTGTCCCTATTTGCATTCAGGAAGGGGATGGCAGTCTTAAGGGGACACATTTATATTCACAGTGATGTCTCAGTTAATACACCCCCTGTAAATACAACCATATGTTGCTCTGGATGAGACTCATAAAACAAAGCTCATTAAGAAGTCCACACTTTCTCTCTCTCTCTCTCACACACACAGACACACAAGTATAATCCTGCACAAAGAAGATGTGAATTGTAAAGCTGTAAACCTTTGCATGCTCGTTTCTGACAATGCCAAACATATACAAGGCATTTCTTAAGGACAAGATTGTGAGTATGAAGATTGAAAAATTATTTCAGATAAAAAATGGTTTAATATTTAAAAAAAAAGAGACGACTGACAGCTGAAAACAGTTTCACACCACTACTATGTAAACTACTAACGGTCACTAAACACTATTAGTATACGTTTAACAAAAGGTTTAAGTGTGTTTTGCTATAAGTTATGATTTTGTGTCTCTGTGCTGCTTATGGAAAAACAAAATTAAACAATAAAATGGGCAGCATGGTGGTGCAGTTAGCACTGTGGGCTCACAGCAAGAAGGTTGCCGGTTCGAGCCTTGGCTTCAGCCGGAAACCTTTCTGTGTGGAGTTTGCATGTTCTCTCCGTGTTAGCGTGGGTTCTCTCCGGGTACTCCGGCTTCCTCCCA
>JBAMIG010000013.1:17305764-17318550 GCA_037177335.1 Kiunga ballochi | reverse complement strand
ATACAGTTTTAAAACCCTACAACCATTGTAATTCTTTAGAGAAAGAACATTCAGTATTTAGATAACAGTCACAGATTTAATACACACACACACACAAACACACACACGCAAACACAAAGAGAGAGAAAGATGTAATATTGAAGGTCTGGGTTACTTACAGTCTCCTGTGGTTTGGTATTCATATTTTTGGGAGTAGGAGCTGTATCCACCTGGTGTTCGGGTGCGAACACTAAAGACGTACCAGGTTGCGGGTTTTAAACCTGACACAATCACACTGGGGGCTTTGGTGCGTGTTGAAGAGTAGCTCAGCTGCTCATGTTCCTGTGGGAGAAAGTGGATGTGAGAGTAATGATGAAAATTACTTCAGCTAAGCCAAATGGGTTTGAACATGTTTTAAAAGTGATATATGGTCTAAAAAAGTCTGTTCATTCTAACTAATAACAAACATGTAGTTAGATTTATCTCTGTCTAACTTGTAGTTGTCATGTTTACTAAGGCAGCTGTTGATCGCATGTGCGGTGACAAAAGCTGCCTCCTAGCTACTCTAGCAAGGGACAGCCTGTAAAGGCTTCTGATCACTCTGGGGAACTCGAATGACAGGCAAGAGATAATTTTACAACATATTTTTAACACAAACACACTACCAGATGTTCTGCATAAAATGTCCTACTGGGAATGAATAAATAAGCAAGAAGAAATGTCCTGATTTTCAAAACGGCATTAGGTTAAAATGACTTCCCATTAATCTTTTAAGCTTTTCACAACTTTTAGTTAAATTTCCATCGTTCACGTTTTCAAACCAAGAAGGGAGAATACCTTCAGGCAGATGTTTAGGCTCTCTTTATAGCTGCAAATAGCAAACATCACAGCATGTAAATGGTCTTTATAGCCAGCCTTGAGACTTTCACTTCCTGTTTGAGGTTTTTGTGCCTATTCGCTCAACAAAAAGCTTTGAGATCTGTCGCTTGCACTAAACTGTATTAACATATTTTAGGTGTGAGGATTGTGAGGATTACAGCAACACCTACAGCTTTGACTTATTAAGGCTTTCCTTTTATAAGTCAGAAGAGTGGAGATGAGCATTGATTCCTTAGTAGCGATTCTCTCCTCAAAAGCAGGTTTTCTTTTAACAAAGTCCTTTGAGTCTATTTTCAGAATTTGATGTTTAATCAACACCTTTTATGTTTATTGCAGTGAAATATTCTCCACGACTCAAAGCGTGATGATAATGTTAGTTTTGTTAGTTTCCATCTATCTCTTCCATCTTTATTTTTATATCTGAACAAACTATCTTTACTTAGCGTGCTTAGAAAGCTTTATGGTAACCTCTGCAGTCTACATGGCTTTTTTCCACAATGTGTCAGGCTTGTAAATGTTCATTAAACAATTACTTCAATTTTGTAGTAAGATGGCAGCAAATGTTATTTGGTCATGACTCTTCATAACAAATATATTTATGCACAGATTATAGATTAATCGCTGTTAGGTCTTTTCAGTGCTTTCTGTTCGCCTGCCTAGCAATTAAAGTAAGAAGACAATTTTATCGTGCATTCAAATCTCGACTTCATTTCCACAGTTTGCTTTAACCACCATTTCCTAATGCCGTTAGCTAACGAAACACTGCTGGAGCCAAAAGATGTTACTTGGATTAAACTAAACAGGAAAACTTCTCCCATTAAGGATCTTTACATTAAACATGATGTACTTATTTTGTGCATGGTTTTGTGTGCTAGAGATACACGTGACTTAGTGTCTCGACAGGTAGATTTTTAAACACCTCCTAAAAAGCCTCTGTGAGCTTCTGCATTCAGTGAGATTTTCCGCAATGCAAAAACTAAAATTCAAGTAAGACTAAACATCTTAAATCAGGGACATATATGCTTATTTTTTTAAAGGTAAGATCATTTTTCTTATTAGGATTTTTTTTTACTTGATTTGGGAATTCTTGACAAATTAAATTTTCTTGTTCTTGTTTTTGTAGTGTGGGGCACCCACATGTACTCCTTGTCCAGTGAAAGACGTGCGATCCAATGACTATAATTTGAAAAATCTCAACAACACTGAAAATCTTTGCGATGTACTAGAAAGATTTTCATACTTAGAATTTCACAACATTTATTCATATTCTGCAATAATACAATGCTAAATGGAATAGGTTCTATCATTTTATACTCTAAAAGCATGAGGCATAATTAATAGGTGGTTAAAAGGTGGTAAAAAATATTAGGGTGACAATTTTTGTGTACCAGACAATTAACTTTGCTTTGATTACACATTCGAGAGATCACTACTTCATTTATTTGCTGTGGATATTTTGGAGGTCAGGTATGTAAAGATTTGCATTACTATCAAGCTGACAAAAGCACAACTTAATTATCTTGTCCACAAAACAAGAATCTTTAAAAATAGATGTGACTGTACCTTCTCATAGTATTTGATCTCATAGTCGAGGACAGGAAGCGTCGCTTCCTCAGGTTGCTGCCAGGAAAGAGCGATGCTGTTGGGCGAAGCCCAGTCCTTCTTTAAAGCTCCCACCAGAAATGGACCTGGGTATAAACACAACCAAAAAAAAGAAAACATTTTTTCTTCGTTAACTCCATTAAAATTACAGGTAAATGCTTTTAAAGTTGTATGTTGAGTCTTGATGTCTTTCCATGCAGAACCTAGGAAAGATGTGAGAGTGTGACCAGCACAGCAAATTTAATTAACACCCTAATGAATTCACCTCTCAACTTCACTAAGTGTGTGGTCTCAAAGACTGTTGAGCAAGAAAAAAATAACTAATAAAGCATTAATTCTCTTTGGCAATCGTAGTAACTTATTCTCATTTGTGTTGTTTTTGTTGTCGGCCATTGGTAGTCAATAACCAACAGATTACTTTTGCGTTAAGATGGTATGTGTTGCTCATTATCCTGCCTTTTGTTTTTAAAGAGAACATATTTAATATAAATAATCCCAGTTGTTGATGTATTCCGATGCAATATAACTTACCACGTCAACATTACAGCTAAACAGCAGCCAGCTGGCATTACGCACTGAGGTTACTGTGTAACTAGCTTTCGCTCAGAGAACAGCTTCGCAGAGCCACTGTTGTTGCTGTGGACTCTCAGTCCTGCTGTCCAGAACCAGATGACCCCAGTGAGCAGTCAGCGCGATAAGAATGTGTTTTGAATACAGAGTGGAGAGCCTGTCAACAGTACATCTGTGATACAGAGAGAGCATACTGTATAGGAACACCACTGGTTGACAATGTTGGAACCTATCTCGCTTGTTAGAGATAATTATTACTCAGCCAGGCACTCAGCTCAATCACTCGCTCTCAATACGGGCTTTCAAGTCTGTGTGAAAAGCATCAACATAACCATATACCTCTCCCATGAGGTCTTTTAACTTTTGACTGAAAATAAGTTGAAAAGCTATATCTTCTTTACTCAGACTGCACTACATTAGCTTTGCTCTATGAATTTCTGCAGGCTAAATAATTGCATCAAGCTCCCAGGAGAGGCCAGTAGATGTAAGTGCCCTGAGAGTCATTACTGTACATTATTTCATCTAATATTACAGAGCTGACTCAAAAATACCAGCCTGCTTTTCTCATGTGTATTAAAAGTAAAAGTAACATTCACTCAAGCTGTTTGCTCTCATTGGAACTGAATAAGAAAGGCTGGGAGATTTAGGTCTGGGGGAAAAACAGGCATCTAGGTTGTAGATTTAGGGTCTGGGGTTTTATTAAGGCAGAGAGAGGCTGTTGGATAAAATAACAGTTATGACCTGTGGGGTTTCAGCTTGTTAACCAGGTACTGAGAGACCAGTGTTACTTATGTTTTAGATGGCTAACAACTCTTTTTTTTGTTTCATTTATTCTCTCAGGACATCTTTAGATGCCTCAGAAAAAACTAATTCCGACCAGCAATGAGCAAAAGTAAAAAAAAAAGGGTGGAAGATTGTATTTTTTTAGCACAAACACTAAAGCTATGCTGGCAGAAAGGTGTACTGTAAAGCAAGTTCAACATGGCATAACTGACTTTGTTTTAGTTGGTTGGACTAAATTCAAGAGTTGTGGGTTACAATGCTCGTTTATCAGCTGAGGTTTGCAAAAAGTGCAAAAAAGAAACTTGTTAGAACTAACATCCAAATTCTGTTGATCCAGTATTTCTAATGGTTTTTACAAAGTTAAATGTCAGACAATGTCAGGGTGGCGTTTTTCAAACTGACAGTAATCAGCTGGACATAAACTAGTTAAAGCAGATAAGGTGCTAAGCCGTTGTGTGGTGACTATGGGGCAAACCCCTTTTGATCATATCTGAACACTTTCTTGGACATAAAAAAAACTTTAAACTTAGGTCATGGAAAAACCGTTATTCATCTCATCATCGGCAAATTTTCCAGCTATTTCATAGAGACCGATCTTCAGCATAAAATAAGTAAAAACCATTTGGTGCCGACCACTTACACTTTCTATTTTTTTTATTTTAGAAAAAATAAGTTAAGTTTCAAAGTCTTTTAATATATATAAGCATTATTTAATATAATTTAATTTGAATCATTGCAATTTCCTGTTTAAATTTTCAATAAATTACTAATAAAGGTTTAAAAATTAACCTTAAAAAAAAAAGAAATTAGGCTTCCTTTATCATACATCCCTTGGGTAAGATCCCAGCTGTGTTATAAAATAAATAAACAAATAAAACTTGTTTTCTCCATTAAAGCAGCACTCCATTTGTTTTTAGCATCTAAACTCTTCGTCTCTGATTCATTTTAAAAACACATTGATTTTTTAGTCATGTTCCTGAGGCCATTTTTACCCTACAACCCAGATGACCAACTATGGGTCTCTTAGGCCAGTATCCTAAAGGTTTAAGACGTCTCTCTGCTGCAACAAATCAGATTCAAAAGAAAATGTCTTTAATCAGCTTATTCCTACCCATAAATTTTGTTTGAGGGTGCTGCAGCAACAAAACATCTCAAACCTGACGGTCCAGAGCCGGTCTGCTCTTCAGCATCCCCAGGCTAAGTCACAGCTAATTTTTTTCTACAGGTGTAAAAAAAAAAAAAAGAAAGAAGATTGATTACTAAAATTATTAGACAAAATTATTGCGCAAATATTTTAAAAATTAGAAATTTCTCTTATGTTATAAAATAACCTAACTAACTTGATTAGCAATGAATCACACACGGAGCACATCAAGAGTACTGTGCAGCTTCTAGTAACAGTCATTTTTACATCAAATGCATTTTAATGCATGGCTTCTTTTCAATAACCACCACCTTAATAGGCTTTTAACATTTTGGTAGGAGAGTCTGCAATGCTATGCGAAAACCTCAACAGTATAATGTCATGCGTGACTTCAAACGGCTTATAATATTAGCACAATCATTAAGCTCAAATGGCAGGGCCTATGTGTACGTTATTACATGCACGCATAAGTACAATTTCAGTTTAAAAGAAAAAGAAAAAACAAAGCAAAATACGTTGCAGCTAAGATAGAAAGCTTTTCAGAAAAAATCCAAATTTGCAGCCATCTTATTTATGTTATTAATATATACAGTCTTTTTTTTTTAAATCAATTTCTATACCCATCGGTTCATGATTGCAGGGAGATTTTATCTTATGCAACTCTGCCTAATGAAGCACTCTGTTGGAGCTGTGATGGTGCAGAGTTTTGCTCTGCTGCTAATGCCAGCTGGATACAATGGCTGTGGCATAAAGCTGCAGTCTGTGGCCAGTGTCACGTTGTGGAACAATCAAACTAAGACACAGCAAGATTGTTGGAATCTAGTGTTAGCATATTGGCCTCTGATAGGAAACAACAAACACAGCCAAAAGTTAATCTCACTCTGACTCACAGATGCAAATCCAAAGCAAGCGTCACATGATTTGTGGAAATAAACAGGAGAACACAGATATACAGAGTGAGGGTGCTTGCAGGAGTCGAGAGCTGCATTGTGTAAAAATGTTAGTTCAAGACCACTGTCCTTCCACAAGAAAATAATTGCCAGGAGCAATGTGGCAGGTCTGCCAGCATGTCGAAACATGTGGTGAAAGATGTGGTTTTCTACCCAGAGCAAAAAACAAGTGCTTTTCTCTTTTGCTTTTTCATCCACAGCAGTGATTGAAAAATTCCAACAGCACGATTCGTACATAAGCGTAGAGCTGTAACATAATTAACAAAAATGAGGACTTTATCACGTGTGATGGTTTAATTGTAAAAAACATGAAACTTATAGGACCTACATAATATTATGATATGTGCTGTAGTAAGAAAATAAACAGTATTTGCTTATGAATGGGGAAACAACATCCCGACAGATCAGAGAAATGTTTAAATGAGATTGTTTTTTTCATAGGACAGATTGGGAGGGAGATGCATGCAGTGACATCAGTGGTGTTATTGAGATATTTACGGATTTTCCTGATCAATAACTTAGTAATGAAATGTTGCTTCTACAAAACAAACACCTCACTGCAATAACAAGGAAGACTGTAAGCTATAATCATATTTTTTATTTTAATATTTTATACGCTTGTCATCCCATTTTTTTATATTACATTCCTTGTATGGCAAAATAATACTCTTACACGAGTTCAATGATCCTTTGTAAAGCTCAATTTTGCGGATAGATAGATAGATAGATAGATAGATAGATAGATAGATAGATAGATAGATAGATAGATAGATAGATAGATAGTTTAGTTTATTAGACCATATTTTTCCTTACTTACAGCTGTATTGTATCTCTGAGCTATGCATTACTAATGCATCCTCCTAATCCTGCTGCTTTATATTATTAATCAGTGTTTTCTTTGTGTGTTTGTGTGAGTCGTAGCAATATTGCATACTCATAAATACAAAGGTCCAGCTGCCCTTTTATGTCAGGTCAGGTAAGATCCCGAAAATCCCTCCAATCATCACCAACCCAGTCTATTCTATGAAGCAGTGTTGCCCAACCTTTTTTGACCTTTGTACCCCCTGAGCTACATTTGCCCACCACAAGTTCACCTTTAGTCAAATGTGTTGATGATTCTCCAAAGAAAACGTACAACAGACGTAGCTTTCATCATTGCAGTCTGAACTGACGTGATTCCACAAACTTTAATTAATAATAAGTCTGTTTTACCAATATTTCCCGAGTGTTTGGTGCTCTGGTGTCGCTGTAAATGGGCCGGTTTCATTGAGCTATTTGCCAGGACTTCCCTAAAAAGCAGCACAGAGGTTGTGGTGGGTCCGCAGACGTATAAGTAAATCCAAATAAAATATATTTTTCAGTATACGGCCTAGGTTTAGGTTTGCATCTTTCTTGTGTTTCTTGATTCCCACTCAACCTTCTCCTGCAGCAATGAGACATTTCAGCATCTATCCATCTTTGTCTGACGCTGCTTTGGTGCTTTCTAACCTCATGACCATTCTCTTTACGCCCATGTCTTTCCTCTCACCTACTCTCTCAGTATCAGACTATCCTGCAGGTACATAGTAACCTATTGCCTAAGTCTATCCAAGATGTTAGTAAGACTTGTTTCTCTTATGCTTGATAAAATCTGGGTTTATCATTCATTTGTATACTTATTGAGAATAAAACATCTTTTTTAACAAGGACACATATATGGATATGAAATATAAAATGTTTCCACGTACCCCCTGCAACATGCTCAAGTACCCCTAGGGGTACAAGTACCCCTGGTCCCATTTAGATAATTCTCTGACCTGCTGCATGCAGATCAATATGGTTAATATTTCAGTTTTTTTTTTACCATAAAAGTGTCATTTTTTCTGTAGCTGTTATGTTATAACGTGAGACGGTTCCATGTAGGATGGCAGCTTTTGTAGATTTGTGTTATTGAAGCCTATAGCAAATGTACGTGTACATGTGGGTTGTTTTGTATATTTGTTGATGCGTCATGCTATTTTCTGTGTAAAAGGTGGGAGTGTGGTGTTTTTTTTTTCCAAAGACCTCCTGCCTTTGAAAACAACACTTTCCCCAGGCCCAGACAAGATACTTTAAGGACACACGACACACATCAATTGTCTTTAATGATTCTCTATGAGGTTTATTGAACTTCCTGCATGAAATCTGCCAGAGGAACTCCCTATCTGTGTCTGGAAAGAAGGCGTACTGGAAAGCCATTAGAAACACCAGTCAATTATGATGCCCCATGGATGGATTTCTCAGTCGAGCGTGGTTAAGCTCAACATAAACTAATGGGGAGTCTTTAAATGAGCTTGACCTGCATATGATTTTAATTAGCTTTCCTGCCCTAAAGGCTTCCATTAACTGTTTAAAAAAATCAATAGTGCCAGAATTGATGCTGTGTGAGAGCTTAAACGATGTCCTAACACTCCACTGATTTAATGCTGATAAAGAGATGGAGTGCAAGAGAAACACACACGCACAAAACAGAAGCTAATGTTTACAACCATCATAGAGATACGTGTCCTTCTAAGGTGTCTGTTCGTGTTTGTCTCATTCAAGGATCACTCTGGCCTTTCAATGTGCATTTTCAAAATAAAACTAGGCATCGGATTGGTGGGAGCAAACGCACAAAAGCTCACAACTTATAACAACTATTCAATCTACCTGAGTTTGATTCAGTTTGACTTGAACTTGTTCAATTCAATGCCACTTGACTCGATTCCCTGCACTGTCTTACAATGTCAAATACACAGGTGCTTCAGAAGCACTTCATAGCTGTCTCCAGTGTTGCCAAAGGGACTGTGTGTAATCAGAATGTCACGCTTATCAAATGTGTAACGCCAGTGTGTGTGTGTGTACGTGTTAATGTGGTTTTGTGTGTTCTACTCTAACAAACCACGAGGCGAAACTTAATTGACGTGGGGTCTGCTTCGGGGACTATCATCATTACACTTCATTAACGCAGGAGGTCAGTCCCAATGCACTGTGGATCATGTGCTGTGTTATGAACTCCGAGCACACACACTATGACACCACAGAGACAACAGGCAAATAAACTGTAGGGCTTGAGTCTAATTACAGAGAGACGGACTGTGAAATACAACTCAAGTAAGTGAGAGTGTGGGTAAGTGCGATGACTTATACCACTGCCTAATTAGCAGCAAACACTGTTACACATCTTGGAGTCTAATATTCCTCAGAGATGTGACTCTTTATTGCATATCCGGCCATATTTGTCTATTAAATTGTCCATTGTTCTTATGTTTGTGTATGAATCTATTTGCTGGAGTTAATTAGCTTAGCTTTGTAGTGTTGGCAGTTAGCTTAACTCTTTACTATGTTGTGTAATCCTTGTTTAATACCACAAATGATAAGATAAATGTCTACCTGTATAGGGACTTGCACTGATAAGTTATCGTAGTCTAAGAAAAACTGAATAAGGCCTTAAGCAATTATATCCATCTTTATGAAAGTTGTTTTTTGGCAATACGTTTTAGTTTTTATTTTCATGTTTTGTAATGCAGCCCTCACCTCAGTGTGACCTTATGCTCGTACCGATCCTTAAATATGAACTACAAAAGCATTCTCCAATTCGGTTGTTTGTTATTCCTTTAAAGAAGATTCATTTTAATATATGAGTACATAACATCAAGTCCTTATTTTTTTTTAGCTTAATTTCAATAAGCCCCAAAGTGCAGAGTGCTTTTACGAATGAATCCCAGTTTGATACCAAGACAACTTTATTATACTATTCTTTAAAATGATGAGGAAACATCATCATGGAATAACTTCTCAAATACTTTATTATCTCATTGAATTTATTTATTGGTATAAATTTAAATTAGCCATCCCAATTATAATCAGTTTACATGATCGCTTTTAGATGGAGGTTGCATTTGCAAAATGACAAAATGATCAAAATATTGAGGCAAAAGTTTTGTATTAGTTTCTAACCACTCAAATAAAATAAATATTATGGTTTTATTCTCTGAGACAAAGTTCTTAATATCCATATCCTGTAGGTCCACAAACATGGCAGCTACCGCAGTTGTGTGTCTGTGTCTTTACATTGTCTCTGAATGGACAAACAGCTCTGTGTAAACTCTTCCACATTACTCCCGTTATGTTTCTTGGCCTGTGCAGACAGATTGTCTCACCATGGACATAAGATTGCTCTTTTAAAAAACAGGGAACAAAACAGAACAACAACCAAACTTCAGGTTCAGACAGGAGATTTAGATCAAATGGCCTCTCTATCAAAAGTAATGTAAGCTGGATCAATGCATCTATGTTTATGTTTCTTGTTAGATATAAAACACTTTGTTTGTAACGTCAACCAAAAGGCAAATAACCAAAGAAAGAACATTACTTATGAGTATTGTTGTAAAATCATCTTGTTGAAAATAATCTATTTGTGTATGATTGTCAGTCCAAAGAGGGAGATTGAAAAAAGAGAAGGGGAGAAAGTGCAAGGTCTAAAAGAACCAGTAAGAAAACAATTAGTCACACGCATAACAGCAAGTATGAAGCTGACAAAGAAAAAAAACATCTATCCACATTTTAATTTCACCTATATGTCATGAAAATGGTAAATCTAGTGTCAAATTACCACCAGGTTACTAGTGTTTCCATTTGTAAAGGGTGTTTTAAGAAATGTCAAATGCTGCTCACCAATATATATGTTAGTAATAATTCCTTTGATTTAAGTGTATGGGTTCCATCACCTTGCATTTCCTGGGATGTTTCTATATTCATGCTGCCTTCAGCCTATGATTAAGGTCATAATGGTTATTGCATACCAGTTGTGTATGTGGATATGCATATCTGCCTAAACTCCATGCTATTGTAACCTAACATTTCATCCTCCTTCTTCCCCACAACAATTTCTATGTAAAGTGCTGCAATTTGTTGGCCAATCCCCTATAGCAATTTCTCCCCCCACTGTGGTGATATCGGCCTCCTTTTCTGGAGGCACTTCGTCACTCCTTGAAATTTCAGAAAGGAAAAATGGATCTGACCCTTCTTGACACTAAATAGCTGTCAACTGAATCTAAACTGGGACATTTTTGTGTTCTCCCACAGCACACCTGCAATCCAGCCCTGCTGTGGTGGCTGTCTTTAGTATGACAATGTAGAAAAAGCCCCATAGACTCCTTTGCCTCATCCAGATGGTGGCTTCAACAGCCTTGTGAACCATTTATCATGTGTATCTGCTGAGCAGAGAAAGTTAACAGATAATTAAAATCATCAGTCACGCAACAAAAGCAAGGGTTGTAGTGGGAAAAAAGAAGAAAAAAAAGGAAAGAGATCTTTTGGTGAGCTTTGAGCCATTTTTTACACTTGCTATAGCTTTTATGTAGGTTCATTTGGGACTGAGAAAGTAGAAGTAAGAAATGTAGCCAGAGAAAAAGAAAAAAACTAACTAAAGAAATCCAGAGGGTAAAAGTCTGACATTGGACAGCATCTGACTTGCAAATACCCAACTACATTTAAACTTTTATCCTTTTATTGACAATCTGCACTAAAGCAGTGGAAAGGGGATTAAAAGACAGATGGGTACAAAGTGAAAAGAAATGTTACCTACTTTCACGTACAAACTGCTTGTGTGCTAGCTAGCCGGTCTGACACTTTAAGGTCCTGTATTTAATAAGGTCCCAGCTTGCCACTGATCCCTCTTGTTCCCACTTAATGGGGCTGTGGAGAGGCAATGACGTGTGAGAAAGGCTAGTGAAACTGGTCCAATACTGGCCCACCACAATCAATACTCATTTGGCCTCCATCTCTCCTTTCCCAAAAGTAATTAATGAGAAGAACGGAAGTATCTGGCGGCTGACAGCTGATTTCCCTGCCGGTCCCTGTCCTTAACACCCTGTCCATTTCTCTTGCTTCTACTTAAAAGCTTCATTATGCTTGAAACCAAGCATTCAGCATCTGAATGTGACACAGATGCAGCCACAAGTAAACGTCAAAGAACATAATCTTCTCACATGTGTGAAAACAAAAAACAAATGGACATGGTGCCATTCAAGTTTTATACAGTCTGAATAAATATACATACACTTGCTCAGATGATATCTTCTTATTTCCCCCATCAATAAAACATAAATTGCACATGCATGGAAGGTTACTTTTCCAAGGTGAGTTGTCAAGACTTCTTATCTTAGCACACATAACCAGATAATATAAGGCCTTACAAAGTCTTTAAACAAAATTAATATTGACACATATTTGTGGTGTTTATTGCAAACACAGATTTTAAATGCCGAAGATAAAAAACAACTTTGAGTAAACAGATCTGCCACCTTGCTTTCATTCCTAATGAAAGCCCCCCCACTCAGAGAAAAGAGAGACACCACCTCCACACACTTGAACACACACACATACACACACACACACACACACACACACACACACACACACACACACACACACACACACACACACACACACACACACCTAAGTCCACACAGGTCAAAACACCAAAATAAAGAACTAAATTGATCTAAAATGGAAGCTACTTAGTTTTACACAAAACACTCTCTCGCTCTTCATCTACGCTATCTTCTTTTATTGTTCTGTTCTTCCTGTCTCTTCTGCCAAAGGGCATTAAATGTATACACAGAAACATTTTCTATTTCTTCCTTAATTTGCTTCCATGTTTATTTTTTTATTTTAATTTTTTTTTCAGATTTGACCCGATGTGAGCTGGGCGGTGGCCTGGGGCGGGAGCCCTGGCAGTCTGATCCCCGGCTGCAGAAACTGGCTCTAGGGACGTGGAATGTCACCTCCCTGGCGGGGATGGAGCCTGAGCTTGTGCGTGAGGTTGAGCGGTTCCGACTAGATATAGTTGGACTCACCTCAACGCACAGCTTGGGC
>JBAMIG010000013.1:17284733-17297431 GCA_037177335.1 Kiunga ballochi | reverse complement strand
GAGGTACACACCAGCAGTACACACCAGCTATACCCACCAGCAATACCCACCAGCAGCACACACCAGCAGCACACACCTTTTTTTCTTTAACTTTTGTGTTTTTCTGTGTGTGATGAAACAATATGTATCAACATGCTCGAAAATTTAATTCGAAGCTGCGTCCTCGCGCCGCAACACCTCACTTGGTCACAAATAGGAAAGGAGAAGTGAAATGTTGGGGAATGCAGTCAAGCCATAAACACTCCAGCTCAAACTCCCAGATCAATAAGCTCAGCTTTAACTCTCACATTCATACATTCAGAGAAGAAAAGTTAATCTTCGAGGCACAATATCATATCTAAATCCCGTATTCTCCAAGGTAATAGTGCAGGTTGGATTTGCCTTCTAGGATGGATAACAATATGAGAAAATGTAATTACTCAACACACACAGGTGCGATTTGCAAAAAAATACAACAACTCATAGATTAACACACATACAGAAAAAAACTGGTATCAGACAACTGGAAATACAAATAACAGCACCTCTGTGCTAACAGTCAATTTAAGACACTGTGCTTGTAGGTCACTTCCAACACTCTGCAAAGCCTTTGTGTTGTTTTATCTGATAGCATCACTTTACCATCTTGCATTTCAAATAAAACATTTTCTGATACTTCGGGTTCTACTTTTTTGCATAGTTCAGCATGTTGCATCAGGACATACCCACCGTATGTCCTACATCCTGTGTCCTCGTCCTACATCTGTGAAGTTGCATAAGGATAAATATGACTCATACCACTGTGAGTGTCTATCAGTATTAACTGCGCAGGTGTTGCTTTGAAATATTTATTGCAGACATTAAAGCCATGCTGTTTAATAATCCCAAAATAGCTGTCCAATTACGCGCTTTAATCCATCTTGGAGCGCTCAGGGCTGGCAAAGTTTTTATGACCACACACAGAGTCTTAGTTAACTTTCATTGTTTTCTTTATTGTTACCCTGCTACTACTCTTAAACTTTCATTAGGTTATATAGATTTTAGAAGTTATGTGTAGGAAAATGTAAGAGATGCAGCTGAGTAGGTGCAGTGTATACAATGCAAACAATATCACCTGTTACCTAAACACTTTAATTTTCATTCAACTGGAAATTTGGTCTGAGAGTTAAGATGTATGATCAATAATTGAGAGCTTTGTATTTTAACACAAGCTGACAAAATGCTTTAAAAACCACCAGATTACACATTAAAAAAGAAAGATTGAGTGAGAGGGGTGGTTGGATAAAGCAGAAAGGCCTGTAGCACCATGTGGGCTCTAGATCTTTGTTCCTCAATGTGTATTGCTGTGAAGATGTATGACCTCTTTAGGATGTTAGTGATTTAGATATGTCATGACTTTGCAGATTCCCCTATGGCCGTCAGGGAAGAGAGAGAGAGAGAGAGAGAGAAAGAGAGTAAGTAAGAGAGAGAGAGGGAGCTATTGCTTTCTGATTGATAGCTTCCATCTACCTCTGTGTGCGACGGTGAAGGGAAATGCACGAGTTACAAGAATATCTAAATTGCTCTATTTAGCAGGCATTATATGTGCCATGGCTGTCTCGTACAAATACTATTATTACTTGCTGGGTTATTTTCCAAGATGCCCTCAAGCTCTCCCAGTGAGTTCCAGATCATGTTTAACTTCCCAATGCCCTGCTTCCACTCAATTCCAGGTTGGAAAAATTGATTATTAGTGTAAAATGTCTCCAGGAAGCAACCTGACGCATCACGTGTCTTGTATCACAATATTTAGCTTGATCCTTGACCCAACTGGATTTTTCATCAACTTCTTTCTTCATAACATCACATCTCATTTGTCATGGAACATCTTTGCCTCTGGTTGGACACAATTTGAGAAAAAGAAGGGTCAATACCTTTAAGAGCATTTATGCTTTTCTGGGTTTTCATTTTAACTTGCACACCAGTTCATATAAAGTCCAAAGATATATACAGTATATGGTTTGGATACTAGTTGGAGCAATGACACAAATAAGAAATGATAAGCTTATAAAAAGCATTATGCACTATGTGCACCTATAAATTGAAGCAGCAAAGCCATAGGGAAAACATAGCAGCACAAACACACCCGTGGATTTCATCCTACAGCTTTGCCTTGAGCTCAGTATGTGAAGTCACTGGGGTGAAGCCAAGTCACTGGGAGTGTCATTCATTTTGGCCTGAGTTGAAAATGGCCTCTATTCTCTCTTACACGTATATACACACACTGTTCCCCATGAGGTCAGCAGGAAAAACTGGTTTGAGGAGGGCACGTATCCTTCACTTCCTGTCAATGACAAAATCAGCTGCTAACTGATCCGCTTCAGTGATTCTAAATCACTTTTCCCTTCTGCTTTCTTTATATATATATATATATATATATATACCTAACATTCCTCTAATCCTTATTGTAGGATGAAACTTTACTGATTGCTTGATGAAGTTTGACTGAAATTCATGCCATCTTAACAATACGATAGCCCCAGAATGAGGAGAAATATTTGTGTGAGAGTCTTTGGGCAAAGTGATGACTTGTTCTGCTTCTTCATTTTAGCTCTGTGCTGGGGTTAGTTTAATTTCCTGAACTGATACAGTGGTTTTGATGGATAACAGACATCAATAATATTTTTTCATTATGTCTGTAGACATTTTGATCTTTAAAATTGCTGCCATCTTGCTGTTTGTGTCCAAATGTTATTTTTACACCATGTCAGATGTAGATATGTTTCCAGTGGCTGTGGAGTAATAAAAACCTAGAATAAGTTCAAGTATAGAAAAGAAAAGATTGCAGAGATGTTTATGCAGAATTAGTTATATATATAATTTCTGTAATAAAACAACCTCAAAGTCAATTAGTCTTTTGTGTCTCCAAATAATTTGCCTTTGAGCTTTAATTAAACTACGGCTAGTTATTTTTACTTGTTCCCACACACTTTTCATTTGTCAGATAGCTTTTAAAAAAAATAATTTTAAAGATAATAAAAAACTAAATAAAAATATTATTTTCCACCATTATAGGAGAAAAGGTCTACATAAAAAAATATTTAAAATGTCTGTACATTGGTGTTTTCTTCATTTTTTCACAAATCTGATTATAAACTTGCATTCTGTAATAAAAAAAGTGATATCTAACTAAACTAATACCACTAAACTAGAAGAGCACTGAGTGCAGACTTCTGCCAAGCAGCTCATTTTCCACCATGTTGGGATTACCATGCCAGGTCTCACTTTGATGTATTGCAAAATCTGTCGTAACTGAGAATGACCTTATCTTGTAATGAAAATTATTATTTGTTTTAAATATCTAGCATGCAGATGGTGATCCATGTGATCTGCATCATTCAAAACAATTTTTTTAATTAAATATAAGTGGGACCAGAACCCATCCTATCCCCCCACCCCCAAAAACATTAAAATCCATCCCGTAGTCCAGTGTTTCTCATCCCCTGTCCTGCATGCCGTCAAGGCAACCCTACTTTACCACATCTGATTCAAATAAACAAACTTTCTCATCAAGTTCTTTAAAGCCAGTTAACGAGCATTTATTACATTCAGGTGTGTTAAAGTAGGTTAGCCTCAACATAGAAGTTGCAGTACTATGAACTGTTAACCAGGATATTTGTTGTAAGAACTGCCTTTCCCAGGAGAACCGTGCCTGTTTGCATTTCCACAAGTCAGGGACTCAATCTGGACCGACGTGACACAACCATCTGCGACAGTGACGTTTACCAAAACCCCCACCCAAAACAGAACAAAACCAGGAAAAAATAAGGAGAAGAAAACACCATAAAGGAGCAACAATGGAGATTGAGGATGCCACTGCATTATTTATCTGTATGACCGTAATATTAATCATGGACAATCAGAACAGGCAGCTAACATTGAGGCTGGAAGAGCCCAGGAGAAAAATAATCAGAAGCAGACAATATTTTCTTTCATGAAGGAAGAACTCAGCCAAAGGACAAAATGAGCAAGTTTAACTTATTAAAAATGTGCAGATTGTATCAATGTCCTAGGAGCAAATATATCAGATGTTATAGTGCTAAAAGGTGGTGCATCCCCCTATGTCAAATACGTTTCTATGGAACCCTGAAAAACCCTGCTTTGGAGTAGTAGTTATAGGAATAGTTCCTATCTATCCGGAAAAGGTTATAGGAACTTTAAAAGGTTATACAGTTGGAAAGCGCCTTAAGATATACAGGGTAGGGGTACTTGAGGACCAGGGTTGGGAAACGCTGCTGTACTCCTTGCAGTGTTTACCAGATAGGCAAATATAGTCAAAACCATCATCTATATCACCTGGAGATAATAATTACAGCATAAATATAGAATTTAATAATGATGGATGATATGCACGCTCTAGGCAAGGAATACTGCATGAAGAAGTTGATGATGCAGTGAAATCCTAGTTTTTTTTTTAATGAAAGTGGATGGGTAGCCTGAACAGAGATTGTGTGTATTTCACAAACTTGGGCTTTCACTCAGAAACAATGCTGCATGTACAAGTGTAATATTTCATATACTTTAACAGAGGCCAGTTCCTCTGGGGTTTTCTTTATTTGTTCTACAATATAGTATTATTTTATCTATATATCAATGAGCAGAGAAAATCCAAGGACATAGAAAAAAAAAGAAAGAGAAACAAAGGAAACATGGAAGATTATTCATTTTTTAAAGTCTCCAATACAGATTAAGCACTTTGTGTTTCTGCTTTTGACTGCGGCACTTTGGTGCGCAGGTGTAGAAGGACCGGCCAGAAGTTGTTGTAAGTTGTCCACCATAATGAGTTATCACCGCCTCGTCTCCCTGTGTGGGTAATAATGTTGTAGCCTCGGAGGCCCACAGTTTAGACAGAGCTAAAGACCACTTCCAATGCCCTTTAAGTTTTGGATGCATTTCATAAAACAAACTTTTCAGTAAGTTCTTCAATTCAATTCAAGAAAAGCGAAAGGAGAAAACTGTAGGATCTTAGCAGCTATTAGTGTTAAGCTTGAAGATTTAACCCCAGAGCATGTCCTGAATATGCTGAGTGAGAGTCAACAGTTAATCTGTGCTATGGTGACGTATTGGCGTTGAAATGTTTTCTACTTAGACTGTTGAGCTTAACAGGAAAATGTACGGCCAAGGTGAAAAGACTGATGGGAAGAGACTGTGGTCTATCACAACAGAACCGGAGACAGAAATATAATTACTTGACAAGAGTTTGACACCATCCATCTACAGCAGAGCTTCGGTTCACTTCAGAGCAAGATTTTTTTCACAATATTTTATTAATCTTGCCCAGGCTTTTATTTGACTTATGATGAGTGACCACGCTGTTCTTGACTATCTTAGTCAAGGACACTTTGACAGGAAAGCATTCTGCTAACGGGACTGTGTTGCCTGTTGGGATTTACCGCCATGGAGGCATGTGTTTGTGATTTATGCATGCCATCCATCTGTGGTGCAACTACACACATGCACAGTGGTGAATAGCCAGAAACATGAGCATTTAATGCACCCTCCTCACACACACACACACACACACACACTCACACACAAGATGTAACAGATGAGAGTTGTCCGTGACACACTGAGAAAAACATTCAGACGTTCGACCATCAGCGGGCTCTATCAATAATGTATAAGGTCTCTGAATGCCATCAACACACCGGGTAAAAAAAATCATACTCACAAATGCAGGTCTAAGGGTCACTTTTTAAAAGTTTCCGCTCAAAAAATAAATAAATAAAATAAAGATGAAATGAAAAGCATGCAAGCGTATTGGCTGAGTCTTTCCTCTCTCATCTTTTGTTCTTTTCCGTACATCTGCCAAGGGATGTTCAAAGCAACACTTTGCTTTTTTTAATACTTTTCCCACTCACTCCTGTTAGTTTCTTCTCCATTTATAGAACTGTTTAGAGTACAAAACTAAGATAGAAAGACAAAAGAAACATTATTTAAAGCTTTTACATTCTTTAAGTTTGCATGGAGCTTTAACGTAGTATTCTAGTATTTGACAATGATACAGTTAGAATTTGTCCCCTGGTCTGTTTATAGCCGCCATATATAAAAACCCTACAGCCTTAATCACTAATGATGCCGCAATCCCAAATCATTTAAGGTCATGACTTTACAGCACCACCAGAAAAATGGGCCTATATTGAATATGTCCATATTTGTGCGCGAGTATGTCTTACTCAGCATTATCACTCCATTACAGGTACAGATTTTTCACATGGCTTCCTTTCTGTTGTATGCATGTTATGCATGTGTCTGCATGTGTGCATCGGTGTATACAGCTCTGTTTTGCACAACTGCAAGCACAGCGTTCCGCTTCTCCAATACATACAACGCTCTGTACTGACAAGTGCACTCAGTCATGCAAATTTCTTACGAACACAGCATTATTCAACCACTGCGGACAAAACTGTGGGTATACTGGAGTGTTTGTGAGCGCTTGTCAGGTTATGCTTGGGTTTGTTAAGTTAGATGAACTTGGGAAGAGACATGTAACTCATATTTTTGGGTGGCTACTCAAGAATTCTGAATATACTATGTGACAGGCAAATGAAAGCAAAAAGGGTTGTTGGTCATAGTACTAAATAATACCAATACCTTGTAAATGACTCGTTCATTTGAGTAAAACACAATCTGGATCCAGGGATTTTTTAAAGGGCTCTTTATAAAGGCGATACAGGACTGTTTTCAGTTTATGTGTATAAAACTCTATGTGTATTAAAAATGCTTAGATTGCCAAGGATATATTTTTTTCCTTCATAAATATCTTTTTTAGCACTTCAGGGATTCGGCCTGAACCTTTTATAATCACCATCATGACACCACAAACCCAGCAGAATGAGAGGATGAAAACCCAGATCCCAGCTGATGAACCGTAGAGTGATGGATGAATCTTCACAGATCTTCTCAGGTGCAGAAACAGGTCATTCACCGTTCTGAGCTTCCTCTTTGTATTCCAGACTGGTCCAGTCCACACAGGTTGTTAAAAAAGATAATTCGTTGATGTGAGTCATCATGTGGATTTTTCTCTTTCAGGCTTAGCCTTTAAACAGATATCCTAGTTAGTTCTGTCAGATTCAGAAATCTGGTTCTTCAGCTCTTTAATCATCAACTAAAGAACATAGCAGATTTAATAATGTATCTTTAAATCTTCCTTCATATTTTCTTACCATATAAATTTGAGTTTACACATTTTATTTGTGTTTCGTTTATCTTGTTTGGTTTCATATGTTCTTATTGTCCTTTCTATGGTAGTGTTAACATTTGATCCCATGTGTAGACATTACATTAGTTAAATAAGTATTCCACTTTTATTTATCTGGTCTGATTTCCTTGGGTCATGACTTGAGATGAGTGACATGAGTGAGAACTTATGAAGTATCGTCTGAGTCAGAATGATTAAAACGATGAATTATTCATTTAATTTAACTCCATATCTGAGATCATAGGTTTCCTTTTAGACTTTGACTTAACAAACATAGCGAGAAAACAAGCTGTCGTGCTACTGAGGTAAATATAATACATTATTAAATTTTCATGCTAATATTAGTCAATGACACTAATCTCTACACAGTGAAGCTTTAAACAAGTTGAAGTTGAATTCTTCTGGCCTTTGACTCTGCTGTCTGTCTCAAGACAACAAAAGCAGAGCTCAGTTTCAAAATGACCAACTCTCAGTCCACAGATAGGTTTTATATAAGAAGATTAATAATGCCTTTTGAAGACAGTTAAAGACAAACTGACTTTATTTTAGTTGTGTGTATATGTATGTGAGTGTGTGCGTGTATGTGTGTGCATGTGTGTGAGTGCACTATCCTTGAAGAATTCACTCGATTAGTGAGGACTGCCAGCCGAGAACAAACAGCATTATGCACAAACTAAGAGAACTTACTATGACACACCCGCAGGCATACACTGCTTCCCCAAAGCACACAAAGCGATCTGTATCTTGGATGTCGGTCGGCTTTATAAACTGTGTAAAAGCAAACATATATTTACTGCTGAGACCTTCTTATCTCATCTTCTCAATAAAGATGAGTCGACCTTCACAGCACAGAATGACAATAAAGAGACTGATATTATACTTGTACTTCATTCTTCCTGTGGAGGCCAGACACTTAAATGCAACAACAACTAAAATCTGCTTTGATGAAATATTTGGGTATATTATGTGGTGAGGTGTACATTTAATGTGTGTGTAAAAATACGTAGAAAAAATATTATGAATGCTTGAATGGCTTTGATGAATCATTCATTATTTACATTTGGTTTATATTATGCAATCTTTCACTAAGTTTCTTTTGTGATTTTGCACCATCAAGGGACAGCATTCTGTATTGAGTCATATATAAAACCAGAAAACATCCACACAGTACAAAGAACAGGAAATAATGCCACCCAAGGGATAAACCATCTTTCATAATATAGCAAAACCCAACATGAAGCAATTTAACAGCAATATGTTTGATTTAATTTAACAGAAACAATAAGTGCGCTTCCTTTAGCTGCTTCTTTTCTGAAAAGTGTTGCATCATATTTAATTTATTTTGTGTGTATGTGTCTACCTTCAATACTGTAATGATTGCAGACTGTGATGAAATGAAATGTAAAAATTAAAAAGCAGAAAGACAGGCAGTGAAAGTGGCGGAGTTAAACCTTCAAAGCAGCACAGCTTCCTTAGTGTTGCTAACAGGTGAGTGAAAGTGTTGTTTAAGGTACATTTTGTGTGTCAGTAGTGTAAAACTGCAGAAATTGAGAGAAATTTCACATATATTGCACTTTTGGCAGAGCAGTTATTGAACAACTCCTCCAGTACATAGTTATCATGTTTGGCACAGATATAAATTGACCTGTCAGAAAACATAATATACCACTAGTATGTTTAAATTTGACAACATTTAGCTCTTTTCCTGCTATACATTCACACAATTTAATTATGAATAGTTATAAACAATCTATGACAGACACCTTGGAATGATTATACATATCAACACATTGTATATGTCCAAAACAAACCCCAAAAACATTTACTTACACAATACTAACAGAGAGCATCCCAGAACAGTGCACTCACCAAAGCTTTACACAGAAAATGCAAAGCATTTTTAATTTCTGTTTTTATAAATTATGTATTTATTTATTTATCATTAAACAGAAATATATTTCCTGATGTAAGAGTCAAAAACTATATGTAAAAAAAAACAGGTGATGGGAGAAGACTAATTATAGGTCCTGGCATTTTGAGCCTTTTTGCATTGAATATCTGCAAAACATGCACAATAATGTTTGCTCATTAGTGGATATTTCACCAAGCACAGTTTAAGTCTTTATACAGTCTGCACGTGTGAAATCACTGCAGTGATCAGATCGCACAATCTGTGTGTCAGGCAAAAAGGTTCCCCAAAAACACAATGTGTAGGTGAGCACACACTGGTTCTTAATACTCTTTACAATGCACATCATCATCACCTGTACATAGTGTAAATTACAAAAACCTTTCAAAAAAAGCAAAGCCTGTGAAGCTCTAACACAAGTAGATTAATGATGAGCCACAGGAATCAGATCAGCCTAATAAAACCTCACTTACACCATGAGACCTATTACAGATAATCTGGATCAGTTTAATAGAAAATATTGCAGATATGCAGTGGATAGGGTCAAAAAGTAGCACTATGTGAAGACCCCGGTGTTGATGCAAAAAAGCTTCTGGGCTTAAAACCTCCCCGTTCCACACGCTTACCATCAAAATCTTTGATGGACTTTAGACATTTCCTTTTAGGAAGGTAAAGAATGGTGCTGCACAGCCAGACAAAGTTAAGATTTGAGAACCCTATGCTCCACCACAGTGGAATTTGCGACCCCGTTCTCTCTGTTACGACCTACAGCCCGTGACCACAGGTGTGGGCAGAAACGTAAAATTTCTGGTAGATTGAGAGCTTCACCTTTTATGTCAGCCCCTTCTTCACCTCGATAGTGCAATGATCGACGTGTCGATCACCCAGTACAGCCTTCCCTCACTTGTAAACAAGACTCCAAGATACTTAAACCCCTCAATTAAGGCAGAACCTCATACCTGAAGACAGTCCATCTGCTTCCCACTGAGGACCATGGTCTCTGATATTCAGACTGCTTCATAGTTGGCTGCAAATCTGTCCAGCTAGAGCTAAAAATTATGGCCTGATGGCCATCATGACTAACAGAACCACATCATCTGCAAACACTTTGCCTTAAATTGCATGAACATTTCTTCTGGAAGGAAGACACACAGAACAACATTCTGACTCCTGCTAATCTGCCAATACAGTTCAGTGATAATTTTTATTGAAAGTGACAATTATAATGAATATTTATGATCAATTAATTGTGGTTTTTAATTCTGCGGTGGATTGTGAAGTCATGAAATTACAGTGAATTAACATGAAAGCAGAATCACACAGCTAACAATCAAGAACATAAAGCTAGTAGGTCTTGATGTTTATGAGTGTGCAGTGTGTACTTGTGTGTCTATCAGGTAGTGAAGGGTTGTCAGTGTGGCTGTTGACATCATTACAACAGAACAGCTGAGTCCGCTGCAAGACCCCAGAGACAGAGACAGAGGCAGAGGGGGAGTATTAGGTCATTGAGCCAAACTGCCGAGCAATTCTCCTTTGTTTCATTGCTCTCTGTGTCTCTGTTGCGACTGCAACCTTTTCCTGGACAAACGCAATAAAACACTAATTTTGAGGAGCTTAACTTCCAGCCCTCACACACTTACTGCCAACAAATGGAACACTAGGAGTGAATTTTAGCTATAATTGCACTTCAGTTGTTCTGGGATGCACTCATCCCACAGGGGTTACTTTTTATTTGACTCTCAAAATACACACCCACTCACCCACCCACACACACCCACACACACACACAATTTCCCAAACAGACATAATATAACATTCTGTATATTGAAACAAAGACACACATGCAGTAAGTACAGAATTTATCTGCTGTGACAAAGTCTCCTGTAAAACTTTATGTATGTATCAGCAGCAACTCTGTGATGGGCTGTGAGACATCTTGACTCTCACTTCATTCCAGGGGACAGAGGCTCCAGCGCTGATGCTATCCTCACACAGAGATTAGCAATCAAAATGTTTTGATTTAGCATGAACTGATTCAAAATGTTATGAAATGAACATTTCAGGTTTACTTGCTGTGAAAACACATCCACCAGGAGCTCAAAGGTAATTAATTAACATTTCCTTGTTTTCCAAAGGAAAAGAATGTACAGGTTTAGGATGTAAAGTAATTTAGAGAAACTAAACTTCCCAGAGATTGATACTAATTTAGTAAAGAGAAGGAAAAAAAGCTCTTTTTACACTCTGAGAAATATGAGTGATTTTCAGAGTCATAGTTTCTCACTAAGGGGTTGATTTTGTGTTAATTTTTGCTGTGGTGCTGCATGAAAATGAGCTGATATAGATCTGTAAAATGCTAAATTAAGGAGAAGTACTGAATACTGAAGTGAGTATGTATCTTGCGGCCGGGTGACAGGGCAGGTTGAGGTGTTATTATAACCTTTGAGGAGCAGCAGGTGGAGATGTTTTCTGTTATTTTCATAAACTGAAATGACTCCTGGCTTTGACAAGCAGCTTGTTCCTTTGATCCAGCTTCATTACATTTTTTATCTCTTTCAAAGTATGTTTAGCAGTTTGTCTTTTTAAAAGGTTACATAATAAATAACGTTGAGGTGGATCTGATCAGGATTGGCCCTGATTTGGAGCCAGGTTTTTATTTTACCTAAACTTTGGTAACTTTTACTCATAGAAGCATTTTAATGCACCATAATCCTGAATATAGCCATCAAATTATGCACAAAATGGAATCAGATAAGGGAATTAGTTCATCCTATGACGCAGGTCGACCTGTGTTTCTACCATATAAGAGCAAAACATGGGCCTGTATGAAACATATTCTTGACCGTATTTTGCCCAGAACTTTGACTTTGTTCTTAATTTCACCATGGGCCACCTCTTGTGACCAGTTCTGCTTATTGCTCTACCACCCACTGTAACCTTTGTGTTGTAATCTGAATCCTGTATTTGGTTCAATTGAAGCACATCCAGAGCTATGCTTGTAGGTGGATCAGAGTTTGCTTCATCAATCTGAGTTTGTTTAATCATTCATATTTCTCCAAATGAACCAGACTTTCCAAGTAAACAAAGCCAACCATTAAAGCAGAAATACTTCTACAGGCTAGCTTTTAATGTGGAAAGTTCTGGTTGGATTTCTCAGAGGAGAATAATCTTAAAATGCTTTGTCTTGCCATGGACGTTTCTCAGACTTGGCTGAGGGAGAGGAGGATGGCCTTACCAAAACCATGAAGATGGTTGGGAAGATGAAGGCTGAAGACAGTAAAACTTTCCTAACCACTCTGCTCATACTGTACCACTCCAATCTATGGTTTTGTCTCCAAAATGACGAGACCCCGGTACCAATAAGAAGAAGTAGGTAGTAATCAGCACAAAGTAATCAAAATGAAGACTAAAGACTTATAAATAGGCAAATTCACTGCTCTACACATTGAGTGACAAACAAATTGCTCAAAATAAACTAACAAAAAAGTAGTTATATCATACACACACACACACACACACACAATTCTGTAAACCACTGAATCCCTTTCCCATGCAAAGCCCCATTCAGCCATT
>JBAMIG010000013.1:17255797-17280918 GCA_037177335.1 Kiunga ballochi | reverse complement strand
GAAGGAAAAGCGTGATGGATGGATGGGGGGATGGATGGATAAATGAATGGATGGATGGATGAATGGATGGATAGATGAAGTATTTGATGCTGCCTCACTCATTGTATACCAAAAAAACCAACTAATTTTTATCTTATTCATGGTGGTGTTGCTAATAAGTGAAACCAAGATGAACGCTAATCAGTGGAGACAAAGATAAAAGTTATGTAATACAGAAACTCAGCTTCTACATTTGATACTATATTTACTTTGTTTACATACACAAAAAAATAAACAGCGCTGAAAACCTGCTTGAAATAACTGAATTGGCTAAATTTTGTGATTATTATATTCACAATATCTGACATAAGTGAAAACTGCAGATAAATATATACAATTATTTGACTGTTTCTTTCCTTTGATAATAGCTATTAGCATTTTGTTTAATATTGTTGCAAAAAACTATTTTTAACTTTAAAAAGAGATATACCTTGAAAAGATAGTATCTTTGTGGAATCCGGAAACACAGTTAAATAAATTTGCCTCTGAAAAAAAAGGAAAAAAAGCAACAACAATGAAAAGCTTGTAATTGTATTCATTGTTTTACCCTTCATGTGCTTTTAGGTCCTAGGTACAAATCCTAGGTATATAACTGGCACACAATTGCCTGCAAACTGAGGCCAAAACATGGCAAAATGAGATTTTAGAGGTGGTGGTAATCTCAAATCTCCTGAATCTGTGACTAAGCTTCAAATCACCGGTATGTACTAACCTTTAGTATTCCCAGTAACACTCACCCCAACGGAGACAGGACCATCACAAAGTACCTTTGAAAGTTTTGTTGAGGATGAAATGACCTGTGGTAAGTTAAGCCTTTAACCAGCTAAACACATTTGGGATCAGTTAGGGTGTGTTGTATAGGTTACAGTGACTAATACAACCACATATGTTGACCTCAGCAACTCCTGGTTGAAGAAAAATGTGACGAGTGAGGAGAACAAGCCAAGCTGTTGGGGTAAACAGGGTCCAAATTAACAATGTGTACAAATGACCTAGGTCTAGTTTTTTTTCCCTTAAATACTGTAAGGAAGGTCAGTCACTCATCTCACCAAGCAACTCAAAACAAGAGGAAGATATGAGGAGGAGAAACAACCCAGCTGTTGTTTCAGGTTACACCTGGTTTTAAATTGAACAAATCAGGTATTCTAAAGATTTACAACACCAACTGGTGTGTCAGAGGAGAAATATAACCCCAAACTCCATTTTCTACATTAAGATTCCATTAAGTTTGTCAAGTTGTATGAGAAATAAAAAAGCAGGATCATGGAAATGTTTTTATTCTCCATTATTTCTAAGTTTTATTTAAATGTTTGTTTTTTGTTAGATAGTTTGTTCAAGATAGTTATTTTGTTTAGTATTATTTTATTATTTGTTCTAAAAAATCTTCTTACTATCAGGTTATTTTATCAGCCATCCACCTGGATAAATTTATATTTGTAACAATGGTAGTTTTTGCACTTTGAAACCAGTTTAACAAATTTTCAGCAGAATTGTCATTTTACTATTTCTGTACTTTTATACTCATTTGTAAATAAATTAAAATGTATTTTTAAAGCTCTTTTTATGCACAGAGCAACATAAACTGCTTTAAAATATATACACAAATATTCATTTCATACACACACACACACACACACACATGCACACATACATATACATATACATATATATATACATACATATATATATATATACACCTCTTTTCTATAAGTATTAAGCTTTTCCCTTAACTGAAGGAAGGCATAGAGTTAAGACATGTGGCATGACATTGCTTTGAGGAAACAATATCTTGGGGATCTATTCACACCAGAAGCCAGCCCAATCATAAGTACCACCACAGCAACCACCAGGTCATGGCAGGTTCACACCACACCACAACATCACCTCTTGCAGATAATGTAGCAAGTTTAAATGCAAGGTAAGCATATTTCAAATTGGCCTAGACTTAGATAAAGGCCCAGACTGTGGACTGTGTAAGCAGTACACACTGTTTACATGAGATATTTATGGAACTGATGATAGAAAAACCCACATAAGTCTAGTCCTCATTCAGCGTACCCTTACTTACTGCTTAAAGGTAAAAGATGTGTTTCTTTAAAGTGGAAATATGGAAAACTCATAATTCTGGTTGTTCGGGAAGGTGATACAATGTCTTAAACAGGGTGAAAAAGTTCTGGAAACTTGCAATCAGAGCCAAGCAAATAAGTATTCTTATCAGCTCCTCTCACATTATTTCACATCATCATGCGGATCTCAGATGGTTCTCTTTAATACTAGCTTTGCATTTAATACTGTCTAATGTGAGGTTCTGTAGGTGTCTTTCTAAAATCACAGGAAGGAGGTGAGTAATTGTGCGTCAGGGATTCTCAGTTGTGACAAGGCATTTAAACTCACTGCACTAAGTGATGTTTACAAATCTATTTTTTTATTTCTATTTCTTATTATTTCTATTTCTTATTCTTATTTTCTATTGTTTATTTCTGCATGAAAATTATACAAAACCAATAAATATGTTGATATTTAATTTATTTGGAGGGGTGTTGAGGCAAAAACTTCTCTGTCAATAATGAGAAGTCTGGTTGTAAAAGTGGAAATGATTACAGGTGTATTAACACAAAGAAAATAGTACAGAATAAAGAGATTGCAATTGCTGAGAGTCTGTTGAGAGGTCCGTCAGGGCAGAGCTCTGCGGAGAGTCTGCCCATCAGCAGGCAAACTGGAACCTATGAAGCCTCGTTCCCATGTCATTGCATAATCATATATGTTGTCAGGATGAAACAGAGAGATTGCTCTGGAGCCTAGTGAAGTCTAGCGCCAGATTCCCATTGTAAACCAGTACTGGTGGGAATGACCCATCCAGGTCATCTAGGATAGTATCTGGTTGATCCAAGCTTTCACATTAGAAGTCACAGATTTATTATCAGTTGTTTAGCAAAGGACAGTCAGGAGAATGTGCAGCTCAGTCAAGGCTGTAACACAGAGAGTTGCTGATTTAAATACTAATCTCAGTGACATTATGCTTGAACACGTCAAAGGATGATGAAACTAATTAATATGATAAGCATAAATATGAAATTGCCATGACAGAGAAAAATAAAAAAATATTTCTGTTAATGGTAACATAATTAAAATGTAATATTAGCAGTTTGTCTGATGGGGAGAATTTTATCAGTGTTTCCAGTAAAACTTTGCTTTTTATACGTATCTATGGAGATCTGTAAAAGTTTGAACAAAGATGTTTTGTGTGAAGTTTTTAAAAGCAGCTGTTATTTATGAGACTGGAAACTGTGAGAAAACGTAATCTGGATGTGTGAGTGCGCATTCAGTCGAGGCAAAATGTTGATGTTGAACCAGGAGACTGTATCTAAACTATCAATGATTAATTATTAGAAGTTTAAATTTCACGTTAAACTGGTCCTGCACACGTTTCTTTTGGACACTGTTAGCAAAATGTCTTGCTACACACAGAAATATGATATTTTATGAGTCTGTATTTAACAAAAACAATAATTCTGTCATGTTTTCATTAAGTTTACTTTCATGATAAACGTATTTGTAATGAAATACTTTAGCTCATCAAGGTCTGACGTATCTTATTTGATACATACAGTTACTAAGATATTTTGCATCACTTTATAGTAGAAATTTTACTCTAAACTGTTGTTTACCATATCACACTGATCTCCTGCACTCTGGTGAATACCAGAAAGCAGAAGGTTACACGGTAATAATGTTTACTTATTCCATGGTAATAAATAGTAAATATACAAAAAAAAATATTTGTTTATTTTAAAGATTTTATTAGAAAAAATCCAATTAAGTTTTTAGATGAACAAAAACGTTGTTTCTGCCAAGTTCTTCTGAATTCAGGCATTAGGGTATTAAATATACTTGGTAACTTGAATTTCTGTCCATTGTCTGGCACATTACCATGACATAGACTGGTAACATGATTAGATACATTCAAATGATCACTGTCGAATGTCACAGATTTAAATTGTAGTCACAAACATGTTTCTATATGTTGGCTAACAAAGATGGGGCGGTGGACCAAACTCCTGTGAAATCTATAAAAGTTTGTTGGAAGCAAGATGACAACAGGCTTACGTGCTGTCTGCTCTTCAGGTGGTCTACCTCATGCATCCTCAGCCCCATTTTAAAGGTAAGCTATCTTGGTTCAACAATATTGGGCCTCTTTATCTCTCTACATGTGGAGAGATCTATAACTGCAATATCAATAATCACTGGGACATGAAAACTACTTTAAGATAACTCCAAGTGAAATCCAATACAGCCTTTATTTTGTGGTAGCTTTGAGAGCCAGGTAGGTAGAAAACTGCAGGACCTGCTGGGACCAGAACAGTTGAAACAAAGACATGGAAAAACCTCCTTTAACAGAAAGATGATGTCATCTAAAGCACCCACATGTACATGAGCGCCTCATCGTCCATAATGTGTTTGAAGTAAAGCAACCATTCCCCTGAACTGTTTTTATCCTATGCCAACATTTTTTGTCAGCTAATTTAGCCTCTTCTTCATTCTGCCACCCCTTTCTTTGCTCTTTCGATCCCCTCCTTACTCAATCATCTCCTCAGACTCTGCTCCTCATTTTCACTTATTTCACCCTTTTAGTCTCTGTCACTTCATTTGTCTGTCTCCTACTCTTTTCTCTGCTTTCCACATTTGTAAGATCCTCTTTCTTTTCCCTTTTCACATCTTTCTTCCCTTTTTTCTTTTAACTTACCCTCTCTTTTTACTTCCCCTGTCTTTACCAAACCTTTTCCATCCTCACCCACCTGTCATCTGCAGTCGCTGCTCTCCATTCTTTCTGACCCAGTCACCTGATATTTGGAAATCCTCAAGTGTCATTCGACAAAGTTTACTGAAACATTTTGCAAGTAGCTCAAATTTATTCCACCAACACAGACCAAACAACATTTCATACTGCAAGATAAGAACTTTTTTTGTCATTATGCTGACAGTAAACTATTAAGGCACCCTGGTCACAGTACTGTCATGTACCTAATGCTGACTTGAAGAACTGCGAATGCACACACAATTTCTCCTGAATCTATTTCTCTTTTCTCCAATTTGAGGGGATTTACTCCAGGCTAAGACCCACCCCTGCTGTTAATCCTTAACATTAAAATTCTCCATACAGCCTAAGTGCCTGTGTGTGTTACAAAGACTGATAGTCGTGTGTATATCAGATGAACTTCACAAAATATCCAAAAGGTTATGGCTGACAGGAAATTACCACAGCTCCATACTGTTTCACTATGTGATTCATGCTTGTGTACAATACTTTAGGCAATATGTGTCAGTGTGTGTGTGTTTTTATAAAGCAGCCCATCATAAGTACAACAAATCAAATACTAACTTCAGTGGCACAAGGCATTGACCAAAATGGCCATCTGCATTTTAATGACAAAGTCTAATTTATTTATGGCCAGAGTAAATTATTACAGCGGGCTCTTGATATTTTTCGCAACACTGGAATTTGCACGGCTGTCTCATTTCTGCTGATGGCAACACTATGCTAATGGTGCATATAAATTTTATGTGCACCTTTCCAAACAAGCCGATCACAGAGAGGTTTAGGTGGATGTGTCAGGGGTAGAATACTGTATGTGTCGAAATATGTATGCTGCAGCATGCAAATTTTCTTTTTCTTAAGATGCTTTGCATGGTTATCTTTCACTTGAATGAATATGCTGACCTTATGCACAGTTCAAACTGTTTCCAACCTTTTCCGAAGCCACGGCCATTTTTTACATTGCTGACAACATGGCAATTGGCATTTTTCATCCAGTTGGTGTGCTCGGAAGACGGACTCTGTGCTTCTTTCCGTATCATTAAGGTTGTGGATGCACCACCATCATTCCTGGTTTATAATAATGTGCTGGCTGGTGTTATACCCAAGTTTGGTAGTTTGCACTATATTTTGACCGTTCTACAATACATGACTTTTTGTGTTAGAAAACCACAGGTTTGATCTGTAAACATGATTGCATGAGGCTGCATCAGTTACCGTTAAACAACTTGTTTCAAACTAATACATACTAATCACTGCAGTACTTTTCCACTGGGATCTGCTTACCACTTTGTCCAGTTAGATTCAGGTGGTGGCTTTTATTGGCCAGGCTGTGTACATTTCAGAATCATGAGCATGGTCTGGATGGCACATTGTGCAGTTTAAATATACCTTATTTAACCAACTATGTGATCCAAAAACATGAAATTTAACCACACTGATTAAACTCTCATTTCTGAGATGGTGACAAAAATACAGCAACAGTCTGCTTGTCACTGAACGAGGACTATAAATCTGTCTCTCTCATGGGCATGTTAAATCACAGCATCTGGTTATATTAAACTTCCAGAGAATCTTTTGTCTACAGCCAAGGGACCTGCTATGTCTATGCACTAAAAGGGACCTCTTAATATAATAAGGAGTCTGAGTGGAACACTGAGTTGCATGTTCAGTCTAGAGTTGTCCCTGGTGACACAGAATAATATATTTAATGTGTTTTGGCTGTATGAGAAATTGTATTTTTCCCAGACTCCCAGAGCAGCAGAGGAATGGAAGAAAGGAGAGAAAGGAGGAGGAGAAGAAATGCCTAAAAGCAGGACACACGAAAGGAAAGAAAAGCAGAGGACAAAACACTTACAGGGAAACAGAAGAGTAAGAAAGTAGTCAAAAGAAAGCATAAAAGGGAGGAAGACAAAACACAGTTTTTGCAAATCACAAACATAAACATGCAAAATACCAACGAGAGTCCCAGAGCAAATAATAGTCACAATATAAAACCCTTGTTTGATGCAAACAGGTAAGCAGTGCCGGCACCTACCACCATTTACAGCTTTGGTAAAGGAGTCTAAACTGTGGTCTTTTTTTCTGACGAAACAGTGAAAGGGTAAAGACGATGGCACATAACACATTACAGGAATAAAAAGTTTAACATGAAGGAGCTTTAAAGCAGCCTTTCACCAGGGCCCAGTGATACTACAAACGGATAACTTTAATAAAGGTTTGCCCTTAGAATGAATTATCATATGTGTGTTTCTGAAACACATCCTGTTGTTTGGTGGTAAAAAGGTACTTTAAAGGTTAAAAAATCCTTGGTAAAATTTAGTGTTATAACTCTACAAGTTGCATTATTGGCTATAAGCTGTTCTTTGTTTCTAATTACCTTTCATTTCTTACCCTCAGGGAATCTATGCACGTCCAATACTTCTAATTTTGCCTTTATAATCACATCAAATAAGGATCAAAAGAGCTTTCATCAAAGGCAGCTAGACTTCTCTTTGTCTCTTGAAAGTGTTTATCCTCTCATACAAAAGGCTTCTTCATTTGTAAAGCGACTGAGGAAGGTGTCCAGACTCATAAGCCGTCATTCTCATTTGTCATTCACAACAAAGACTGGTTGAAGTCACATGAGTGTTGCTGGCCGACACAAACTATCCAGTGGTTACCTAGAATCATAGCCACCAGTGAGTTGCTCCATTGCCTGACTAACCTGATGTGTTTTGGTCTGATGGCTCCTGAAACTGCCTGGGAAAAAGCCTCACTGCTTTGCTGTAGGTGTTTGAACAGATAAAATCTGAAGCCATGTTCCCTGTGTTATCTCATTCCTTTTTTTTCTGGTTTCTATAAATGCCTTCTTTTGCTCCTCTTTTAAACTATCCCTGTCCACAATGTGAACATTACTGCACTCCCTTTTCCTAAAGATGCAGTGGGGCGGCTGAATCTTGACCCGGAGAGCTTCTGTTGAGCCAAATGCTCATGAAGCAATTGTTCAGTTTCTCATTCGACAACTTTGCTCATCCTGTGTTTGAGTGTTTGAGTGTTCATGAAGAGTGGTTTCTATCTCTGTGTGTTTCTGGCTGGACTGCACAGGAAGTTCTTCCCACGAGCCACATCTGGAATGACTGTCGTGTGCCTGTTCTTCTATTCTTCATGTTTTCTTCTGTTTTTCCTTGCAGACTCAATAAAAGCTCGTCTCAGATTTCTCCAGGTTTAAAGTGTTTTCTCAACAAGCTTCCTCTTTTTTTTTCCTCACTGTTCTGGTGGGGACTTTTTTAGGCAGTCCCGCTGCCTTTGATTCGAGCTCTTTGGATCATCATGAACTAGAAGACTGAGTAATCAATACAGACATGCAACTTCACCAGTACCACTTTCTCCACTTTAACCTACTTTAGGGTATATTGGACTCATAAATAAGCACATAAAGTAACCAAATTTGAGCTGATTTGACCATACTTTAAAATATTGGAATATAGAAGTATTTATATAAACGATAGACGGAGAGAGGAGCAACATTTCCAACATTTGTTTTGACAAAATTGACAGCTATGTTGAAGATGACCAAGTTATTTTCATTTCACTGAAGTGGTTTGAAAACATCACATGATCTAATCACAACAGCGTGACATTATATTTTGCAAACAGACTAAAATCTGACAGAAAGTGAATGAATTGATTGTAAGAATTGAACTTCTCATGTTTATGGATGCTTTAGGAAAAACAGAAACACCAAACATGTAAGGCTGAGTACAACAATTCTGGCAAAAATAACATGTTAGACTTTTTTTCCACAGTCAGAAACATTAAAAGTTTTTATGAAACCCAATAGTTGAAGATAAAGGCTGATTATTTAGTCTGTATCATGAATAAATTTGTGAAAATCACCTCACAGCATAGAGATCCATACCTCTTTTTTGCTGTTCTGTAGCCTTACAGTACTCCCTCTCTCTCTCTCTCTCTCTTACTTTCTATTTGTATGTCATTATTGCATGTCAGTATCTTTGTGTCTCTCTTACCCATAGACTTTTCTGACCTTGTTCCTGCCCGCAGGTAACCTTGCTCACAAAGCAGTCCCTTTAATGTGTAGTTATAGGCTGCACAATCTGCCCGATGCCTGTTTGTTTTTGTTTCTGTTGCTCCATCGTTTCAAATGCAGATGGCTGTCCTTTCTAAATCAAATTCCTCTAAAGGGTTTCTGACAGGCTTTTCTCCCTTCTGTTGTCTTGCTATGTTTGCTCAGAGGGAATAGGAAGTGAAGTGATAACTTTTTGCTGTGAACTGGCACTTCATGATCAAAACTGTACTGAACTGAATAAAACAGAGTTTAGTGCGTCAGCTTGCCATTGGCAGAGATACGCACTGAGTCAGTGCTACGCATGTGCAGTCTTGTTATATTTGAAACAGGGATGGAAAGCCTTGGAACAGATCTTACATGGACTTAGTACTTTTTTTTTTTTTTTTGGTATTACTGACTATAACTAATATTCAAGTTTGTAAAACCAATTTTAAAAATGTGCCAGCATATAAAATAAAATGTTCAAGAAGGAAAAATAGTTATATTCAGACTTAAAACGCAATACTAGCAGCTTTCATTTGTACTCATCATCACACACAGCAGCCAGACTTTCCCAGTGAAAGTAGCGGAAATGATTTCGGTAGCATGTGTCTAATAAAATCCTACTCACCACCCTGATCGGTGCTGACGGTGATGATGGCCACCTGTCGGGGGGAAGGGCTCAGGTCCGACACACCGTTCAGCGATTCAATCTCAAAAGTGTAGTTTGCGTGTGCTGAGAAATCCATGACAGTGACAGTGGCATTGGTCAGACCCAGTGGGCGCGGCAGGAAACGTAGATCCTCCTCACACAGCTGGCATTGGTTGGGCTCGGGGCCACAGCGCTTGCAAAGGACATTGTATGTGAGGTCTCGGCGGCCACCGGTGTCACTGGGGGGTGACCACTCCAGCATCAGGCAGCTATCATTCATGTTAAACATTAAATTACGAGGAGGAGATGGAGGACCTGACAAAAAATAAAAACAAGTAGAAAATAAGTAAACCAGTATTTTAAAAGTTGACCACAGACGTTCGTCTAAAACTCTGATTTCATGTAATGGAATCGCTTCTAAACATTTTTATGAAATGAATGAAACTGTGAAATGCAAAGGCTGTTTTCCAAATGTTTAATAAAATATTTGAGCATTAGTCATTTATTTTTAATGTCACTATATAACATCCAAAAACTTGATTGGTGTACTTATTCTGTTATTTTGATCTTCTCCTTACTTTGTCAGAAACAGCTCAACAGATATTGCGTAAGATGTTGCCTATATCCTATTTATCCTCAGACACTTCAGCCAACAGAAAAGTTTAGTTTATCCTGCAGAAACGTTTAGATTCTGCAGATTAGAACATTTTACCAATTCTTTCTTACTTTCTTACCCTTCATTATTCACTAAATCAATTGTTCAGTTTTTGAACCCATGGAAGCAGATGTGCACATTAAACTGAGGTGTAAAAAGAGTCTCCCTCAACTGTACAACAGAATCTGCAACAAGTGATCTGTTCTGACCAAATTTCTGTGAATCCCTAACTTTCATATTACCATTTATTTGTGTAAAAATGTTAGATCAAGGTTATAAATCACAGCTTTAATCCTGAATGTTGTCATGAGCAAACGATCATACAAGACAAAAGCTTGTGTTCTTCTTTATTTCCCTATTTTTGTATATAAATTATCCAAGAGCAGTCTAATCTCTTTGAGTGAACACTGTCAACAGAAGTCTGTTAGTATTGAGTCATTTTTTAAATTAAATTTAGATGATTGATCTGCTTTACATTACCAAAAGCATTTAACAATGCACCTTGATGTCTGTCCAATAAGCTATTTTCAGAGATAGGTGGGCATATCAGTAATGCACTGGAATATCTTCTAAGTTATCTGCAGAAATTGAGACTTCTACTTAGGTGTTATCATAAATTTAACTCATGCCACAATTATCTCCGTCTATGAAAGGATTTGTTCAGTTAAGCTGCTTAATATCCCCTAAAACTGCATAACTTATACTGACTTCCTGACAGTTTCAGTTTTTCAAAGGAATATTTAACAGTTTGTGAATATCTTTTTGAAGAAACCCTGAAAATAAGTAATAGTCGCATTTCACAAGCAGCCACCACCGCATTCTGCTTTACCAATATATCTGAATAATTTTTCTCCTCCACAGTAAACAGTCACAGTTATTTTACCTTCCTCACATTTCACTTTTTGCGCTCTCTGCATGTGCGTTTTGTGTATCTGGGAAAGCATTGTGCTATAGCAGGCAGCCAGCTGTCAACAGGGTGGAGTTAAAAGGCCCAAGGGATCTGAACACTCCTGTCCTGCCAAGCTCACTGTCTGCCAGGACAATGGGATGTTTCCCTCTCCTCCACCATCCCTTCCTCCCATCCTCTCCCTACCATTGCTAAAAAGTCTCAACAGACCAGAGAGCTCCTCCCACACCCTCCACCACTTCTGTCAGCGAGCGTCCATTCTCTCGCTTTATCTCTTTCTGCCTATATCGGCTATTATCTCACCTTCTCTATTCTCTCCATCAAGGAGAATCCTCCCACCTCTCCTTGTGCAGAGCAACCCCACTGCCATCAATCAGCCCCCATTCTCCTCTTGGGGGAGATTGGTATCAGCACCCTCCTTCCTTTCCCTCTTCACTGTCTACTCCGTCCAGCCCTTACACTTTTCCTGCACCTTTATCTCTCCTCCTGTGACATCTTCTCTTTCTTCCTCTTTACCTTTGTCTTCCCCAAGGCACCTCAGTCTTTAATCTCCATTTCCTTTTTTCTTTTGACTTCAACATCAAACAAGCAGTTTACGCGCCCGCCTACAAGCCTCTAATTAAAATGCATTAGTAAATGCAGAAAGTAGATGTGTTACATTAGTCTACTCCTCTTAGTTTATACGGTTGTTAAAGAATCCCAAGGCATTTTGTTTGGGGCAAAAGTGGCCCTGAAGATTTCAAATATGTCTGTGCCAAAAAAAAACAAAAACAAAAAACCAACCATAAACAAGACACATAATTATAAGTTTGTACACTAAGATGGCAGAAATGCAGTTCACATCAAAGACGGTTATTAAAACTGTGGTACGAATAGAAATCTGAACTGACAAGCTTGCCAGTGAAATGTATTTCTGAGTAGAAAACAACATTTTATTTTGAATCAAAATTGTACAATAAAAACAATGATTCAAGAGCTTAAAAAGTCTTTTAAAAGATTTCCCGCGTCACCGAAAACTAACGGTATCTTTACCGTTTTGCTTTGTGTTGCTATAAAAGACAAATACATTATTCCACCGTGGAGAGCTCTCAGATGTGGCCTCCGTCTATCTCAGTGACAGCTAAATGGCTTTTTAATTAAAGGAGAATTAGTCCAGTTAAACTGTAATTTAATGCAAATATGAAGTCGTAATGACAGTCAGTGAATCATCGATGAAGACGAGGCAGCTGAACAAAAGCCATGTAATTTATCCAGAGACTCTCTAATGTTCAGTTTCACACCAGATAAGTCCCGAAGACGAGACCGGATTTATGGAGAAATCTACCATTCTGAAAAACGAATAACTCTGCATGACTCTCAGGCTCATATGAGAAAAAAAAATTAGTATGAATTAACAGTGAAACAAGTAAAATAAAGAAAATAAAGTTCTCTCTGTCAGTCCACTGACAGAAACTTTTAATTCCTCTTTTCAGTCTCACCTTCATACATGCTAACAGGAGAGACCATCTGTCTTAGAACCTTGTCAAAGGTGTTTAAGGTGTTTATATGAGTGTGAAAACACCTATGGGAGGCTGTTAACAAGAAAGCAAGAGCCGTTTACTTACGTGTGCAAGCCATACTTGGGGGATCTTTCTCAGCTCTGAAAAAACTCTTCTCACAACGGCAGATAGAAGCTCCTTGTCCGTAGTTGAAACTGTGTGGAGGGCACTTTGAACACTTGATGTTGCCAGCATAGGCCTTGTAGAAGCCTAGGTGGCATGCTATGGATGACAGAGACAGTACACAATAAAAAGGAGGCAACAAAACATAAGCATAAATATTCAAATGGTAACATAACATATCAGTATGAAAGCAAAGAAAAATACCTTACAAGGTAAAACATAATTTAGACAGATATTTATCAGATTATACAGTTATTACAATAAATGTTCTTTATTAAAAACATTATTATGTCACGTTTTTAAGCTTTGGTGAAAGGGAGAGACAGGTAATCCCTGATTATCCTCAGTGTCAAAGTCTAATTCCTTTTTATTATTGGTGTATATTTAGAGCTCCAGTAAATGTGGTGAAAAAGAAGCTCATAAAGAAAATATCCAAAAATATAACCCATTATATCTGCCTGTGTTTAAATCCTGCAGTTTGACTTTTCAGGCATTTCAATATTAACCTGGAATGGAAAATGATTTGTTACACAGAACCGTCTAAAAGGTCGACCGTGGAAACTGTTCAGAAAGGGGTAAGCACTTCCAAAAGATACTCGGCGGGTGATTGGCAGGAATTATTTATCTATCAATGTCACAAATGATGTACAAACAAACAGATCAGTGAAGCTGATTTTTGCTTGAGAAAAATAAATAAATAAAAAAACCACTAAACAAAGGAAACAAGGGGACATCTTTCAGTTTGGTTTGCAAAGTTGAGCTTTTTCTTTTCTTTCATGCAAATTGGGATTTTTTTACAGTAATTATAGGTTTTATTTCTTCAAAGAAACAGTGTCTGTAGCTTTTATCACACAAAACATGGTGACATATTTAAAGAAACAAGTAAAGATGCAAATTGGACAATCATTTTATGTATTAATTTCACTTATTGTCCTTGGTGACTTCCTATTACACTGATATTAATGCAAACTTCTTTTATATATAGATTATTATTATTATTATCTGAATCTATATGATTATTATGATCAATAATCGCCTAATATTGGGCCCTGGCCCCCATCCCTGAGACCATTTTTAAAGATTTGAACTTTATCGGCCTGCTGGTGGTTACTTTGCATGGCTCTGGCAGCACTCCTCCTGTTCTTTCTTGCACAAAGGAGCATGTAGCTGTCCTGTTGCTGGGTAGTTGCCCCTCCCTCCCGTCTCCTGGGACCGGCCTGTTTCCTGTTAAGTCCTCCATGCTCTTGACACTCTGCTAGAAGGCACAGCAAACCTTCTTGCCATAGCACCCAGTGATATGTCATCCTGGATGAGCTGTACTACCTGGCCAACTTATTTGTGTTGCAAATATTGCTTCACATTACCTGCAGCGGTTAAAGCACTCACAAAATGCAAATGTGAATGAAGAAGGAAGACTGTGACCACCACCTGTGAGACTATTACCTCATAGGGGTTGTCTTGTTTATAACCACTCATTTCCACCTGTTGGTGTGTCATTTATACAATAGCAGTTAAGTTAACCACATTTCCATTAGGCTACACCATATACTGCCTTGTGGGTATTCTCTGAGAATAGGCTACAATGTTTACGGCCACTTAAAGAAGACCCACCAAATGTAATAACAAATATCTACCAGGCTCAGCTAATTAAAGACAAAAAGACCACTTAAGGCTACAATGTTCTATTTGTATATACATATACTCTCTCTCATTCATATATAGAGTGAAAGGTAAAATAATTTGTACTTTAGTTATATAAACTTTCATTCTGCAGAACTATGAAACTCATGTACATCATTTTTACATTTTTCTAAATTATATTTAGTAGCTAGAATGAATGATGCATTGCATCATTGTAAAAAAAAAAAAACAAAAAAAAAAAAACATTTTTTCATTGTCATCGCAGAACAGACATCCAGTCCAAAAGTCCAAAAGCAAATTCTAACAATGACCTAAACACAAACTGACCCTCTACTGTCTGAAGTTGTCAGATGGCAGTCATGAAATATGAAACAATAAGAGATCAAAGCAATAAAGCAGAATTTAATGAGCCCCATTGGAGAAACCACATTTGGGACAACTGAAGAAGTGACCTGTAAGTTGACAGACCTGGAAGAGGTGTTACTACATTTATCTACTGAAGTTAATTTAGTTTTTAATGGAGATGATTAAAAGACTTTGCAATATGAAAGGCAAATTTTCCATTGTGGTTGTTGCTAAGTGTGAAAGATGGTCTTTCTATCTTCAAAAGATTAAACCCAACAAGGACATGAAGGTACTTCTATATTATTTATCAGTCGGTTACAGGATACAGTACTCTAATAAATGTGGCTACAGTGACTGATAATGTATTAAACATGTGAGCAGAGAAGCAGCATTAGCTCCATTGCTTTCTCTGTGTCTTATGTTTGCTACATATATTCAGACACATTATTCAGCTGGTATTCTTAGAAGCACTTAGAACCCAGTATAAAATACACTTTGGCACATAATCCTTTGTATTACCATATATTAAACACATCCTATCATAAAAGTTGCTTTAACAAAAGTGAAAGACATGTATGACACCACAGACAGTATAAAGATTAAAGGGAATGAATATTTTTTACAGGTATTTTGCACAGTGAAATGTTCATTGCTGCTGGCTGTCAACAAGCACATCGATTTAACAAAGTAACACAAACTGAGGCATTTGAAGGGACTGCCTCGAAGCAGTGAGTGTCTTTGTGTGTCTCTCCATTACTACTTGTGATAGATGAAGCTGTGGGGAGAACAAGGTAGTGCCTGAAACCATCCCTGCACCGATCAAACAGGGACAATTAGGACAAAGACAAGACAGGCTGAAACACACACACACACATTTTATGATGTTAATCCGAACATGGATTCTTTGGTAAATTGTCCGGGTAGTTAAAATTCCACATCAGTAAATGGTCATTCCTAAATCCAAATCAGGTCCAGACTCATGTTTCATTGATCTGTTGGTCTTTGAAATCCCAGTCAATAAAAAGTAAACTAATTGCATTCACATAAAAAAGTCTTCTATTCCATCCATTCAAATAGACATTGGCTTATATGAGTATGGACACAATCACACACACACATTGCATTCAACACACAAACACACACACTTCTTTCTGCATCAGTATAAGTGACAACCCCTATGGCGTGCCAAGGCTGCCTCTGTCATTAACCTCTGATACGGACATGTCCTTGAGTCAAAAACCGTCAGTCAACCCCTCCACCCCAGCACGGCCCTGTTTTAGACTCTGTCAACCTAATGGTGCCGCTCTCCGACCTTCACTGAACTGAGAGAATGTTCCTTATTGGAAACCTCAAAGCGTCCTGTTGCAATCTGTCTTTCCGGGCTTTGTTCTGTGGCTACAGTTGTGATTGTGCAATGGTTGACTATGTGACATGCTAGGAGGGACCATAACCAGTGGCGTAAGCACAAATACGAACACATGCTATAACAGTGACACACAACAAACTAAACTGAACCAGACAGCATGTCAAAAACGAACGAAGCCCAGCGATCTTAACTCGGAAATGGAATACCGTAGTCTGCAAATCCAGAGAACTATTATCCATCAAATGCATCCATTGTCATCTTATATACAGGTATGAAAGCAATCACATATGTGTAATGATACCATTACAGTGATATAAATTGTTGACCACACTGCTCTAATTTTTCTCCTCTGAATAAAACTGCTGATCTCAGCAGCTGAGAAAAAGACTATTGTGGTAAGCATGAGAGCCAAAATAAGTGATGACTAGAATAAATGGAGGAAAGTGGAGGGTGCAGGGAAAAAATGGAGTGTAATGTGTGTGTATCACTTTTGCATAGGTCATTAAATTTCAGTAAGATGGTATAAAAAAAATCCATATATCTCAAAATTATTTTCAGAAAATCACCAAACTAAATTGCCACAAAACTAAATTTATCTATATATGATCATGAATAAAATAACTGCTGCATCAGTTGTAGTTGACAATTATATGAAGGAAATATGTGGTACTGATATATGTTCTATATTGTACGGAGAGAAGCACAATTCCCTATACTGTAGGTTTATGCTTGTAGTTAAAACTGATTGTGTAAATGAACAAAGCGAATCAGAGGCAGAGATTCATTGTAAAATCATCAACTTTACATACAGTTGAGTCACACTGCAGCACCTTGATTAAAAAAAATGTGTTTATACCGTAATTGAAAATAGGGAATTCAAAATGCATTATTTAAAAAAAAAAGCAAACTAAGAAGTTCTTTAAATATTAGCAGACATAAGAGGACACACAGATTCACAGTATCCTTTATGTTGTTTATGTTATGCTTTTTACTTTTACCCAGTAACATCTGGCATCACACATTGTGAATATACAAGCAGGGTTGCTTTCCATTTAATGCTTAAAAACTTAAAGAGTTAATAATTTTTAAAAAGAGTACATCCACAGTCATAAGAAACTCTTTAGTTTAAATTACAAAACCTGAATACAATAAAATCAGTGTTTTTTTATTTTTTTATTTAATTGTATGTTTATGAAAGCAGCTCTGTTTCAATATGTGTTACACGATTTACACCTACGGCATTTGAAAGTTGCATCCCATCAGGATAAACTGTGGTACATAAAACACCTGTGAAGAAAATTAACCAGCGCTTAGCAGGGAATAAGTCTCATATTCTGACCCACTGGCCTATGAGTCTTTGATCTAATCAAGGACCTTCAGCCCAAGGTTAATGAGATCTGAAAGTTGCCCAGAACAACTTCACACCCAGATCTCAAAGCCCAAGATACGGGCCCAAAGACACAGAGGCGGCAGATTGGTCAGTAAGGTCTTTCACTTCATAATCACTGGACCTGAACAACAGCAGGAAAACTGGCAGGCAAGTCATGTCCGAGGAGTAGAACTGTCTGTGTGTCTCTGCGTCTACATCTACTTTGCTTGTAGTGGGGATGGCCACACTTTTAGAAATAGTGGGAAAAAAACAGATATAAAAGTACACAACAGTACAGAGGTGCATATGAATGTTACTTATACATTTTCTTTAGATTTAACTGTAAGCAGGTTTGTTTTTGTTGTATTTATGTCTAAACTGATAAAAATGACGAGAACTGTTGAATGTGTGGATATAACGCCTTAATAGTGTGAAGTTTTACAGTGCAACTATTCAATCTAAAATCCAGGATTAGTCAAATAGAAAGCTTTACTCTTTCTGAGGTTTGTGTCTGAATAATGTTTTTACATCTTCATTTCTCTAGCTCTTTTCATAAAGGTTCGTCCACTCTGTTCTGCAAATGCTCTGTAGTGGCTCCATGTGTAAAGTAGTAGAAAGCTACAAACTACCATGTATCTATATGTGCATATATGACCTTATCACCCTAAAATGATCTCTGTCTGTAAATCTTATTTTTATAAAAGAAAGAAAATAACAACCTATCAGTTTACATTTTATTAGGCAAAGGCAAAAGCACAAATGACAGTCTGTGAACCGTTGTGGTGCGTGGCCGATGATGGTGGGTTCCTCTCCCGGTGGTCAGCGAAGAAGAACAATTCCAAGAGGAGCACAATTCTGCAGCATTTACTTGCAGATCCACATCAACAAATGTTGCAGAATAGTTCAGCTCTTGAAATCAAAGGCAGTGTGGTGAGGAGGCGAAGCAAAGCATGGGAAATCATTGCAGAGATGGTGGCGATATAAGCAAGATGCAGCCCGAAAATTATTGAATATGTAAAAAAGAAAATGAAAGAAATGCTCTATTTTTAGTTTCATTGCACGTAACAATTACCCTCCTTGCTGTCTCATCTATGCAAAACTATAAAACAATCCAAATAAAGCATTATTGCTTTTGTACTGTGCTAACACAATGTACATTTTGTGTCTGTGCACTGTGTCTATGATGCAGTGGAACAGTAACCCTGTTTCTGTCCCTATACAGAATAATATTCTGCTCCTACAGAAGGAAAATGCAATCCATTTCTCTTTGCTTGTGTAACATTTACTCATGTGCACTTCAAAGCAAAATAGGAAGCTGATATATAACAGTATAATACAGTGCATCTATGGTCTCACATTCAGTTACGTTGCATCTTGTTGCACTGCCGACTGATACTACAGATGATAAAGAACTCATTCCTCCTCTTTTCCTTCTCCTAAAAGAAGAGAAGTGGTGCTGGCAGTCTGAAACCCACGTTTAATATTTCCAGATGTAATCAGGAATCACACTCTGAAATACTTAAAATGAAAAGGTCTCTGATCTTCTCTCTTTCTGCTAGTTTCTTTCTCCTCTCACTTCCACATTCTCTTCATTAGCTAAAGCAAGGAGTGGTATTTCTGATTTGCACTTCAGGATTGGTGTGCCCTCTCTCGCACACCTCTGTTGAAGTGATGAGTGGTTAGCAATGCAGGGAAAAGTGGGTTTAATGATGCAATCACTATTTCTAGCTATAATTCACAAGTTTAACAAATAAAAGCCTTCATTTCTGCTAGTAATACTTAATAATTCTAATCATTAGCCTCACCCTCATCCTTTTTACCATCATCAACCTCTATCACAAGCACCAGCTTGTCAGGTGTGGCTCCTTATCAAATCTAAATATTTTTTTTTTTACTTAAGTTAAAGTTTATAATAAACAGATGCTAAAAGATTATTATCTGTTATGTACATAGATTTAAACACTGAGGTACCATACTAAATCAGATATACTGAGTCCCTTTTTGGGATTGAGCTGTATTTGTTACTTATTCCTCCAATTTCACAAACTTTTATTAATAGAGTTGTATTTCACTTTGTAGGATAATGTTCCTAAACTGTTTTGTCTTTTTGTGTAAATTAATAATTTAATAATAAAATATCCACAACAGGTATGAGAAACTCCAGTCCTTGCAGGTCTGCTCTGCAGATTTGCAAAGCTTCCTTGCTCCGATTCATCTTAAAGAAACTATTATGGTTTTGGTCATTTTCTGCACAATGGCCCTTCCAATGGATTCACAGGCTCCAAAACGTTCCTTCATTGTCTTGTTTTCTTACACTGTTGTGTTACTTCTAATGCATCATTAATGAACCTCTCCTTACATGTTTATTGATATGTTTCTTCAAGTTGAACCACTTATAAAGCCAAGAAGGAACCAGCTGTGGTGACTAAATACTTCAACTAAAATTAAGATGTGATCAATAATCATCATGGCAGATAATATCAGTTGACATCGAGCAATTTTATAATAATGGACATCAACCGTTTTCCCACTGATAATAAGTATTTTAAAATGCCTGTTTGGCTCTTGTGCAGCAGTCTCTCCCTGCCTGCAGTCACTACTCTGAGCTGTGTAACAATGTCTCTCCTGCAGCTCCACTGATTGGCTACACAGCACGTGACAGCCAATTAAGACTGAAGCTTAGAAAGAAAGAGAGAAAAGACTGTGTGATGACTGAAGGCAACAGAAAATGTCAAAGTGGCAATTAAACCCTCCACATTGGAATTTAAAAGCCACCACAACTTTATTATAATAAGTTTTATTGACAAGCATGATAAACACGCCATCTTCATACTGTAGCTCCACGTCTGTTCCTCTCTGCATGCACACACAGTTTTTGTCTTCTTTTAAGCACTTTACAGATTTTCATGACACACGCCCAAGACGTATTCAATAATGCAGCTAAGATACTTTCGGGTAGGAAGCTAAACTCATCAGTAAACATGGTAACGTGCAAATTATTTGCACATAGAAACACAAAAGATGTTCTGTGTTTATCTGTATACTCATGGACAGCTGTATCTTATGTAATATACCACTTCCATAGATTTAATAACTGAGATAAAAATATGCAAAATTAACCTACTTGTTCCAGCATTGCAGTGTTAATATGACACATATGTTAATGACTACATCATTTAAACGCCATTTAAACAACAAGTTACTCGGAAGTCAGGTTGCAAGTCCAAACTTTTGTGTCCCTACAATATGCACTGTGTTCTTACCTGAACATCACAGTAAGAAAAATACTCTGATTACTCCTTGATGGTTGTTTCATCTTCTGGTAGAGTTTAAAGACTGATGATAGGGCCTGATTTTCATGCGCGAAATTACTTTTTATTTCATGCACACACTGTCCGCAGTAATGCGTGCACTGGTCTGTGTGTAGTTGCATCACGGCGAACTACGATAGCGTGACAAAGAGAGCAGCTGAGACCCGAGACATTGTTCAAACTGTCTTTTTCTTTTAAACGAAGGAACTTAGTGGACTTTATATATATTTTATTGTGATTCTGTACAGAGAATAGTTCAAAATAAAGAACTTGATTTGGTGTGCAGATGGTGGATCTGTAAGGAGCAAAGGCGCACTGTATAGAAGTAAAAAATATAATGTTTACATTCACAAGTGTGTTAGTCTATTATTTAAAACCAGTGAAATTTTTAATTGAAATAAATATCAGTCCCAAATATTGGTATCAGTTTTCCTAATCACTAATAATCAGTATCAGTATTTCAGCTCTAAAACAAAACCATATCAGTGGATCCTTAACAAAAATAATAATCCAAAGATCACATATTGTGTCACATGGGATGTGTGTACATTACGAACACTATGATATACTGGGCACATACGGCCATTCAACTAAAAGAATCAACGTGCCCACCTATCCAGCTGTTTCTTATGTTTTCTTTTTTTCTTTTTTAACTTGCCACTATTCATTTGAGTTTAAATCCCTTTAAGCTCACTTTCCCTTACACAATCACACATTGTGTTTTGGCAACCTCTCTACTACAGCCAAGTATTCCAGACAGATCTTGTTATCGGCTCAATGTCTCATGATTTTACAAAGTACCGTGTTAACAGCAATAAAGCTATTGCTTCCACAGCAAGCTGGAATCATTCTCTACACCTACTCATAGCAGCATCGATTCACATGCACTCTGTCAGTTTCTGGTTCCTTTTTTCCGTGTTGCCACCATAATTTTATCCAATGCAATGTTTTTTTCTATTTAATGTGTGGAAATACTTTGTCTGAAGGGTTTATTGTGTTGATTCAGCCCAAATAACTAGAAATGCATTATTAAAGGTCATATTATAAAGATAATATATTTTGTGGGGGCTACAAACAATACTGTTAACCAGAGTTATATGTGGTTTGCATTGGTAAGATTTTATGTATTCCTTTTCACCTAATTTTTATTTTAATAACCTCTTGATGTGATACTTGGTTTAGATTATCTTTATTTAGAAAATATATTTTTTACATTAACACAGCCATTTGGGACACATTTTTCCTAAGAAGAATCCAACATTAGCCTGATATTGTCATAGTGATTTGGAGGAAGGAGTGAAGGTGTGGAACTAAACGCAGTCAGGAAGCAGCCGGATTGCAGGAATATTTAACTTTAATACTAAATTGAAGCATGAACACAGGAGGTAAAGATAAACACAGCCTAAATCAACAATCCAGCAACCACAAACAGAAAACCAGGTTCTTAAATACAAAAACCATGATAAACCAAACAGGTGACAAACAGGAAACAGAAGGTCTACAAAATAAAACTGCAAACCAAAACCACAGAATCCCACATCATGACAGATCTAGCACACTAACATTGCACAGCATGTTAATCATTTAATTAATTGATACTTTTTAAACAGAAAAAAACTACTGTTTCCTTTACCTTCATAAATGAATGATACAGATCACAACATGCGGTCATAATAGTAAATCAAAATACAAAATGAGCATGTAATTTTTGACAGCTAGCTTATACAATAAAAATACCAGTGATTTTGACAGAACCAATTTGGCAGGAGGGTAATGTTCTTTATGCACATATCCCAATATTTTCAGCAACCTGTTAAATCAACTGTAATGATGAGAAGGATGTCCGAACAGATATTACATTAGATCATCAGCATGTTAGCTCACGTTAGGGGAGAATGCCACAGATACATAAAAACAAAAAGTATTTTAGTTTAGTTAACTCTCCTGCAGGCTGGCTAATAAGTTAATCAGTTTAAGTTTGTATGACAAAAGGTTTCTGTAGAGACAATATTAGTAAAATAATGGTTAAATATTATGAGTATACAAAATAAGAAGTGCAACAGACCATCTATAATAGTTTTTTTTTTATGTTTTCTTTTAGAAATTTTCTAAACCTGCTTATTCCATGTTGGTTTTTGTATTAAATAGAAGAACAAATACATTTCAGAGCTTTATACTGGAAGAATAAAAAGATATGCATAAATTATTTGATCAGAAAATAAAATTTTTTTTTTTTTTTAAGACAGACAACGGTTAGAGAGTAGCGTGTGATTTAAAAGGTAATAGCTCATTAACAGCCAGACACTGATTTGATTATGATAAAAGACAAAAGGTGAGGGCATCAAGAAGCACATTTCACCAAAGACTGCTTGATTTTCTAATTCAAGAGGGACTATTTTTTATATGTCAGTGACATTATCAGAGACACAGATCTTTTTATGAACTTTATAGAGGCCAGCCTCGCTGATCCCTTTATAGCAGGGTTTATAGCAGCACAGGCAATGTTGTGCCAAATGAACTAACAGAGTAGTAAACCTTTCAAAAGACACCCGTTAACTCGGAGTGAGTGCGGCGTTTCTCTCTAAATCTTCCTGCAGAGACAAAAGTGTAAGAGGATGAAGAGTGGACAGAAAGGCTTTGTTTTCATAGTCATAGACTGTTGGGACAATGTGCTGACTGGCTCCACGATGTGCTGACTTCCTTTAGGGTAGCTCTAATGCACAGTTACAGCAATAAATCTTTGGCTGGGATTATTGTTGGTCTTGTTGGCTCTACTGGGTTTACAAGTGAAATGTGATACTTGTAGGCAAGACAACAAGTGGGGCAACAAGTATTTCAGTTAAAGTTTGGTGTTGAAGATGATTTCACACCAAGTGCAACACTTTGGTGCACTGAAAGGGTTTTTAACAGGGGCAGAAGGGTGTTTTTGAGTAGTTGAAACTATAATAAACTAGGGATAGAGAGAGTAAGGTTAATATGAAAGCTTTTGGCTAAAAATAAAACTTCTACTGGAATAAAAACAGCTCCTTACTGTCTAGCTTTGTAAGATTTTAAAGAGCTTCCCAGAGGCTATTCCACATTTATATTTTTAGTAATAATTGCATTACTCATGGTGACATACTATATGTCACATAAGGGAAAGCACGTCAATGTTGTTACATATAGAGGACTAATGAATTTATTATTAGATTTTAAGAAGATTGACGTGACAGAGTCTCGAAGTTTTCACTGGCTCCCTGCCTTCCTTCCACATGATTGATGCTTACTGTGGTTATAACATGCTGTTAAATTGACAGCAAGTTGTCTTTAGAAGAGGATGCATTAGCATAAAGGCCACTGTGTGGCAAATAATAATAATAAATAAAACATCAAATGTCTCCTCAATAACCGTGGAAACAAGAGAAGGAGACACTTTGTCATTTATTAACATCAACCCAATAAAACCAGGGTGAAATTTAAGTGCACGAGTTCAATTTGAAGGTATAGATAACCCTTTTATTCTACAATCACATTCCCCCTTTGTTTCCTCATATAAAATATGACAAGTAGTCTAAGGGAATCAAGTGTTTGTCAAACAGCGGTATAAGAGAGCAATATTTACATAACGTGATATATTTCACATAAATATACATCCAAATTCCAGAAAGAGACATGAAAATATGCAGGGAAAAAAACTGGTTGGAAGATTTAAAAGGGTTTTAAAATATCTATAAATTTAGAATTTTAGAAATTACAATGATGGTGATAACAGACAACATACTAGAGAAGCATGGAGATAAAGCGGCCATTAACACCAGCCTATTAGATTCAACTCCTACTATGCTTGCTTGAAAAGTCTTCTTAATTCAGGGAATTATGAATGCACAAAGAAATTCTCCTTCAGATCTTAGAAGTGGGCTCATTTGCCAACTAGCACAGGTCTGTCCAAACTGTGGGCTAAATGCAAGTAAAGGTAAAAATATACACATGTGCGGGTTATGGGTGAGGCGTCAGAAAAAGAGCTCACAGTAAGATAATAATTTGTATAGTAATATTTGATAATAATTTGATAAAAAGTTACAAGTGAAATTTAATCAATCTTGTTTCTGGCAGAGTGAAAAGAGCTGATTCATTTGAGAAGTGCATGTGAACACAATCTAAGTCCGGAATAATGTTACATATGGCTCAATATTTGGTCATAAAGATTTCGCATCTCTAAATGAATGCTTGCAAATAATTTCACTATTTAAATCTGTATATCTAGTTTTGCAAACCCCAAAAAGCAATCTTCTCAAAAAATACAAGTTTGCAAATGTGTAGGAAAGGATTTGCATG
>JBAMIG010000013.1:17241322-17254353 GCA_037177335.1 Kiunga ballochi | reverse complement strand
GAGCACTACTGCCAACTACTGGAGTGGATGTGCAATTACAATTTATTTTAGAACGGCAGAAAAAAAGCATGTTCCCCTGGGTCACACGCGCCCCACTATTTGAGAAGCACTGCGTTAGAGTAATAAAGTGATGCAATGCCAGTGAAGCTTTGGTTGACATGCTCACTTTGTGGCTTGCAGATGTGCAGTGACAACATGGAATTAAAACATCAATGTATTTAACCTGGACACATGGCATCTATTGGAAAACACAGAAAGTAGCAGAACTACAGTAAGAAACTTTTTATTCTATATAAATCTTTCAAGTGTGTGGAGCCGTGTCTGAATGATTGTCTGTCCGAACACCGAAAGAAAAAAATCGGACTGTGTTTGTCATATAATAGGTGCATTTTCTGTTTACTTGAAAATAAAAATAAAATAACAATGAATAAATAAATTAGAATAAGAAAGATAAGAGATTAAAAAGTAATTATTGACTTCTTTCAGGCGCTTTGATCCACATGCTGAATTAAACATGTCAAGGTGGATCTGGGTAATTATTGTTTTTATACACTTTGGTTGTTATGCCTCTATCCTGAACTGCTTCCCAACTGAATCCAAATTTCTCTTATAAGTGATTTCTGAGACTAAGACAGTTCTACAGAACACAGTTAGCATCCTTGTTAATGAGCATGGTTGGTACAAATATGTTTCTCAATGCTTACAACAGGGCAGTGCTATTAATGGTACCGATAGCTTCTGTGACGAGTTACACTTAACAGACTAACGGTGATGACAGCAGCATATGATATTTTCTCACAAATCACCCGTCAACTGTTGTTGCTTCATTTTATCTTAATTGTGTTTTCTGGTTTCCAACAGGGCTCCTCGCAGCTTACAAACAGAATAAAAAGTAAAGAAGAGGTGATGACACAAGACAAGTTTGTATTGTTATATAAACAAAATTAAACAAGTTTTAGGTTGTCAATAATATTTCCAATGCTGTTTTTAATAGTTAAAATAAATGTTATCAGTGATTAACATGACAGTGGCTTGTGCATACTGATACTGCTGATATCTGTGTCAATACTATCACTCACAGCAGCTGTTGTGGGATTACATTGATGTATCATTTATGGATGTAAGAGTTCTTTGTTATCTTCCTACTGCCTGTCTTGCTTGTTTAATAGCATTGAACCAAAAACTCAATACTTGAAAACACCAGCTTCTATAAAAAAGCTATTGTATTGTACACACTTGTATTTCAGTTAATGCATTAAATATGGGCATTTAATGTACCTTAAGTAAAATTAGAAGTTCTACGTGTTTCTTGTTGTCTCTTTTTTTGCTAAGTATGTTCAGCACTGTCCCTTTATTATCACAGCAGCTGCTTATCTGCTGATCAAACTCTCAATGGAAGCATGTCTATAGATAAAGATGTCACAGTTTGAGATTTTCTCGGTATGATTGTACAAAAAAATAATAAAAACAAAAATCATGATTTTACGTTTATCATAATTCTTATACAATTATGATAAGTAAACAATAATGTGACAAAATTGAGGAATCGTTACAAATTAAAAATGTTTATGTGATGCTTAATACCATGATTAATTGTGAAATGAAATGATCGTGACAGCCCTATCTGCTGCTCTGCCTGCGCCTCTTCTGATAAGCACTTCAAAACAGAAAAACAATTTTTTTTCACCAACATTTCTTTACGTCTTTTTGAATCATTGTCACAGATTAATCATAAAGTAATGACAATGTCAGCAAGACCAAATAAATGGATGCGTGCTTCTATCTACTGCATGTAGGTACAGGTGACATATACTTCTAAACACACACACTTATACACACATTTATGCTAACAGATGAACAAAGACCACATCTTTTGATTCCCGAGATTCCTGATCTATAGAGTATAATAGTGTTTAATAAGGCTGACATTACACCAGGATAATCCCACTTTCTCATGCACCGACACACAACCAATTCCATTTCCACCACCTCAGCTATTTTCTCTGCCATCCAAAAGCTCATTTCCAGAAAAGGAGAACGGGGCACAAAACGAGACCTCAGATATCAATTACAACTGATGGAAAGGTGGAAAAATAGCTGATGGATGCTACATTTCCTCAAATCGTGCACTGCTATTTCTATTACAAAGCAATAACATTATATGATGACGGAAAATTTACAATGATTGACTTTATGACATAAAGCAGCTTCATAATGTGTAAAAACGTGTTTATACAAGTAGATTTCTATGTGGGCATGGAAATAAATAATGTTTGTGTTATAATTACGTAACAGCAGGACAGAAGGAATAACTTTGAGTGTTTTAGGATGAAGTTTAACTTTAATTCATGGCACACTTTCAGGTTAACTTGAGTTAAATGTTGCATTCCTGTATTATTATGTATTAAATTATTACGATTGAGCTGTTTGATGCATCTATTATGGGTTCATAAACAAGATGCAATACAAGAATACTTGTAACTATCAGTAATGAGATCTCAATGCCAAAAGTTAGGATTTCAGATCCATGTTTTATAAACTATCTCATTAACATGAACAGAAACGTCAGTTTATGTCTCTTAGGCTGCCTGTTTCTTACTTATTTATAAAAGAAACATTCAGTTTAAAGCATGCTGAGTAAATAGTTTCTGTCTTCAGAATGTTCCCATCAGGATTGGTCTAAATGTAAATGATCTCGGTCAAATTCTCTTAAAAGGTAAAGGTAAACTTTATTTCCCCACAAGTGGGAAACTTGTTTTGGGCCATACATCCATGCCACAGTTGCAAAACAAAAGACAATAACATAAAACACAAAGCTCAATATGATACCCAAGTTAGAAAAAAATAGGTAAATTATCACTAAATTCTGCTCTAATCCTGATCCTAATTATTTAAGGAAAACTCAGTAGAAATGTGCCTTTAAGCCACTCAGGTTTCTTATATGTCTAATATCAGAACATACATGTCTGGCTCACTGATAAACTGAGCATTCACCCCTTTATTGTTATCTAAACAACCTTTAGACCAATTTCCTCCAAACTCAGCTGATTTACTGCTAAACCCAAGAATAAATGGACATTCAGACAAAGGTTGATCTAATACTGGGGATCCTCCCCTGCTGTAAGTCCCAGCTGTTGCTGAGCAACACAATGAAGGGACAGTGACATGTCTGCAACCACACAGATGATATAAGACTCATCTATGATAATGTCACAGAGGCCCTTGTCTCAGTTTAGATAATATGCCTGTAGCAGTGGAAAGATACACAAAGTGCAGGCAGCTTACACGTATCTGCACATCTGGATTATGATGGATGTTTTTTTTTTTTCATTTTTAAACATTGTGTAACATCTAATGTAAAGTAAAAACTCTGGGTTTAGCTCTGCAGAAGCAGAGTTTCAGACCAAAAACCAAAAGTTAAACCCAACTTTTAGCATTTATGGCTTTTTACACAAATAACAATTTATTTAAATGAGAATAATCTGAATGTTATGACTAAAATGTAGATGCACTGATATGAACAGCGCTGCCTCTTAACACAAAATAAGACTTTGCATTGCAAAGCATCGTTTCCAGAGTGAGCGAGATACCAGTATAGCTACTGTTTTATGTTTTTTTTAATGTATCGAAATAAGTAAAGGGAAAATATCACCTAATTGGTATTTGCATAGAATAGTGTTGCATTATCATACTGGTCCCCTGAGATCACAGGTGCAGAGAAAATGTTTTCTCTTTTGTTAATGATGGATTTATTTAACTATGAATAATGAGTGCTAAAGTAAAGCCCTGAGTCAGCGCAGGGTTTGTTGTTTATTGATTTTGCAGCAATATCCAAACAGTTTGTATTGTTAATGATGTCCAAATGATAACGATGACGCCTAATTTAGAATGACCAAAAGATTGTCAGAGGAGTTTCAGAGAACATGTAAAAGAAATGCATTTAAAAGAGTAACTCTGACATAACAGTCCTTTGTTAGGCTCCTCTGTCAGATAAACACAGACGCTGTTGCTGCCCTTTGGCTAATTTTCCACATAAACCCCCGAAAAGAAAGCGATAAGGTGTCGATGAATTAATCACATGTAGCTGTATTAGTTTCAATATTCTCAGTGTCTCTCTGAAGATGGCTCAGAGTCAGCACACAGCTTGGGCTTTTACAAATCACACTGCTATCCCCAGTTTACGTAATTAGTTTAGTGTTATTGCATTCGGATGGAACAGAGGGTGTAAAATGCGTTATTGCTTTTTAACTGAACACAGTGGGTAAACTAATGTGCTCTACATGATCAATAAATCATATCTGAACACATCAACTCCCTGCCAACTGGAAAATGAAGCAGTGGCCGAGTTTCTGCTTGCATACAAAATAAACATATGCAAGGTGTGGAGATGTGTAATAAGCTTTTAATTGTAAAACAGACATTATAAATTGTATCCTTAAATCACAATAGTTCATTATAATGCTTCTGTATATCTTTAATGATAAAAAAAACCCTGAAATGCTGTCCTAAATTAATTCCCCAGAATGACAAAAATAATACTTGTAAATAGCACACTCTTATTGCTGGCTGCATGCTCCTCTCCTCCCACACCGTGGGTGGCACAGTTAGTTGGTCCACTTTGTATAAGCTCCCTGCAGTTTGCTAATCATGTTGACCGCCAGCTACCAAATTAAAGCTGTCACTGGCACTGCTGGATCCTGTTGGTCTTAGCAATGTGGCTCCCAATGGATAAATGGATCCACCACATGGGGCATTTCCTGTTGTAGTCTGTCATAAAGATACTGAGGTAGATTATTGTGTTTTCCTTTCACGTCCAGAATTAATGTCAAATTTAGACTTGGTACAGTCATAGTGGAGTAGGTTCAGGTCCTATCAATTGGTTTATGAAACATAAATAAAATATAACAAGAAAGTTTGTTTAAAAAAAATGATTTATTTAACGTTAAATTGAAAAAGAAAGTGTTAAAATAAATTAGGCCACCATCATGCTGAATGCATGTTTTTTTTAAATAAGTCATGATCAAAGCAACAACTTGTGGACGACACGTTCATAATTCTATCACTGCAGTATAAAATCATTTCATCTTATGTTAATATACTTAATAGGAGACCGAGTGACTTTTCATTTAATTCCTGCACATTTCTATTGTTAGAAAAGCGCATTAAATAGTTAAGTTAGGAGAGATAGCAAAGTGTCTTTCTTTCTAACTAAATAGCATTCAATAGCCCTTACCTGGACTTTTCAATTTGATTCAGTTTAGTTTATGCATGTAGTAATTACAAATGTAATGATTTCCGTCACTGAATTGGTTCTTTTTTGTTATTTTTAATGTGGTAGCTGTAAATTTATTGTGATACTTGGGGTCCTGAGTCGTGCACTTTTTCCAGCCTGGGTGAATGAAGACTTGGTTTTAGTTGTGATATGGGTTTTTTCCTCTTCTCTTAAGGTAGTTCACCTCATATTGGTACTCCTTTTGATTGTCAACTTTGTTGTAGCAAATGGTTGTCTGGTGTCTCTTTTTGCTTTCTTTTTTCTTTTTTGTATCTAGCTTTATTCTCTTCATTGTCCTTTAAATGATTTGATAATTATTAAAAAAAAGAATAAATAAAAATTGAGATTTTCCATGTTTTCCATTTATCCATAAAGCTTTTCTTGTTAAAACTAATTCGGTTATAACAACACAGCAGCCAGACTGCTTGCTAGCAGATCACTCAGTCCTGGTTTGCAGCTGGATTTTATTCTTGTTTCATATTGATGATCCACTTCAAAACTAGCATCCAGAAGCCCCTATTTTGTTTAAAACACCTCTTGTCCAGCATCACAGGAGTAGCAAAGCCACATAAATGACATTTGTACTGATTTAAGTTGACAAAATCATTATAAAAACAAGCAATATTATTACAACTAAAAGGATTAAACTAGCTATAGGAAAGTTTCACAGTTGATGTTCCAGATAATTAAAAATATCAGAGTACTAAAGACAAACAATAATAGGTTAGCCTAATGAGGCTAACAAAATTTAAGTCATAATCATTCATGTCCTGCCGGTTAATTGCAACAATATACTATTTACTTGGAAAACTGGGAAAAAGAGCCAAAACATCCAATGAATGGGGATTATAGATCATGTCCCGGCCCTGCCACTGTACGCTAAGTACAACGTCAGAAGCCAGATGATTGATATTTTTTTATTGAATAATAAAGTTTATCAGAACATAATTTAAAAATAAGTTAGCATCACGGTCACAATCCTGGACAAAAGAAAAAAGGAAAACTTCACTTCACTTCACTTTGAGTTTAGTGAGTTTCCCCTAATGCAGCTCCCATGCAGCATAAAACCTGCATAATTACATAAATTAAAGTCACAAAGCTCTGGGGCAATGTACCTCCTCAAGCACAAGTATGGTGTGTAAAAAAAAAGCTTATTGAAAGGATTTAAAGGTTGTTGAATGTGCAGCTCTTTATAAAGTTTAGTGGTAGAAAAAGCTCCCCAGACTCAGCTTCAGTCTCTGCAACTTAAAAACAAATAAAAAAATTGTTGATTAAGGTTAAAATCTAAAAGACTCTTTTTTTTATCACAGCACAGTTATCAGCAAAGCTTCAGCTCTGAGTAAAATGCAAACATACAACAACGTGCTCCAGTAAGGGGATTTAATTAAGTACATATCTCTTTACTTCTTCTGCAATTAAACCCTGGTGGAATCCTTTAGCAGCTCAAACATATAAAAAAATGTGTTAGAGGACGATGCCGCAGCCCATTAGCCCATCCAAAAGCACATAAAGAGCTTGGAGAAGCATGAACACAAGTTACAAGTTATGGTTAATGTGACTGAAAGACTTTTGGCTACAACTCCGCCAGTTATTTCAGTGTATTTAAAGTAAAACATGAAGAAAGCTGCAGGCAAACATAGAAACACAGACATGCAAACTGCATCTACCATCCACACATGTGCACATGGTGCTTCAGCAAAATAAAAACTCCCAGGCTGTCTTCAATCCTGTCTTCCTGGCAAAAATGACTTAATGACAGAGCTGTGGTGAGGAGGATGTTAATTAGATGGCAGAGGAAACTTCATTAAACCTCTTTTTGTCTCTTCCGTCCTTGTCTTGATACATTACATAACATTACGTAGTTACATGAGGAATTCAGAAGAATCCTCTGCACAGCTGGTGAGAATAGCCTGGTAGTTTATACATGTAAATTCTTCCAGTAAGATATTACCATTACCATTTGTAATGCTAGGGACACATGGTTTCATCAATATTAGCTGCTCCAATAGGTTATGTCTTTTACATTTAGCAGATTTTAAGTTTTTCTGCAGTTGTTTAAAAGTCTAATGAGTTGAAGAATCTTTTGACATGTCATATTTATTGGTCTTGTTTTGTATCTACTAGAATTTTTAGTTACGAGAATAATATCATGCAACTTTTATGGGATAAAACATGGCTCTATAAAATTACCAGTTTTGGTGTGGCTGAAAGGAAAAAAAATAACAAATTTTGCTTGAATTTATTATAATAAATTTCTGTTACACTTTTTTTTTTATTGATTTATGAAAAAAATGTTTGAATCAATTTCTTCTTTCTGATTATGAGAGCTATTAGTTGTACAGCTAGATACACAGCATCAAATAGCACAGGCTTAGCGTCACTGACAATGCAACTGTAAAGTACTTAGAAACAGAATCCATACAGAGTAACAGAGATTGTCCCTTTTCAGATTTAACTAACAAGTCAGCCAAAGACCACAAGTTGTGACAAAACCTTTAGAAAAGCTGCAAATCGACATGATATTTCAGCTTCATTAAACAAACACATTTGAGTTTGAATGATGAAACAACATGATGGTGCACAAGGTAATCATAATAATGAGAAATGACTGGAAGATGAGTGGAAAAGAAGAGTATAAGTAGTCTGAAAGGAAAGATAAAAGTTAAATAAGTCAGAAAAATGCCTCCCTTTTGGTGTAAAACACCACCAACATCTGCAAAAGACAACAACATGCACACACTTTCCCCCCACCAAATTCACGCTCTTCTTTATTTCTCTGCCAACTATCACTTTAGCCTTCCTTCAAAGCTCCTGAGAGATGGATGTCACAGAGCGAAAAGTGAAATGAGAAATTCCCATTCCCACCTAATTGCACAGCCAAATCGATCCTGTAATAGATTCCTTCTCTCTGACATCCAGTCCCACTGACAACACTATCAGACAGACGAATCAGAAACACCAAGAGTGTTTGTGTGGGGTGTAGCGTGTCTGTGTGAGAGTGTGTGTGTGTGTGTGAGCAATTCAGTCTTCAACAAAAAAGGATCTGGATTGCTGTATATCTTGCATAATAGCTCTGAAGCAATAGAAATTCAGACAGAGGCTTTGCAATATGCACTTCCTGCCCTGTTTTGTTGTGGAAAAGTTTGAATGTAGGAAAACAAACAAACAACAACTAACTGCATGTTAGTTATGATACCGTTATGAATTTTTAAAAAAATATGTCAACTTCAGACTATCTAGACATCACATTCACACATATTAACGATGAAAAGTTTCACATGTATTCTTCTGCAGCATGAATGTCCTTAATTCTGGGGTTACCATGGTGATAGGCTTCTTGATCAAGATAAAATCATCAGGGAAGTTTTGATTGTGGCCTCATCGCAATACGTTCTGGTTGATGTGCACATTTTTTTTAACCCAGAAGTTTAAACTCACATGATTAAAGAAAAGAAACAAGTGTCCAGAGGTCTGTACAAAGCATCTGTGTTTGAGTCGTTTGGACTCAGAAGAAGAAGACAGGAGTACCAACCTTTAGGCTATGCATTCACAGGAGACAGATGAGTCCCTGCAAGGTGCAGTTACCTTTACTCATTAAATAACTTATCAGGGGCCTGATTATAAAGCTGGTTTGAGCACAAAAAATTCTTAAGTACTTTACTAAGCAAAGTTTGGGAATTAATAAAAATGAACTTGATGGAGAAAAGTGCGTACCACAGATTTAGATTCCCGCTAAAATGGACGCAAGGTGCTGCCATTCAGCAGCCTTCCTTTTAATTGTTTCACCACAACTAATCCGAAAACTGGATCTCCTTAGATGTCTCTACCTTCCCCACTAGTATAGACTTCAGTCTGTGAAAAGTCACGTACGTGGCCTCTCAGTTGACAATAAACATAAAAAGCCAAAGACACTTGTTCATTCCTATACTGAGATATTTATGAGCTGCTTTGAATTGACCGTGTGAGCTAGAAAGTGGGTGTGTAGGGGTGGGGATGTCAACCAATTTTACCTGCACTACCTTTTCTGCAACTATGTGATTTATAAAGGGAAATTGTGTACACCTGTATGTACGCAGTTATTTTATAGGCCAACTTTTACTTTTATTCAGCAACTTGTTTTTTAATTATTTTTTTTTTATAAAAGGTTTAATAAATAAGACCCCAGGTCCTTTGTTGTTTAAGATTTCAACCCTAAATAGCTTATTCTTCTTATGAATACTCAATTGTATTATAAGTGGAATGGCACAGGGGAAGAAATGTACAGTGTAAACTTACAACTCCGCTATGAAATTGCTGTTTTCTACTACATGATCCTTGTGCGTATAACAAATATCTGCAAGCTGTTCTAGAGAAAATACACAAATCCCCCCAAAAGCTGCTTGTACAATAGCAGGATACTATGTTTTTTTTCCCCCTTTTTATACTCTCTTCCCTGCTGAATTCCTTGAAGACCTTGAAGTTTACCCCCATGCACTTTTAAAGTACAGAACAGCCGACAGAAATGTGCTCCCACCAGTCTTTTTAGTCAGACAACAGAAACCCTTCCTGCAGAGCAACCCGTAGATCTGAGGAGACTGCTCGTGTAAAACTGTCCAAAGTAAAGTGCAAATAAGCCGGCCTCTGTGTGTGTTGATCTGTGAGATATGCAGCTGTGCTTTTTTCCTCAGGAAACCAAATGCATTGAACTGTGCAACAGTGCTGTTAACCAATGCAATGAACCAAAAGGTCTCCATGTAAGTTTGACAGCCAGACATACAGCAACAGCATGAGAAAGCTGTTAGCTGATACTAACACATGCAATCAATCTGTTGAGAGATGTCACATAAGACATATTTGCTGATCTTTGTGTAAAATTTCATCTATAAAAGCATCATTTTCAGTATAAGAAAAACATGCATAACTACAGATATTGACATATCTAAGTGAGTTTACAGACAGTAAAGTATTACAGTTAAAAGAATTGATTTAATTTAACAGGAAAAAAGATTAAACATATGAGACTGAGTCTCATATGTTATTTATTAATACATGTTTTTTTTCAAATAGTGAATACACATAATACATCTAAATCTAACCAGTCTACTTAAGTATCCTTAAGTGACTCGTTTCCTCTTTTCACTTTAAGTTGTATTGAATTACACTATCTGCTACATGTTAGGAATATAATGTTAAGTGATCCATTCAGTTTTTCTACCCATGATGACATGATTTTCCTATGTGTAATTTGTCTGTAATGTGGGAAATGACAAACTTATAGTGACTACAGCAGACGAGGTGAGGTGAAAAAGTGAGTGTCAGCTGTTCCTGGCTATGTGAACTCAAAATGTAGCTACAGTGTTGAATGTTTTATTCAGGATTTAAAACTAAACTAAACATAATAGTGATTTAATTTGAAATATACAGCTTTATATTGTATCTATGGCTTTTTGAAAGCTGACAACAAAAACTTTTTTCTTTGTGCCTTTCTTTTTATTCTGTTACATAATAAATATTTGATTGGATTGGAGTGAGAACAAGCTATTACATTTGTATGTTTAGGCTATTTTTCTATTATTACACTATGACTCACACAGTCAACGTGAGAATACATCCCCACTAAACATTAACCATGTTTTGTAGGCATTTCTCATTTCTTGCAGAGAGCTTCGCCAGCAGCAATATGTTTACATATTTCATCTACAAGGTTATAATAATCAGAGGATACTAGAGGGTGAGCTCTGTCTAAAGTCGGTTTAAAAACAACAACAACAACAAAAAGTTAGGCTTGGTCATGTACTTCAGAAAACAGGCTTTTTCTTAAGTACACTAAAAAAAAGTTAGCTTTTAGAGAAAGAAGTCATATCTTGCTTTGTCCTATATACTGTGTTAAGCTTTCTTATTAACCATGTATACATAATTCTTAACAAATTTATTTAACATATAAATATTGGAATAAACTTATTGTAACAATAAATTGGTTTTGAAATACATGTAAGAAAAAAGACTAAAACCTCTTTCATCATAACTTTGTACAAGAAGGCTTTAGTTACTTGTGCAACAGCGCAGAGGCCTTTAGACTGTGAGTTTATGTCACACACTGTATTCTTCTCTATGTGTCTTTGAAAACCACAGCTGCTGCAAGCATTTTTTACTTACAGTCCTACTTCTTTTTAACTTTGGCTGATTGAAAGATGAAAAAAATAAGAAACAAAGACAGAGAGCCAGGTGGTCAATAAGAGGTCTCTCCATTGATTCAGTGTCCAGGTGTGCGCGTGTCTGTGTGCCAGAGTGTGTGTGTGTGTGTGTACGCGTGCACACACGAGACAGCATTCAGACTGTAGTTGGCTGCAGAGGTTTGGAGCTGATGCAGCGAGGTCTTTTGGTGAACACATAACATTCATCACAGTCTTAAAATCAGTCATCTGCTCATACTGTCACTAAGAAAATAACTAAAAGAACACACACAGTCTTTCAGTGATATGTATAGATTATGTCACACACAAAATATGATGAATTTGGGCACCTCTATAAAATGAACAAAACAGGGCAAAACCAAGAGGATCAGAGGAACAAAACCAGAAATTATAGATATTATGGTGAGGTGTAAGTTGAGGAATAGACTTAATTAGCTTAATAAGTCCACACTGGCAAACAGTACATGCTAATATCTGAAAGGAGTAAGCCTTAAAAATAGGCTTTTTACTGTTTATAGAAGAAAGTGTAAGATGCAAATGTCACACAAAGATGACAGCTTTAAAGAGTGTGACTGTAAACACTTTCATTATTCTCTTTCTGTCATTTCGTCATTATCTGCAGTCACTCAGAATAAAGACAATGAGACTGCGTCACTGATGTAGATGCAGGCAGATCAATTCACCATAACACGAACTATATGGACATATAAATCAGATCTCCAGTCTCTGCCTTTGGCTGCTCAATAAGCATACATCAGGTTTAATGTAAGGAGTGGGATGAGCTGCCTGTACCTGATAGATCCCCCCCCCATCCCAACATAATCACACCAATACACATTTATACCATGCACACATTAAGCACTGACAAAGAATGGAAGAGTGTGGGAGCGATTAAATAAAAGACTGACTCTAATGTCAAAAAGATGCAGACTGAATGTAGAGACACTATATGTGAAACAAACACAAGTTAAGACACACATCTACACACAAACATAATTATCTCCCATTTTATACACTATGTAAATGGGTAGACTTTTTTTCCGTAGCTGCTGGGCTTAGCTGTGATACAAAAATAAAAAACGCATTTTGAGATGTTATACAAATTTTATGTGAACCATCTATCTGACTTTCAGAATCTAATGGTACAAAGTACTTCCATTGTAAAGAGTGATGGTAGTTGAAATGGGTGCTAAAATAGGTAATATTCCAACATTTTACTGATTTGTGGGCTAGTGATTCCTCATAAACCCTTTTTTCTGTATGGTGGTAGAAGCTCAAAAGACAGATTTTAAAACATACTTTTAAAGGGACTTTTTAAATTCTCCTCCATAACCACGCCAATCCCAATTAAAACAATCTTCAAAGCATGAAACATTAACTCTGCATACACATTAGATTGTAAACAAGCCATTGATTATTAGCTGTACATTGCATTAACTGTTGATTCTTTGTTATAAGTTAAAGTAACATATACAGTGAACCCTTGTTTATCGCGGGGGATACGTTCCAAAAAATAACCCGCGATAGGTGAAATCCGCAAAGTAGTCAGCTTTATTTTTTACTGTTATTTTACAATGCAATACTGT
>JBAMIG010000013.1:17218791-17230960 GCA_037177335.1 Kiunga ballochi | reverse complement strand
AAGATGCAGTGTGTAATAAAATCAAAGGTTAATAAGAGAAAAAAACGTATATATATCTCATTAAAAACCTTTGTATTAGTTTATATTCTCTAAAATAAATGGGTTTTTTTCATTTATAATTTAGTTATAATTTAGAGTTATTTGTATCTACTTGCTGTGGCTCAACATACATCTGTCATCTTTGTGCCAACATTTTTGCATTTTCGCTACAGTGTTCATAAATGGACAAAACCCTTTTTGTGTGAACTGACAAACCTCTGAGTAAAAAAAACTGCTGTGTCGGCTTTGTTTGATAGATTCTCAAGTACTGTTTGGAATAAGTAATGCCTGCAAAGGCACCAAGAAGATAGTATTGCGTACATAGTTTTGAAGTAAGCTGTCAATGCTGTGCATGAGGTCACTGAATCAGCTTACACGTGAAAACACATTTTTGACGGGAGGAATTTTGACCACTGATGGCCACCATAAATTCACAATCACTTGACTTGGCCTTGTACTAGATGTCAGTAATTCCTACAAAATATATCTTGAGGTTTCTGTTCTATTCTATTCTATTCTATTCTATTCTATTCAATTCTATTCTATTCTATTCTATTCTATTCTATTCTATTCTAGTTAATTAATAGTTTTCTAAATTGTCCTTGGGAATGAATGCGAGTAGTTGTTTGTCTCTCTGTTCGATTACCTGGCCTGACCAGGGTGTACCTGCCTCTTGTCTGCTAATTGCTTGGATAGGCTCCAGCTTTCCAGTGATCTTGAATTAGATTGTGTTCAAAATGTATGAATGTACCTTGAAGAAAAGATGGGTTCCACATGGTGTACATAAACACCATAACTGTTGGAATATCCAATTATTTTATGTACATTTTAGGATGTTTTAGGGGAGGTTGTGGGTGTATACCCAAAGGCAGAATTAACACTAACATAAAACAATATTTGACAGGTATGTACTTATCACTGCAAACTGGTCTGTGACCAAGACTTAAAATCCTATATCCAGTGAAAAACCTCTTTGATAATCTTTTGTAAGTGATATGTCAGGTTAAAGGCAGGTTGTGTAAGCTTATTATTCATGTTTAGAGACAACATATATTTGACTTTACTTGGCCATAAACCTTTGAAGCTGGTTATTTTACATAAATACATACATATTAATTTACATAATGTCAATGAGACACTGTTTGAGATTGCAGCTTTCACACCAGCATTTAGGTGTATAATCAAATCAAGTCAAACTTTATTTGTAAAGAGCTTTTCATGCCACAGAAAACACAAAGTGTAAGCATACACACAAAGACAGGCAATCCCACGCCCATCCTACCCAAACCACACCCACCTCCAACTGTCTCTGTCTCTTAACTAAAACTAATTAAATAGTGACTAAAATGAGAAAATAAATAAATACATAAAAATAAGTAAAAACATCTGGCATGTATTGAAGAATACCTTCTTTCTGTTAGGATTTGAGGAGTTTTTTCTGTTTCTTGGTTTTGTGTTTTATGGTAATTAGCTGTGTTGATCTGGGTTATGTGGTTCACCTGTGTCTTGTTTGGTTCTGTTTTGTATTTAAGTCACTTGGTTTTCATGTGCAGTCATGGGTTTATTGTATCAGGTTGTGTGTGTTAGGATTTTGAGAGCATTATTAGGAATCAGTTTACCTGCATTTGGGTCCTCATCCTTGCCTGCATGCAACACTTTCAAGACCTCCTTATGAGTTCATGCACACACAAACAAATTGTCAAATTTCCTGAAAGAATATATATAAACAAAAAAAAAAGATTAGTAGCAAAAGTTGCTTAGGTTTTGCAGTATGAAGATGGATAGTGGTTCCAGTTCCAGTTCAACCTGCTCACACTGGTCTTTAGTGGAAAGACTACTTCACTCTCTACGAATGTTTGGTTTCTGTTGTCTGGGATTGCATGGTACGACAATTTCTTTTCAATGGTGACATTGTTCTTTTTTTTCTTGAAGACAAAAGAAACATTTACAGGTTAGTTTGGATGGTTTTTCATTTAAAATGGAAATTGAAATGAGTGTTTCACAACTTATTTTAAGATCTTTCCCAGTTAAAATGCCGCTTTAAAAGTCGAGAACTTTTTTTTTACATCAGGGAATCTTACAGCACACATCATTTCACTGGTTTTAGTCAGAATTTTTGTCATTTTTTTTAGAATTTTTTTTTTAAAAATTCTGTAGTTTTTGCAATACTTTAGTAGAAAACAGGGATATTTTATTAGTGGTATGTTTGCTGTGATTCTCCAGCTGCACAAACATAGAAACAAGAGGAGCTCCAGACACTGCTGAAAACAGCAGGCATAAATATTGGGACCACTCTCCTGTAGATCCACTCTATCTATACCAATAGTTGTCTAAGGAGACTGCACACTATCCTGTGGGACTCTGCTTATCCGACACATCACTTGTTTCAGCTTTTGCCCATAGGGAGGAGAAACTGGTCCATCCGGACCAGAATCAGTAGACTGAACCATACTCTTTATCTCTCAGCAATGTCTGCTCAATGAGCATTTTAAAACCACTCTCTCCCTACCAATCATCCCACACCGCCCTTTATTACATTGTTCATACAAGGATAATTGAGTGCTGGACTTTGCATTGATGCAACAATCATCCCACACTACATTATAGTTGATTTCTAGAATCAAAATAGTTATGGAGTTGAATTTAAGATACTCAAAAAACATGTAAAAAGAAAAAAATGTAAATAAAGAGCCTGAAATCCCAAAGGGAGGAAAGTAGATTTAAGTAACAATACATTTAATCTTAATAAAACCTTGAATTTGCAACTGCATCAACTCAAAGCATCAACGACAAATTCATGAGATTTTATTACTCAAAACAAAAGAGGAAAACAAACTGCAAATGAAAATTTAGCAAAGGATGCCACACTTTCCCTGAAGTAACAAACAATAAATAAACTCTGAGATATGTATTAAAAGCATTATTAGTCACTATCATCCTCAATGGACTGGTGTCACTAAGCTTTAATCTGCAGCGGGCCTGCACAAGCTGCCAAACAACTATGTCTTTATTCACCATCTTCTCTGAACTGTTATCAATGCTGCATGTCTGACAAGAGGGAAGGAAACCCAAATCTGAATACTTTCATAAATTAGGTTTTTGGCAATGATGAATAGTTTTCATCAATATCAAACCTTACCAATAGAAGTTCCTTCCAATTTGAATGATTATTCACTTTGCATCAAGTAAACCTTATTTTATATTTGAAACACATTACATTGGATTAAAAGCTATAATAATTCTTGTTGCACCAGAAACGAGAACCAGATAAAGAAAAGTGATTATTTGTCAACTATCTAAATGGTGTTCATCTGTGGACCAAATCTATTAAACTGACAAGTACAATTCTGAACATACAGTCCATATTTCAAACAATGCTGCAAGACTGTGAAACTTCGTTCCTTCAAAATCTTTAATGCAAAAGCTCACTGGTCATGACGTGTCAGCAGTAATGCTGACATGATGCTGAGTGAGGTGGGATTAAATTCATCAGACAGGTCACGGCCCACTGCCAGGGGTACACTCTGATTCCTTCAATTTCTCCAGACACTCCCAATTAAGCCTGAAGGGCCTTGCTTGTTAGACTAAAACTATGCTTTTTTGAAATGTCACAGTGTCCCTGCCGAGTGGCCCGTCTGTAAACAGCTCTGTTGCCGTCGCCAGCCTGAACCCCCCTGTTGTGTCTCCCTGTGTTTGTTTGAAAGCACATGCTTTGTGTGAACAAAATATAGTTTTTTCTATTAACACTGCGCTTAAAGTAGAAATGCAATTCAGCTTCTCTATGCGTGTTGCATTCATCGTTGCCCATCATGTCAGTTGTTCTGCTTGTGCTGTATTGTTGCCAGTGTGTTGCATGTGATTCATTATGCGAGTTTGTGTCGCTGCACCCGCCACATTCGCGTGTGCCAGACATCTCATTTGGAGGGTTGACAGGTTGAAGGATATGTGCTGTAATTGTTGTCTGACTGTCTTCATGTTGTAATTGAAAATGTCTTACCAGTGAAGCCTCCATCAAGATGTTTCTTCAGGCACGCTATCCGGTGTTAACCAAGCAGCTCCTTTTACCTGCACAATTACCGATATGTTGCTCACCTAATAGATGTGATGTCTGTTTAATTCTACAGCTTCACGGCAATTTTTGAAACATTTATAATATACATTAGAGAAAAAAGTTTGCTAATAAGAAAAAAGAAACATGACAGGAAAGATAGTTTACAAAGGCATCGTGGTGCATTTGTTGGCACTGCCTTTTCCTGCACGTCTCCTCTACTCTTGTTTCCTCAAACAAGTTGACGACTAGATTAATGGGTCTTTCTAAATTGAAATGCATGGTTGTATGTCTCTTTGTGTTAGCTATAGGATGGACTTGCATCCTGGGTTGTAACCTGTCACTACTCTGGTGTCATCAAGTGATTTACCACATCTTCCTACAACTCTACGAGATAAAGTAGTCACGATAAATGGCTAAACAACAGCTTCTACATTATTTCAAGTATCAAATGTCTTTGAATGTGTTGTTGTGGCTCCTGTAGTCATTTGTTATAGTTTAATGTGTAAGACATAATGTGTGAATAAACCTCAACGTATGTGCACAGCAGCACTTTGGTGCAAACACAAAACTCACTGCAGCACACGTGCATAGAAAGAAAACCCACACAAACTCACTGCAATTACATTATTCATGGCACTGCTGAGAGCTCTTACACAGAGCCCAACAAACACACAAGACCAGCTGTAAACACTGACTGATAACAGCATCAGCTAGATTGTTTTACACTGAGTGGGATGGGAAGATGGGAAGGGAGAGGAAGAGACACACCGAGTGACTGAATGTGCAAAATGTGAATGTAGATCTCAATCATGTACAGCAGGAGTGAGGAACCTTGGCTCTTGTCCTGAAAGTTTTCACTGTCTCCTGTTCCAACACCAGATTCAAATGAATGAATCACTGTGCAGATCTTGATAAGATGTTTGATTTGAATCAGCTGTGCTGGACCAGGGATACATGGAAAACCAGCAGGATTCTGACTCTCATGGACCAGGGTTACCCCCCACCAACACTCCAATATAAAGAGTACCTTTTGATTTGTTTGTGACTGACACATGCATACTCTGCCACACACACAAACACATGGCAATATATACCTAATATGCGCAATGGGGGAAGAAAATATTTAGCAGTAGGATGCTTTGATCAAGTAGGTGAAAACAATAAATTCTACAGAACCTAAAAACTAAAAAAAAAACAAAAAAGAAAAAGCAGTTGAAGTATCACATTTATCCCCCAAACCAAGCCTGCATACTCCAATATTCAACAAAAGGTAGAGACAAAAAATATCTAATGGATATAAAGTGGTAGTTATACAAATAAGTACCTCCCTCTGTTTGTCCTATCAGCCTCTGTTGATGCTCTTTAAAGTGCATAATCATTAATCCATTGGTGGAGTTGGCTTTGCTCACCCAACATAAAAAAACTGTTTCTACTTAAAAACAAATTAATAAAAAAGGAGAAAAAAAGCTGAACCTTTCAGCAAAGACTGAAATTCACAAAAATTCCCCCTCTGCAGTTCTCTCCTGCCAACAGTTAAGCATATGAGCATGTCAACATTTACACATAATTCACTGTCATGACTGAGTGCAGATGGTGGTCTCAAAGGCTGATCCAAAGCAAAAAACATTTATTAAACGTTATTAAACGTATTATTATTATTATTTTTAAACAATAAATGAATAAAAAAACATGTCCAAACAATGAAGACAGGACTGGGTGCAACAGCACAGACAGAAACACTTTGCTCTCAGACTGACAGAGTGGCTGCAGGCACCGAGTTTTAAGCTGACGACTGTGATGAAGTGATGAAGGAAGGGTGTTGAATCACGTTAGGTGCAACTGCAGGCAGAGAGGAAGAAGTCTAGTTGGAATAGGATGTGCAGAAGACCCATAAAGACAGGGCATGACATCCAATACTTTTGAATATAATTAGATTGACATTACAGGTATTTGCATGATGATTCCTACTATTTTTCCTTTTATACACTGATAAAGTAATGTTAAGAAACGCCACAGTTAGACCTCAGTTTTGTTAAGTAACACTGCTGTCAAGTTTTAGGAACATCTCTACTCTTTAGCCCAAAATGGAGGGTTCATTTTTAGGTCACCTCCAAATACTATTGACATTATATCAGTTACATAAGACTCATCAGAAGCTCAGTAAACCTCAGACTTTTTTGGTGGTCTCCAGCTTTTGAAGGGGTGCTGCTTTTTACAAAATATTTGGGTAGATCTATTTTTTTTAATTGAGGGGATTTTATGATGTCATGGTGCATCAGTATTGATTATTTAATTTTCTAACAATATTCCAATGTGACCTAAATGATGAGTTTTGAAGTAACATCCCTGCAATCTGCAAGAGATTTTAGCATCTTCAATGTCCAATAGAAATGTCCAAAAACCACCAAAGACATTATAGAAAGTGCCATACTGTGGACTTTTTCCTCCTAAGCAAACATGTTTACATATGTTTATATTTTTTAAAAAGTTGCCTGCCTATATATATATATATATATATATATATATATAAAAAAAAATATATATATTGTTTTTGTTTAGTTGTTTAATAGGAACAGAAAATACTGTGAAAAAATCACTGCTTGTAAATTAAAGAAAAAAAAGAATATTTGGCCTGACTTGGAAAACAAATCCTTTTATTTCAATATCAGCTTTTGTTCAGACTTAATTCAACTCATCATTTCATAAAGATGAGTAAAGGTTACAAGTCAGCTGTGGGAGCGTTTTACTTGGCGTGTACTCTTTTGTTAGAGATTGTCAAAGAGGCAGCTTTTAAAAGCAAAACTGCTGCAGCATGACTTATTGAATTATGTGGCACATCTGCTTAAATGTTGATTTCACACTTCTCATAGGCTTTCAAACTCAGATTTAAGATTATATTTAACTCTGTATATTAAAATGAAGAACATCCATAAATCATTCAATTCACTGCTCAGCAGGACTTTCAGTAAACAAGAAAGCCTTGAATCTTACAGGTGGCAAAAAGTATGCAGAAATTAGGAAAACAAAAGTCATTGCTGTACCTTTAAAGCACTTATCAACAATTAAAGGCAACTAAATTTGCTGAAAAATACATTTTTCCCAGTCGAATCAAGCAGCCAATACATTTAAAAGACCAGTTGGTTATAAACTGGGAATTGGATGATTTGCTAAACTAGCCACCTCAGCCTTCTTTGTCAATGCTCAAGGTGCTCCAGTGATCCTTTGTGTGGAGGCTTTTTAATAACAAAGCCTGTTTGAATCCTGGAACAATGAGCAGGAGCTGCATTTCAGGGCTGACATTGCAGTAAAATGCCATCACATTGCCCACAGGGCTAAACTTAAGCCAACTGTGAAATCTGCCACTGAGAGAGCGAGGAGTAGATGAGAGGGGAGAAGAAGGATGTTACTTTAAATTGCTGTGGTCTGGATATAAGGGATGCTGTTGTGGTTGCTAATGCTGGTAAATAATAATGTCAGAAACATCTATTTTCTATAGTTATTCTCTGTTTACCTCTTAAAAACTTGACTAATATATATGGAGATGCTTTTACAAACAGCAAACATGACACATTTTTAATGTATTTTAATGCCATTTAAATGTATCATACTTCACTTTGCCTGTCCAGTATTGTGTGAAACATTGTGGTAAAACACAGTGAAGAGTGGATGAACTACCTAATGCTAGGAATCCCCCCCCCAAAAAAAATTCTATGAAGACATTTTAAAGTTATTCAAAAGCAACTAACTTTGTCATCTGCTTCTTTCAAAGTCTTCAAGAACAAATGTATCTGCTTTCACTAATCCTGCTCAAATTAAGGCACGAGGAAAGGGAATACCGCCAAAAGAGGTGGAGTTTATGAAGGAAGCATTGTGGAATAGCCAGACTAATCACAGCTGCAGTGTCACCTCTGGCCTGTTGATTGTGATGCAGCTGGAGGTGCAGCTTGGAGGTCGTGTTGACCTGAGTCATGTGACAAAAGTAATTAAATGTATAAAACACCTGGTTCTTGATATTGGAATAAAACCAGAAACTAGATGTGAATTTTTTTAAGAGAGAAATGAGGCTACAATTTGTGGTGATATTTACCCTGTTTGGAAGGAAATAAAATGTCTTTTGGAATCAAATCTGCAAATAAGACTTTAAGCTTGTAGATTGGAGATCTACTGACTGCAGATTACAGACCTGTGTGTCTGTTGACCTGACATCAGGCTTTTATTTGGTTTAAAAAGAAGTTGCCCTGGACCTTGTTAAAGGTAGCATTCACAGTGAGTGGTCTGCAAGTGATAACCCAAAGCTCATATCAGAGAGCTGAGGATCAAACTGCTGCCAAACCAGTGGGGATAATCTATCCCACCAAGGTAGCTACTGGGGCAGCGGGTGGTAGCCCATTGATGCACAGCAATACACCTAAACATGTTTAACATCATAGACACACACGCTCTTGTTTTTCAAGATGTAAAAAAAAGGAAATAGCCATTTATAAAAATTCCTACTTCTGATTTGTAAATCAGCTAAAAGCATTATTAAGTATGGCTTGTAAACAAACAAAATTGAACCAAGATTAATTTGCTCAAAAATAAAATCCCAGTTTCTCTGAACAGTTTGGCATAAATGTCTGATTGATGTTATGAAAGACTTTTTTTAATACTGTTTTTAGAAACATGTTTGGAACTCAATACCAAAAAAATGAAAAAAAATCTAATATACGCAATTGACTGACAAGACATTATTGTCACAGACCTTAAAAGTAAATTCACAATTTGAAGGTCTATACAGCATACAGTGTGATTGCACGCTGCCTCTCACAGACAAATACAGCCTTACAGGACATCAGAAAAACTCTCTGCCAGCACATTAACGATCCAGAACAAGCAAAACCTCCCATTATTTCATCAGAAGCTCCGGAGAGAAAGTAGCTAGTAATAACAGTGTCACAGAGTGAAAATGAAAGATGAGATGAGAGTAATGTTTTGGAAGTTTGAATGTGCAGCAGCAAACGGGAGTATGTACATGAACTACAGAACTAATCAGATCAGAGACACTATATGCCTCTGATCTGATTAACGCTACAGAACCACTGTAAAAGTCATTATTATTCACTATTACCACACCAGAAAACAGAATGGTCTGAACCTCTTTGATTGCAAACACAGTCGTGGAACTCCCTGCCAACGCACATCAGGAACTGTGCCACTTCTTCAGTTTGTAAAAGCTCCTTAAAAATGGGTTGAAAACCAATCGGTTCTGTACACAGCGATAGATTACTTGTGTAAATTCTTTGAACATGTTTTTTTTTGTCATATTGTATCTAATATGTGTGAGACTGTTCTGTGCCTTTTCTCCAACTTCTATTTTGTAAGTTTCTTTTTGTCTTTTTACTGAATGTTCTTACCTGCCTCAGGACAAAAGGGGAGAATGAGCAATTATGCAAACCAAACTCTGGCCCGTTTATATGGAGGCTTGTGCTGCGATGTTGATTAGTGTGAAGTGTTCTAACTCAATTTAAATAAATAAATAAATAAACCTAGATTTACTTGTTATTGTGAGTTCATCAAGCTTAAAACAAAAAAGTTGCTTCCCCATATTGTATGTTTTACCACATTGACAGGATGATCTTCACTGAACTGAGACTGTAACTGAGAAAAGATTCAATCCACAGATGGTGTACAAACAAGGAAAGCACTTGAAAAAATACTTCAAAATAGATATTATAGTTAAAAAAAGTATGAGACCAACTATTTTGATTTTTTTTCTCACTCTCAACCTTTAAATCCTAAAAAAAAAACTATTATGTGCTAATTAATACAAAAAATAAATGATACATAACTCACCGACACAGGAGCCGTCGACCTCTTCATACCCAACACTGCAAACACATCTTCCAAGTGGGACTAACCAGTCCCCATCAGCTCCACAGAACAGCTTGGGTGTGTCCCTTTCTTCCGCATGGTCAATGCATGCTCCTCTCACCTCCACTAGTGAGGACGAGTCAACACGAGGCACTGTATCTGGAAACGAGGCCAGGTTCCTCATCGTGAAGGGACATTTCTTATAATAAACCCTCACCGAAACCAGCGCGATGCAGGCACCAATGTCCTGGAATGCCAAATAAAAGCCATCCCTGGTTATAGGTCCCACTTCACGAACTTCTGTATTGAGCTTGAGGATGCGATCGCCAAGATCCATCTGGGTGAAGCTTTCATCTGCAGCAATGGTGTCTATCTTTGTGTACTGTGCAGGCTTAAATTTAACACCGTGAGCCTCATCCGTCTCATGGTAGAAGAGGTTGAAGGTCTCCTTACAGGTGCCGGACACCCAAGGGATGGAGTTGCAGTCGCGCAAGGTAAAGCGGAGCTCCACATAGATCTTTTGTGCCGCCTTCCGAGAAATCCAGTTGGAGCGAAGCCAGTTGTTCTGGTTGGGCTCCATCACATTGCAAACCTGGAAAGTATGGATGGGGCGATTGTGCTCATCCATCTCGGTGATGGCATCCCACTGAAGAGAGAAATGATAGGAAGGGGAAGAGTAAGGAAGAAAAAGAAAGACAAGAAGGACAAGGAGAGTTAATAAGACGATGGGATATTTTAAATCCAGGCCCAGATGCTTAACACAAACAACATCCTGATAGTTCAGCTCTCATTTTATTTAGTTTGAATGTCAGACTATGTGCCAGTCTTTGGCACAATTTGTTTTCCTCTTACTGCTGTGGGCCTAGATCTGTTTTCCTCCTATAATAATGTCCGAATTCAGCTGCCCAGTCATCAGCTTCTCAACTCCCCAGTCACATGACCAGGAAGCATGGTAGCTTTGCAGGGTCATTAGGTTACCTGTCCCCATGTTGATGGGAATGAAGTTAATGTTTTTTTTTCTATTGCCTCCCGGTGCTGCATTGGTCTCTGATTTTATTGGAGTTGGGACTGGCTATACAGGTGACCCCAAAAGAACCAAACACTGACCTCCAGAATCAAATTACTTGCCTGGGAAAAAGGGGCTCTCAAATCATTTTGCTTACAATGCAGCATCAAACCCCTCACAAGCTACAGAGTTTGCCTTTGAGTGTATGTGCATTATTTTCAGCTTGATACTTAGACCACCCTGTTTCCAACATATAGTAGTGGTATATTATCCTTTCACTTCATTCAACGATAGATCTATACATCAAACACTAATAGTTCCCTGTAAGTCATGTAAAAGTCAGTCATGAACTTGCATGTGGCCAAACTATAGAAAAGAGAAATATAATAAAAGATGTATTTAAACATGAAAAGCCCATGTTGGCATCTGCAATGCAGGAAAATAATTATCTCTTTTTACACTATTTTAACAGAGGAGTGAGAGATGCAATGGGGGATTTTATTCAGATGTCCAGGCTTAGAGCTATTAATTACCAACCAACACATTCATGTAGCTACCGTTCCATAATTAGAAGTGAACTGACTGCATCTCACAAACACACACTTTCACTTCCCACTCTGAGGTCCATGCACAAGAGAACTTCATTCTAATTAATGGCTGGAAAACATCTCCATTATTGCCAAACACAGTCCACAGAGCTGCTGGTTAATATACCAATACTACTTGCCTGATAAGCTTCCACATTTAATAAGCTGTTTTTCACTTAGCTAAATATTACCTCTTGATGAGAGCAGTAATCAAAGCCTAATGTTTGCTTTCGCATACTCATTATCCTTTTTAATAGCATGTTCTCGTTCAATCTTCAAAAGACTACAGGATTTAAACTGCTCTTTCCTCAAGGTGAAATTGGTGGAATTACAATTAACACTAGAAGGCCTGCCGAATTCAGGTTTTCCAGCAGGACCCCCTCCCTCTACTGTAGGTAATCACCCCACTTACTGGTCTATTTTTCAAATATAGTATAGTCTGTGTGTTACTTCCCACAACCAGATTACAAGATACCTACAAGCCTCTAACTTTAACTTTCAGTTCAGATCTGCAAAGAATCTTATTTATGTTTTCAACAGCTGGCTGCAAAAATTTAATCAATTAATAAATAAACAGACTAGGACAGTGTGTGATTCTTTTCCTCACGCTGCAGTAACATGTGGTAATATTTATCA